>WEKY01012858.1:153528-199454 GCA_013390045.1 Picathartes gymnocephalus | reverse complement strand
GCCCGGACCCTCCCCGCCGTAGAGGGTGGGGAGTGGGGTTTGCACGGGAAAAAGCGCTTTTCTGCATCGCTCGGAGGGCGGGCTCGGCCGAAAGCGGGTTTGGGCTCTCAGATCCCCCCTCCCCCGCGGACTCCTGGGAGGGAGGGAAGGGAGGGAGCGAGCTCCCGGGTACTGCTGGGCTCCCCCACGCGTGACAACCCGGACTGCACCTGCGGGAAAGCAGACAGCAGAGGGGGGGCAGGGGTGCAAAGCGGTGGCTGCTCCCTGGGAGCCGCGGTGATGCTCCTCATAGCGTAGGGTAAATAGGGAAATCAGCGTGCGCACTGCCTGCGTGGGTGTTAACGCGCGGGGATGGCGGGGGGACCCGCGCCCGGCTCCGCTCGGGTCCGTGGGCGGCCGTGCCGCGGCAGCGGCGGTGCCGGGGCTGCCCGCGCCTCTCCGCTGCCCTGCAGAAAGGGGGAAAACCCCATCCCAGCCGTGAAACTCAGGTCCCTTGGGCAGTCTTGTGTTAGCGGGGTGGCTGGCAGACAGTGAAACTTCAAGAAAAATTCGTTTACAAACACCGAGAATTAAGAAGTGGGTGGTCCCTTGAGCCACCAGTTTATTTTTTTTAATGAAACGAGGTTTACTTCAGATTTTCCCGTATCTAGGTGACCTTTTGGTTGCAGGGATACCAGGTACCATTTGATTTTTTATTTGGCAGTTGCTGCGAGACTGGTTTCATGCCTGATTGATCGGAGACTTGTGCTGCTGAGGGCTATGTTTGTTGATATGTTTGGGGTGAAATACACAACTCGCAGTGTCTCGGTAATTCTTCGGGGAGGGAGTCTGGAGAAGCTGCTGTGTTCACCATGTATCTTGCTTTGTAAAATGTCAGGTAGAGATGGTCTTGGTTCCGGTATGTAACACTGCTGAGCTTTAGTTGTGGATGTCCGTGGATGTTTTAGCCCGTAGTCAGGTTTGTTGAGTGAAAGTTAGTAAAAAGGCCATGTGTGTGCAGTAGGTGAAGTGTGCATTCCGTGGACAGAAGTGCTAGTCGTAATAAGTTCTGCCTACAAGAACTAAACCAAACCCTAATGCTACCAGTAACCCCTGAGATGGTTAATTTCATTCTGGTGTCCACTGAGGCGCTTGGAGGTGACAGAAAACAGCACTCCCAAAAGATCCGTTTGCTGCTGCATTATCCCTAATTTATATCTGTCGTTTTAAACTAAACTTGTATCAGGCCACAACAATCTCTGCTGGTTTTTGATCCTCTCGGATGTATTTACAAGCCTTTGCAAGTGCGGGATCAGGGCATTTTCTAATTTCTTTTCCTTTGTGTGACCCAGATTTCTATTCGCTGAAGTTTTAGAGTATGCTCACCTATTGATTATATATGAGGTTTGAATTTTACTGCTGTGGGAGAAATCACTACAAAGCTCAAACACTGGTGTAATGTTAGGCCTGTAACAGAGATTTCCTGGTATGGTGTGGTTCTGCTGGTGTTTCTGAGAGTTAAAATTAACTTACATCCTAATTTTAAGCCTTAACTAAGTTTCCTGATTTTCAGAAATGCGGGTTGCTCACAGCTGCAATTGATTTCTCTAGGAATTAGGCTTGCTCAGCACTTAAATCAGGGGTAGGTGATTATCTGGGAGTGATTTATGTGGAATTAGGCACTTCTGTCTGAAAATTTTAACTATAGGAATGTGATTTGATATACATGATAATGTGAGACACATAATTCTAGGTTCTAATAAAATTTGTGCTTGAGGGGAATGTAGGCAAAGGGCTATAGTTCCAGCTAGGTAAGGGTAAAGAAGTATTCTAGTCATTCATTTTAAGGCTTTTTGTTTTGTTTTTATAATTTTGCTTAAAATAGCGTAGTTAAGTAGTGTTAAGTAAAGGGGTTAAACACTAAATTAAATATTGGAAAACGAATACATTCTGAAAGGAAAAAATATTTGCATAATATTGATATTGTAACTGTTGGCACTTGAGTTTCTGCAGTTCTACTGATACTCTGAGCCAAATCCTTTAAAAATTAGAAACTGTTGTTATTATATGTGGTTTTCAGATTACTGGAGACTAGATGATGCATTTTGCTCCCTACCTGGTGAAAGCAGCATGTGGGATGGGAGGGGTTTTTTTAGGGTCCATTTTAGAACAAGGTTTACTTTTCTTTATGTATTCCTCTTGCTGGCTGCCATGGAGGTTTGCAGAATTGGCAGAGTTATGGATCTGTTTAACAGCCATGCATTCCCGCCTAATCGGATCCCCTTCCTCTGTGGCAGAAATGTTTCCTACTGAACTTCTGTCCTCCTTCTCTCCCCACGCCTGCGTGTCTCCTTGGGAGGTTGTAGAAGAAGTTTGTATAGCTGGGAAGGGGCAAGTCAGCTCCCGGCCCCTCAGAACCACTGGTTCCTTCTAAAGCCTCTTGTGTTACTCTGGATGGTGAGGATGATGAAGAGAAACCCCCTTAAAACAGCAGTCTTCCTTGCTTTGCTGTCCTTGTAGCATGGCACTGGAATGTCCTTGGAGGAGCAGAGCTGTAGTGAGCCATTTCCACCGGGTTTGCATCCTGCCTACCACCAGCATGTCCTTTCAGGACCTCTCTGGATCCCCCCTTCCCTTTTTCCCTTCCAGGCCCCTGGGTGAGGGATAGCCCCTGGTGCAGCTGGCACTGGCCATGGGGCTGTGGCCAGCAAGGGTGGGCGGTTGTGCTGACATTGCCAAGCTGTTCCTTTTGGGGCAGGGCTGGTAGCAATAATTTGGGTGTTTCCTAACTGCTGAGCCATTTTCTCCCTGAACCCATAGGGCTGTCATATCCATGAGACCTTTTCCCTCAGTTTGATTGAAATTGGACAAATGGTTGGGAGATGATGGATGGGGCAGGGAAATGGGACTGGCAGGCAGAGAGAGAGAGGAGGATAGACAGAGAGAGCGGATATGCCTTATTTCCTTAGGAAATTAGGAAATTTCCTTAGGAAGTCACACTGTCCTGTCATTAATTTTACTTTTTTATATATGTCTTTGCTAGTTATGGAGACAAAAGGATACCACAGCTACCCAGAAGGCTTAGATATGGAGAGACGGTGGGGTCAAGTTTCTCAGTCTGTGGAGTATTCTTCCATAGGTGCTGGAGAGCAGACTGATGACAGTAACTACATGGAGATTGTAAACGTAAGCTGCACCACCGGCACTTTCACAAACAGCAGCGCTCAAGGAAACTGCAAAGAAAAACCTGAGCTACTCTCCTGCCTGCAGCAAGACAGCAGCCAGCCTGGTCTTCTGCCCTCTGACATCAAAACCGAAACGGAGTCCAAGGAGCTGTCGGCAACGGTGGCCGAATCCATGGGTTTGTATATGGATTCGATACGAGACGCCGATTACCACTACGATCAGCAGAACCAGGGGAGCCCAGGAAAGATCTACCAAAACGTGGAGCAGCTGGTGAAGCTCTACAAGGAGAATGGCCATTGCCCTTCTCCCCTCCACAGCACCAGCAGGCCCTTGAGGTCTTTGATGTCAGACTCTGGGAGTGCTGTGAACGGCGGTGCCATGCACACGATTGTCACAAGCCCTATCATGTGTCAAGAGAAAAGCCCCTCAGGCTGCAGCCCTCAGAACATGGCCTCCTCAGTATGTAGTCCTGCGGGAGTTAATTCTGTGTCCTCAACTACCGCTAACTTTGGGAACTTTGCCATGCACAGCCCCGTCGGACAGGGCACCCCTCTGTCGCGCTCGCCGAACATTGAGAGCCGGGGCTCCATGTTGCACAGCCCCGCGCACGTCAGCAACGTCGGCTCTCCGCTTTCCAGCCCTATCAGTAGCATGAAGTCGCCGATTTCCAGTCCTCCCAGCCACTGCAGTGTGAAATCTCCCGTCTCGAGTCCCAACAATATCACTATGAGATCTTCTGTGTCCAGTCCTGCAAACCTGAACTCCAGGAGCTCCATTGCCAGCCCTTCCAATGCCAATAATAGGTCTACGCGTTCTAGTCCGGCGGTTGGCACTGTGGGATCATCATCCATCTGTAGCCCCATAAACAACTCCATAGGATTCCCGCCTTCCGGCACGCCAGCAGGACCTAGCAGAAGCCAAGATACCGTTCCTAGTCCAGAAGCAAAGGACAAGGGTGCTCAAGAACTCACGTTTCCTAAGATGGAGGAAATGGAGAACGCCATCTCCAGCAACAGCCAGATGAACCTTGTTCAGTTCATAAAACCCGAGCCAGATGGGTCCTTTGGCAGCGCCTGCATCGGCGACAGCAGCGGCAAAATAAACTCCGATTCCCCCTTTTCAGTACCAGTGAAGCAAGAGTCAGCCAAACATCCTTGTTCTGGTGCCTCCTTTAAAGGGAATCAAACAGTAAATCCTTTCCCATTTACAGATGGCTCATATTTTTCTTTTATGGATGACAAAGACTATTACTCTCTTTCTGGGATTTTAGGACCACCTGTTTCTTCATTTGATGGAAATTGTGAAGGTAGCGGTTTTCCAAATCCAGGCCTACGTGTGGGGATTAAGCAGGAGCCTGATGATGGCAGCTATTACCAAGAAAACAGTATACCACCCTCTGCCATTGTGGGTGTAAATTCAGGTGGACAGTCATTTCACTACAGGATCGGTGCCCAGGGCACGATATCCCTGTCGCGGCCGGTTGCTCGAGAGCAGACATTTCAGCACTTGAGCTCCTTCCCTGCTGTCAGCACACTCGTGGAGACCTGGAAGTCGCATTCAGAGTTGGCATCCAGAAGAAGTGATGGGTATCCAGTTCTAGAGTACATTCCAGAAAATGTGTCCAGGTGAGCTGGCAAATCACTACTTTTTTTTTTGTCTCCTCATTTTTTTTCTTTCTTCCCCTGCATTAAACAAACAAGGCGTGAATTAAAATGAGGACCAGGGTGGTATTTCTCAGTCTGATGCATAATTCTTTGTTTATTATTAGATTTGTTGCTATCTTGGTGTATTTTATTCTGCCTTTAATAAAAACAAAGTGCTGGCTTTAATATTTAAGAAGAACATATTATATTCTGTTGTTATTATGCTTGAAGGTATAGCTTTAGTATGTTTATGAGCTCTTACTACTACAAATGTTGTTTTTCCCATAATGAGAGCTTAGTAAAATTGCTCTCTTGTGTCCTATAATGGTTATTCTTTCTTAGCTAGTGCTTGAATGTGTTGTACCTCAGATGAAATGTTGAGATGAGGATAAGAAAATGATGCTGTCAGGAATCTGTTTTTGTGAAGAGGCATGGTTCTATGTTTGCACTGGACTTTAACTGGTTAAGTTTAAAAAACTAAACATTACAAGCCTGTGGCAACATATTATTTCTGTATTTTAACTGTAGGAACATTTGGTTTGTATATATAGAAAAATGCCTCCAGAAGGAGGAGGGCTGTTAAAACTTGATGCATTTGAAAGGGAGAAATGGGTAAACTGATCTCCTCACTGTTGGTGGAAGAGAAATGAGCAAGTGTCATCTGAATTTGGGTTTCTTGGCTGATCTGTGGCAGCATGTCCTTCTTCAAGCAGGTGTCCATGTATCTGAAGAGGAATGCTTACTTTCCTAAACCATCTAGTTTGAGTCAGTAGTACAGGTTCTGAAGCGCCTCTGACATCGTGACAGAGTTAGAATGGTTGCATAGCATATCCACGTACCCAGCAGGCTCGCCAAAGCTCAAATAGCCAGTAACAGATTGGCATTTACCTTTCTCAAGTGGTTTTTCTGCTCATCACGAGCTATGCAGCTGCCCTCAGTGAATGAAGCATCTGCCTTATTCTTGGAGTGGGGTGAGGAGAATGTGTGGTGTTTTCCATATTTGTATGATACTACAGATTTCTGAAAATAGTGTTGCAGTGAAAAATATAATACCTAAAATAATGGTGCTTTTCAGGAGGGAAATCTGCTTATAAGGAATAAAAAAAAGGCTTTACCTGTTTTCATTTTATTCTCTCTTCTGTCCAGCACTGCTGCAATCTCCCAATCATTTTGTAGGCCATATTTCATTTTTTCTTTGACCATTTCCAATGTAGTCTCAAAAAAGATGCACCTTTTAATATACTCAACTTGAAAGGGCTGTATCCCATCTTAATGCTGAACCTTGCATGTAGCTGGATATTTTTTATCACGCAGTCTTGGATTAAATGTACTTTCTTGGATTAAGGAAGATGGAGTTACTGTGTCTAGTTTATTTTACCTGAGGAAATTTTCATAAACTGCATTATTTATATAGTGAGGAAAGTTCACCAGAAGACTGATGGAATGCCTGAATACAAAGACCCAATATTTTACTGCCTTTGTGGTTGAGCACTGTTGCTTGGGCAGTAGCTCCTGCCAACTGTGAGAGCTCTTGTGTGACTGAATGCTTGTGCTGAGTTAAGGCTGTCATCCACTGTAGGGGCAGGCACAATAAACAGGGAAATAACGCAGGTAGGAGCATGGTTGCCATCAATAGTTGTGTTTGGAGTGACAGTTTCTCTTAAGGTTTTTAAAGGAGTCTTCTGATCTGACATTAGTCTATGGTAGCTCCAGATCAGTAAATGTAATAGGCTGGGTGCACTTTCCTGTCTTTGTTCTCCAAGGTGGTATCTCTGTTGCGTGTGCAGTTGAGTGTAGCTGCTGCTTTGCAGGATTGAAATCCTGAAATGTTTAGTGCTCAGAGCTGTTACGTGTGGAATTCTGTTCAGGTGATGGAGATCTGCAGGGTTGCAACACTCCAGGCATCCTGACCTGTACTCAAGATTAGGACATGTGTCATCGTTTCAAATCTCTGAACTCAACCCCATATTTAACTAAATGTTTCTCTTAATCAGCTTGGTAATGGCTCTGTGCCAGCAGTGCAGCCAGAGACCTGTGCAAAGCCCTTAAAATTTTCAAGGTAAATTCGTGTAGAGATCATTTTAGCAGTGCAGATTTGAGTGCGGAGGTGCTTGCTGAGATATTTGTCTGCTGGTGAGACAAGTCATAAAGACTCCACATAAGATGTCACACATGTAAAAGCTCAGCCTTGCTATTGAACCTCAGACTGATCTGTATTTTTCCCTTCATTTCTGTGCTGTCTTGCACCTAGAACAGAGGAAATCATGCTCAAATTAGCTGGTGCTCTGAAGTGTTGTAATAAAACATACACAGCTTAGATCCATGCCAGACCCAACATCCCAAGGTTGGTTTCAGCTGTTCCATATCCATGTGGTATGGGGATTGCAAAATACCTCTTCCTTCATGTAATCAGAACAGCAGCATCACACCTCTGTTCTCTCCATCTAAACTAGATCTTTGCTATTTCCACTCAGGTTTTTTTCTGATGTGTCAACCATATCAGATATCACACATTTTGCAGACTTTTACAGCATGTGATTAACCCTTCGAAGATTGCAATATTTTAAAGTTCCTGGTATTCTAAATCTTGGTCTTTTTTTTTTTTTTTTTTTCGGGGGTACTCAGCTTGCAATATAAGTGGCAGCAAGCAAAGAATAAGGTGAAGGGAAAAAATAGGCTACATGGTTCTCTAAAGCCTGTAGATGACCACCATGGAACATGTCTTGTTTTAGCAGCATTATTTTCTGAACCCTGATGTCATACCATTTCTGAACTGCCTCAGATTTGCCGCTTACATGGTGAAAAGGAGTGGGTGGCCACAAGAAGAAGACTCTGACTTTTCACATTGATCATGAATCTTCAGAATACTGCTGTAAATTTTTTTTTTTTCTTATTAGAGTGTCCCCTTTCTTGGATCAGTTACACTTGGTAGTAGTGTCTAATAACCACGGTTGAGGCATTTAAAATGCCTTGCTGCCTTGTTGACTGTGCCAATCATCCACTGCCAACTAGAACATTTCTCTTCTTCTCCTTCAGTTACTTTTATTAGATGTGCACAGTTATGGTTCTTTTTAAGTTAGTTGGTAGTAACTTTTTTATAACATTGCAGCTTGTGGTGTTTGGGGAATGAGAGCCTTTTAAGCAAAACCAAATTCCCTTATTCCCTTTTAAATATTTTTCTTCTGGTAATATGCATGCAGAACATGTCTTTGTTTTTGAAAGATTTTACATTTGTAATTTTTAACAAAGGGCGAATCATACTTGTCTGTCTGTGTGTATAGATTCCTCCTTCCACTAATGGCTTTTTTTAAGAAATACTGGTTTCTAAACTAAGTAATAGCTAAGTGGGCTTGAAAAAGAAGGTATGTGCAATTGTGTGATGTCATTGATGAAAGCCTACGCTAAGAATCCAGATAAGATTTCACTTTAAGGCGATCAGTGCTGGTCTGAGTTGGGGTGCTAGCCTAAGCCACATGATCATGCCAATTATGTGATTTTCAAAATGGCCTAGGAATATGTCATGGTTGCTTAAAACAACAGTAAAAACTGAGGAGGATGACCTTTCTATTGCGTTAGCTCTTACCTAAAGCTTCTTCTGCAAATGTGCCTTTTCCTTCTAATTTCCATATTATGTACACACATACTCGCTTTTCTCAGTGGTTGTGGTGGAAACAAAGGGCTGATACTCCTACTGTCGTTTCTTCCAGGCAACTCCACTGGTGTAATCCAGTGTGGGAAGAATTCACAAAGTTTGATGTGCTGCTATTCAGAAAGTTCAGTGTTTTAATATGAATTGCATATGTTTATCTATAATAGTGTTTCAAGAAATTTTTGATCAGACATCAATAGTATTTTATGGACAACTTATGCCTATCTGTTCCTGAGCCATTCACATGTGTCAGTATTTATTTCTTAGACCCTACTTGGAAAAGCCCCCAAAAAACCCATCCCACCCAAGCCAAAACTAAAGTGAAACCCAACAACATGATCTTGATTTACCTGTAGCCTTTACTGGCTTGAATTGATTCTGGTTAAAATCTGATTTCAGGCTATTGCAAGTATTTTTGTAAATAAACTTTTATGTTAAATATTATCTAGAATAGTCACTTATCAGAATTATACCTGCCAGAAAGATAAAGGTCTGGTAAATATTATTTTTAGAATTTATGAATGGCCTTGACCTCTGTTTGCTGACGGACTTTATGAGAAAAGGACTGTGCTGTTAAAATATTCCCCATGCTTGGCAGAACTATATTCCCCTTTATCTTCCCAAAAATTTACTATGCAAACCTTTTTCACAAATGATTCTCTAATACCATAGACCACAGCCTTAAATCTGTATTTTTCCTTTATTTCAATTTGAGAAGGTACACTTGTTTTTGTAGGTTCTTGTATAATTTTGTGTAATTTTTTTTTTTTCCTAATGCAGCTCTGGGTATAGTCTTGACACAGCTGAGACCTCTGCATATTCTTTATTTCTTGCTAAAGAAGTTAGAAGTCTATGTTAATATGTCAGCCCAGGAGGCTGAAAGGTTCCCTTGGGTATACCAGCATGCATTGAACAGCCTTTTACTTCCTACAGCTTTCTTTGTTGTTATTTTGGTGAGGGTGCTGGGTTTTTGTATTGCTCTTTATTGAGGAGTTCAAAGTCTGTATAAAGTATTTTCCCTTAAAATGTGAATGCAAATAATGCCTTATTTTTGCTTAAAATTATACACATTCATTGCCTCCTGTGCTGTGGCAGGGAGAAGTCCACATAAATGGAAAATTGTGTTCCAGAGATGGGTGGATCTTCCACATCTGGGGAAATAAGAGCGCTGTTGTCAAGCTGGGTGCCAGGATCTAGGGCTTGGTTGTTTCTTTGTGCAGGGGTAAATAAAGTTGTGTATTTCCAAAACTTTTCAATTGCTGGTTGATACCACTAAACTTTGCAGTACTTGGCTGTTGGAAATCAGTTTGCCATGTTTTTTTCTGATAGTAGCTAATAGTTGTTGCATGGTTTTTGTATCACTTTTGGTGATATGGAGTCTCACTACGATAATATTCTTTAGATGCTTTTCTGAAAAACAGGAAGGTAGAGTCACTTTCAATGCACAGATTTTAACATGCAGAAGAAATTTTGATTATGCGTTTTCTGACAGTGTGGATGAGTCCATTTTCACGAGGACTGGAAGGCAGAAAAGTATGTGCTATGTAAGAAACGTTCCCATCCTGTTTTATGGGATGTGTGTTGCAGCAAGGCAGGCGAGCATGCACAGGGATTGCTGCATCAGATTCAGTGCTCGTGCAGTACTGGTGTTGTCTGCAGAGGGAGTAAATTGTTAAGTTGTGGTTCAATAACCTGGCCTTACTCAACCAGCACTTAACATTAATGGAGCTACAACCTGCTGTGAAGTGCTCTGCCGGCTGAATCAGATTTCCAGGTACTTACTGGTGCTTTGCTGAGCCCAGGCTGGAGCAGTGGCTGCTATTGGGTGTCACTTGTGGCTGAACAATGTTTTGTTTGCAGAAGTGAAAATACTCTGTTGGGCCATGCCTTGTCTGCTCTGATTGCCCTTTGATTGGGCTTGTTGTATGTGAGAGCCAGACCGGGTTCCTGATCCAGTTCACTCTGAAGCTCTAAAGAACCAACAGGACAGTGGAACTTGGTGAGCAGTGTGATGTGATATGGACACGAGAACAAACTGAAGGGATGGAAAGGGAACGGTGCCCTTGAAATATCCCAAGTGCACCTTTCTGCTAAAAGATAATGTTGTGGAGCCATAATCCCAACACTGGTGTTTTCAGGATATAGTTTTAAAAGGCGTTTTCTTTTTTTTTTGATTGTACGTATTGAGTCTTTGAACAGAGGTGTAGGAGATGGAGTTAATAATGGACTTGTTTTGACCAAAACTTCTTGGAGAACAATGGAGTGCTGTGATTTGAGATTTAAGATCTCAGAGGTCAGAAAATACCACAGTTAAGGATGAATATGGAACCATAACTTGTTCTCTGGCAAATATATCTTAAAATATGGCTGTCTAAGAGTGATAAAAATGGTCCAACGAGGAAACTAAAAAGAGTGTGTGAAAAACAGGTATTAAATCCATCTAAGTTTAGTACTTTTATCAGTTTTCACATGCAGCTGGTTGCTACACACTGCCTGGTGCTCAGCATATGAATTACTTTGGTTGCAGTCTCCTCTGAGTGAGAGATCTGTGGAGAGGAAAAAAAAAAAAAAAAAAGCAGCAGTATTTCCATTGGGTGCAGTGGACCAGGTTCTCGCAGTGTTACTGGGCACGTCTGAATGCACCCTAAATAGACCATGGCACGATGTGAGTGCTTGCTGCCCTACTTGTGCAACCTGCAGTGGAAGGTCACCGTCTGGTGGGCCCTCCGACAGCCCTCTGCTGCTGGAGCCCCACCTTGGCTTTGCTGCTCGAGGGGTCAGGCTGACCTTGGAGGAAGGCACACTTTTTTGGCTTCTGGGCTGCAGGGGAAGTGCCTGTTTATCCATGCCAGCAGTTCCCAGTGTATCCTGCTCCAGTGCCACGCACTCTCTGTGGGGCTTGCGTGGGAGGAGGCACTCCCCTCCTCACACTTGGAAACAGGATTTCTGTGCATCCGTGTCTTTTTCTTCAGGGACCCCGGGATTTTGCAAAAACCTTGAGGGTTGGTCTCTTACAGGGCAAAGTTGTCAAGTAAATGGTCTCTTTAAATGATTTTTGTGACCTTGTTCGGGGTTGTGTTTTTTTGTTTTTGCTGTTTTTGTTTTGTTTTGCAGCTGAGGTTTATTAATGTGGTTTATCAGAACTTAACAGTGTGTTTTCTGAAAGGAAGTGATCTGGGGGGTTCTCTTTCTCTGTATTGCTGAAATACTTAAAACACAAGAAACAACCGTCCCCCCCTTCCACCCCAATCTCCCAAAACCCTCTCCCAAAACAATAAAAACAACAAAAAAAGTGCGGGAAACCAAATCCGTGATCTTCATTATGGATTCCTAAAAGTATAAGTAATGCTGGCTGTATCTATTCAATACGTGAATAAGTATTTTTGCAAGATGCCATTTCTTTACTGAGTTATATTATAGCAGAAGTTGCCACACTGCTGGTAGATCATAAAATAACTTGAATTTTATTTCTTTATCTTAAACAGTGAATTAAGAGCCTGCAATTACATTAGAGTTTGTTGTTAGCTGGTTGCTAAATTAAATTTCTCCAAATCTGCCATCTCTAAGCTGCGTATTGGCTTCATGTACAAACTGATAGCTTAAATTTCATATTTGGAGGTAGGGTTACTTGGAATTAATATAAAATGTTATTTTTTGAACCAGAGAAAAAAAAAAAGTAAATTTTGGTTAGGACCTCTGAGCAGAAATAGAATCCAGTATTTGTGGATAATACGTAAAATGGCTTATAGGAATTTGTACGCTCCTCTAAGATGCATGGGTATGCTGCTGATTGTGGTTAGTGATAATAATAGATCAAAGAGCTACAGCCCTGAGGTTAAAAAGCAAATTTCAGACTAATTGCTGAATGTTTCTGACAATTTTTATATCACTTTACTGGTTTCCATCTTCTCTCCTAAACAATATTTTCTACTTGCATCTGGAGGTGAAATAACTTTTTTGAATGAGCTTTCAGGCTAAAATTTGTTTTGAATACATGAGTCTTTTCTATTGTGCTTTTCATTCTGTGTCTGCTTTTGAGAGGTGTTACCCCAAGTTTCTAAAAGTAGCAGCTTTATAAACCAATTCCATAGCAATTAGGTCTTTGGAAAAAAAAAAAAAGAAGAAGAAAAATCTCTTACCATCTTTAATAATGCTTTCTGAATCTTTTGGATTTGTGAGAATCTTACATCCTTATTTTTGTGTGCGTATGATCCTTTCAGGTGCATGTTCCGTCTAAAGCCTGCAAAACAACGCAGTGTTTTAGAGGTTTATTTTGGGCAGCGTAATCTATCAGTGGTCTGAGAACTTTTAATCAGAGGGCAGAATGAGGAATGAAGTAGTTTGTCCTGACCAGGATTTTGCCTGTCCCAGCTGCCGGGAACTGTAGGGTCTTGCCAGCATTTTTGGCAATGCTTTTCTGAATCCTGCGTTGTGCTGAGATCGTGATGCAGTCCTGCAAAACCTGTTGTTTTCGGGGTTTGAAATTCCTTCGTACTGAACTTCCTTTGTTGGCCAGCTCCTCTCCTGTGCCTGCCTCCGAGGGTCAGGATGGCGCAGCGGAGCTGTCCCGGCCTTGGCTGGGGAGTGCCCCGTGGAGATGGGAGCAGTAACTGAGCAGAGCAGCGCTCTGCTAATACACTTTCAACTCGTGCTTTGCTTCTCTTTGGCAGCCCCAGGCCAACTCATTTTTACCTCGTGCTTTGCTTCTCTTTGGCAGCCCCAGGCCGTGCGGGGCAGGGGCCGGTGCTGAGGGCGGCTGCTGAGAGCAGGGCCTGCGTCTCCCGGGGCTTGCGCAAGGAGCCGTGTCCGTGTGTCCCGGGAGTGCGTCACCCGCCGTGTCCTCACGGAGACCTGCGCTCCCCGAGCCCTTTGGAAAGCCTGCTTTCACAACCGGCGAGCCCCGGTTTACTCTGGCAGCGTCTCACCTTGAAAAATCAATTGTGTTTGTGTCTTTAGCACTCCCCTAGTGCTGCTGCAGGAAGGACAGTGGGGAGGGGGACGCTGCTCGCTCTTACAGAGTGGGCCGGATTGAGAAGTCACAGCAAAGATCATCAAGTTCCAACGCCCCTGCCTTGGGCAAGGATGCCTTCCACTAGAGGAGGCTGCTCAAAGCCCCCTCCAGCCTGGCTTGGAATACTCCCACGGATGGGGCATCCACAGCTGCTCTGGGCAGCCTGTGCCAGTGCATCACCGTTCTTCAGAGTAGAGAATTTTTTCCTAATACCTAATCTAAATTACCCTCCTTCAGTTACAGCCATTATTACCCACTGTCGTATCGCTGTGTGCCCTTGTAAAATGTCCCTCTCCTGCCTTTTGCAGGTGATTCACCACGTTCCCCACTCAAACACTGCCTGTTGTCTGACAGGAGCAGTGCTGGGGGTGGGATGTGGTCTCCTAGTCAAGTTTCGTCAAGGTCACTGCCCTCAGACTAGGAGCAGGAAAGGGATTCCTTCTGGAAGTGCCTTAAGGTTGGGGCATCACGACAGCAACCTTTCTTTTTCCTCAGGAGGCGTGAGTTCAAATATGAGCTTCTCCAAAAGGTCGGAGATCTCACTTTTAGCCTTGCTGAAGACTTGTCTCTAGAAACCTGTCATGCACTTCAGCGTTTTTGAAGACTGGAGTGCCAGGGACCTTGCAAATGAAGGTGGGTGGGAAATTTGCACAGTTTCCAGGCAGACTATCTGAGCTGTCAGCTTCATTATTTTAAACTAAATTAGATTTGTGCTAGAGAGTGCAGTATGTTAGAGTGGTTAGAAAGCTCTTCCTCTAATGGTAGCTTCAGAGCTGCTTTGCTAGATATAACTGTGTTAACTTCCAAACTCACTTGGATAAATTAAAATAAAACGACTAAAACCTTGCACAGGTGTGGATCCTGGGATATGGGAAAACTCCCTGGAAAAACTCAGGAATTCCACTTGAAGATAATATACTTTAATGTTTGCTGTTTCTAAGGATCAAGGTCTGTTATTTTTTTATGGGGTGGTAGAAGTTGAACGCGTTGTCACTTCTGGACCACTGCTCTCCTGCAGCTCCCTGGGCACCCTGAACCCAGCAGGGAGAGAACACGCTGCCCTTGGGGATGCTGCAGTGGAGGTCATTTTCTCCCATTTCCTGAGGATTGCCCCCCAGCTCATAGCCCATTTGCTTGGATTTAGTGTATGCCATGGGTTTGGTTCATTATTTCTGTTTTAAATTTGTTTGGTTTTGAGCACTAAGGCTTTCTAACATTAATTAAAAACAAATACTGGCCAATAAATATTCCTTAAGGATTAGAAAAAGTTACTGACTTTTTCTGACATGACTGGCTGGTCGAAATTCTGCACTGAACCTTTGTTGCAGACTGCCCTGCTGGAAAATCCATCAAGTAAACCCACATTGCTGCAGAATTAACTCTACAAACCCTGCTCAGCTTTACCACTCTCTTCCTCCAGATATGCAAGTGGCAAAAGAGGATGATTCCAGTTGATACAATTAGGATTTTAAAATCCTTATTTTTAATCTAGATCCAGGTAAAGTAGCTGGAAGATGAACAAAGTGTGGGGGGTTAGACATGTCAGCTTCTGTTCAGTGTATGGAAGTAAATGTTGGAAGTGGTCCAGAGCTTTATGGCTGCTGCCAACTAATGACATAAGATAATGTTGCAGTGAAACAATGCACTTGATTTGCATTTGTTTCCCAACTAACCTTTCTGATTCTTGGGACTGCTTGGAATTTATGTTTCTGGAGATTTGACAGTAAAAAAAAAAAAGGGAAATTGGGCATTGAAAACTGTGAATGATTAAATATGCAGTAATGACAACTTCAAACTGCACATGCAGATAATGAGATAAAGAATGGTTACTCACTTCATATTAAACCTGTTTGGTGGAAGAAGCAAAGAGGACGTGTTTTGGGTGGACATGTTATTTTAAAAAGGGAGAAAATTCAGAGGAGCTAATGTGTATAAAAATAGAAGTGAAAAAAGTGAGTTGCTGATTTACTTTTTTTTTTATTTGTGGAATCAAAAATGCTTCTATTATGGGTAAATTGTCCTGCATTTCTTTTCTAACATGAAGAGGAGTGCAGAACGGTGTGCAGAAGGCTAGTAACAGAGTTTGTAGGGTTTTGTTTACATTTTTATTTGGATCAGAAACGTGCTTTTGAAGTGAATCTTCCAGTTGCCACCATCTTCTGTCCTGTGGTTCACATCACTGGGCAGCTGAGGGGTGAACAATCAGATATTTCTGAGCCAGAAGGGAATGAAAAAAGCACTCCAGGAGGTACCCAGAGCATTCCAGCCTCGACTTCTGTCCGTGGGATCCTGCTGGAGCTGGCCTGAAACACAGCCCTTGTGACACCTCTGGATGGTGGATCCTCAGGACTGCCCACTCCTCTCCACAGATCTCCTTTCTTCATGCCTGTAATGTAAGTGCTGCCTGTGTGTAATTGCATTTCCACCTGTTCGCTCAGGCATCTGTAATTGAGAAAAGATTCAGAGTTACAGGCAGAGGAAATTGTTCCCCAGAAAAATCGGAGGCACTGTTTTCAGCAGATGTGTTTGTTCATAAGTTGTGACCAGAATGAGCAAAGTACCTACTCACTCATCCTTCACCGCAATCTAGAAATTCTAAAAAAAGCTGAATTAAATCCTGGAAGTGACAAATAGGCTGTATCCTTTTTTTTTTTTTTTTTGTTCCATTAAGTGAATTTCACTTCTTTTTAACTAGATAGGGATGTTCTGATATTTATTATAATACTAATCTGTAAAGGCAAACAGAATTGTTTTGATTTTAGGTAGCTGCCTTAAGTATTTACAAGCAGCTGTAACTTAGGCAAACTAATTTAACAACTTACAATTGTCATTTCAGGAAAAAAACCTACTTTGTGGATCAATAAATTCTTGTAAACCTATTGAATTGCAGCTAATTGGATATTGTGGATGTCTGATAAATTAATTTTAATGTGAGGCTAACTGAGTTGACTAGGTGATGTATTAGCGGTTGTAAATGACTTACAGTCATTAAGTCTATTTGTAAGATAGCTACAGGAAAAAGAGAATTATAAACCTATCTTAATTTCTAATGAGTCAGCACCAGGGTCCACGTGACTTCTGAGCTCACAAGGGGAGCTTCATGCTTTTCTTATTTTCATACCCTCCATACTGTGATAAAAAAGATACTCCATGTCCTCCACTGATTGTTCCATGTCCTTCCACCTGTGTTAGCCCTTTCCACGATCTCCAGATGCTTCAGGTTCCACTTGCTTCAGCACAAACACCTGATACTGTGCTTATTAGGAGAAAGTCTTAGTAAGGTTGTAGCAAGGTCCATGTTGCTGCACAGAAGCCGGGTCCTCCCTGTGCCAAGCTGCTGTTCCGAGCTGGAATACTTCAGGGCACAAGGGGGTGGCAGCCCCAGCCGTGGTTTTTGGCAATAGCAGTGGTGAGGGTAGGTAGCTGTTCATGGGGACTTCTTTACCCCAGTGCTGGCAGCATGGGCATTTATAGTTCTTTCCAAATTTTGCCTAAAGGTTCTTTGGAGGCTTTGAGCTTGGGTTTGACTCCATAGGAGCAGTTGCTACTGCTTGGGATATAGATTGGCTTTTCTCCATCACGCCCCAAACTCAGGTGATACTGATGTTGGCATGACTTAAATCAGTAATTTAATAAAAGTGAACGTGATTTTCATGCTGAATGAAAAAAAAAAAAAATATCATGAGGAATGAGGTTGGGATCAGGAATGCAGGGGAATAAGAAATGAGATCTAATAGAAAGGAAGGGGATTAGAGGAGCAAGGAAAATAGCAGGTATTGCACAAGAGGATATAAGCTCAGTGTAGTGCACTACGTCCTAGGAAAGCTTGTGGTTTTGTCTAATATGGCTAAAAATTAAGGATATTCAGCATCTCATCACTTAGGATTACAAGAAATAGCTTTGACTGATTTTTATAGATATATTTAATGGTATCAGTTTGCAAGGCAGCAGTAAATACACAAATGTTTCCCATTTATTGGTTCTGGTACAATCCAGACTTTTTCTGATGTTTCACATGGGCAGATGAAGGTACCATTTATCTCTTTACTAGACATGAGAGCTGATGGTGAAATTCATTAAATCATCCACTGTTCACAAAAATGTAAAAATAATATGCCATTTGTAGGAGACTATATCAACATTATAGCTTTTTTTTTTTTTAATTAAATACATAAAAACAAGGAAAACAGCAGAACTTTGTTCGCATTGCTTGGTATCCAAATACCAATGCTTTTACAGATCTCATAAGGTAACTACATACCTAACTCTTAATTATATTTCGGTATTACGTCAGGTGTGTGGATTAGGAAAGTGAGATGTCAGGAGTAAATTTAGGTTGGGACTTCTCCGCCAAGTCCCCAGTGCTCCCACCAGTAGCTCAGCTCAGTATGAATGAGTCTGTTTCTTTAAAGACTTGAGGTAAATATTGAGTAGGGTTTCCTAGCAACATTTGTAAGGTTAAGTGAAAATCAGACTTGCCAGGTGTTGCTTCCAGAGCACACTGGCCTTTCTATTTCAACACTTACACTTTCAGTACATTATCTGCAGTACGAAATGCTGAACAGGATCTGATAGTTTTGTAAACAGATAATTTTGCAGAATCATAAGTCCAAGGGCAAGTCGGCTGCAATATTGTTCTTACTTTGGGACACAGTTTTTCTTTTGCTGTGTATTTGTTCTGTACTTAAACTAGTGGGGACTAATCTTACTTGGCTTCTGCAAGTATTAGTTATAGATATATATGTGTGTGTATGTGTTTCAAAAATACAAAAATAAAAGCCGCTGTTCAAGCCTGCTAAAAAAAGTTCTCATTTATTTGTTGTTTTCTTCGTCGTAAACCAAGAAGTTGTGTGTGTCCCAACTGGTCTTGTGAGTTTGCAGAGTTCTGAGGTACAGGTGGTAGAATCTCTTGCAGGAATCTCGATTTTTCTTCGGCTTTGATTTCTAGTGACAGGAGAGAAGATTGGCGTGCATACTTTCTACAATGACATAGAACTAGAGGTTTCCTGTTACTTTAGTCTGCTTGGTAAATGGCATGCAAGGGTCTCTCCACAGGTGCTTTGGGATGTGTAAGAGGAGTGTTTGCCTGTGGTAAGCCTGGTGTGGGTAGGATAGTTCCCCCTTGAGAAACACCGGAAGCTGGAATTTAAGTTAGCCCAGGATAGATAGATAGACAGAGAGATAGCAGAGGGGAGCAGGGAGTGGAAAAATTTGGTTGGCTGCTTCCAGTCCTAAGTTTTTGAGTCTATAAATAGAGTCTATCAGAATATTTCTAGTTAGTTCTGGGGAGAGTCAGCTGCTGTGCTGGGGATTGGCTGTGATCCCAGAATGAGGAGGGGAAGAGGAAAAAAAAAAAAAAAAAAAAAGAGATGATAGGAGGCCTATTGAAAATCTACCAACAGACACCAGTGAAGTCTAGAAACTGGAAGATGCTGTATTTGGGCTTCAGTTTATTTTTCTGCAGCTTCTGTCAGTGCTGGATGCTCTGCAGAATGACTCTCTCTGTAGGCTGTTCTGAGTTTCTGAGTTAGCCAAGCTCAGCAGTCAGGTCCAGCCCACCAGGGTTCATAGTTCAGAAGCCAGGACTAAAGCCTGATAGCAGGAATTAGCATGCAAGTATAAGGAAGCAGCATATTACCCTCATTCCATGCTGCAGTGGCAAGCCTGAATAGCCTGCCCTCTCTCTGGGTTAGATGCATTATATAGAGGGAAATGGAGATGTGAAACCAAAAGCTGAATTTTCAGCTAATAAAATTAAGTTACTGTCTAAACTGTGACTTTTTCAAATAGACGTAGAAAGGTCTTGCTGATAATTTAGAGTGCAAGAAGTATATTATGATACCAGAAATAGACATTTAAGGGAATCATGATGAGCTTTGCAAACAGTTGACATGCTTTCTAGGAAATGTAAATGATACACTTGAAAATATTTTGAGTTGAGATTCAAACACAATGTACAACTAGAGTATAAATAGCTAGTAAGTTTAAAAAATACAGTATTTTTAGCAGGTGCTTTAGTAACAGTAATAGATAACCTTCTAGCAAAACCCCTTCTACCCTCCCTGTTCCCAGCCCTGTAACTGCAGGATGACCCTTCATCCTGTAGGTTGAAAAAGTAGCTTTGGGCAAATAAATAGCATTATGTAGGTAAGCTAAACCAGAGTTCTCAGAGGAACATTTATTCACATGTCGGGGTTCATAGGAGCTGAAATTATCTGAGCAGTAAATGAGCTTTTCCAGGGCTGAATTAATCCCAGAAAAGTCCGTGGTCACGATGAAAATAAAAATGTTCATGACAATGGTTTTGCTGCTCAGGCTTTGCTGGCAACTCATTTTTTCCTTAGTCATTTTTCAGGAATTGGAGAAAGGGGTTATATTGAATGTTTATGGCAGGAGGAGAAGGGATAGAGCAGTGCCAGTGTTTCCCCATAGGTATCTGCTGCCTTGGATGTCCATTCATCTCATGTACCAATAATATGCTTTGCTGCTTCCAGATTTCCTTAATTAGATAAGAAGGACCCACCCATATTTTACTTAGCGTCTTTATTTTTTTCTTTTGGGCTATTGTTGTTTTGGTTTGTTTTTTTCTTTTTTTTTTAAATAAATTTTATGCCTTTATCATTTTTGCAATAAATCATGAAACTTATAAAGCAATTTTAGCTCTGCATCAGTAGGTGCTTCAGTAGGTGCTTCAGTTTCTCTGTATTAGTTGCAATAAAATCTTGCACTAAATGACTTCCTGAGCTCTCTTACTAAGCCTTTTTGATTATTTAAATATTAATAGCAGTAGAACCATTTTAGACATTGTTGAGTGATATTAAATGGACACCTGTAGATAAAATTTTCATTGGATGAACAAAAAAAGGCAAGTGTTTTGTTTTTGAGGAAAGGATGTTAATAAATACTTTGGTTTTGATAGTTCTTGAAGAAGATTTGGTTAAAAGGTAAAGAACTATATATTTTTATCTCATTGAGATGTGGGAAAACAGCTCCTTAAAAAAACCCAGAGAATGTCTTACCATTTGAATTAGTAAGGAGGAAAATCTGTCAGGAGGTTAAAATCTGCCTTTGTGAGAGTTGATGACCATTCCCACTCACTTTCCATAGGGCCAGAATTATACCAGATGATGGCTGTGGGAATGAAAACTACTAATTCATTTTGACCATGAATTTTGCCTTGAAGAAATGCTGAGAAACAGCTCATTTGTGGAGGGAGGAGGGGAAAATCAACCTGTGTATGGCCAAGGTAGATTTAATTTGGAATAATGCACTAAATTTGAAAAAACCTAACAATATCAGCTATCTGTGTTGGACAGGCTCCAGGAATATTTCAGCTTACATTTTCATTTTGTCAAAAACTGAGAAATTGGAAACAGAAGATAAACAACATATTAATATTTTATTTCTTTTAGGGATAAAGTTCTGTCATGTGTTTGGAAACTTTATTGAAATATTGGTCTTGTTGGAAGAAGCAGCTGAGAACTGACATTACCTGTTCATTGTGCCACTTGTTAATTTGGATTTTGCAAACCAGTGTGATAAACGGATCTGGAATGAAACTAGAATAGAGTTCTAAAATGATGCTTGTAAATAGGTCTGATGTCAGCAGCTGTTTTGCCTCTTTCCAGAACAGTACATTTAAGATGTACGTCGCATATAGGAAATACCCCAGCCAAAACTCAAATGAAGCCCCAAGCCCCCTCCAAAAGTTAAATCAGCTCTGGATTTAATGGTGAATTAAATTCACATTTTCTGAAATAGCATCTGCTCGAAGTTTCAGAAGCAGACAGAATTGTGTCTTTAGAGGGAGGATTTGATCTTGCATCAGTTAGAGTCCTGACAGCTTCTCTTGACACGTTGCTTGATGCATGGTCTGGCAGACAGGCTCCTGCATGGAACTTTTTTACTTGCAGCAGTGGCCCCATTAAAATCCGTGGGACTGGCCACATGAAAAAGGCTGCCGCAGGTTGAAAGTTTCCAGAGTTTCCAACTTACATCGACTGCTTTATATTACACTTTATTCCTGAGTTGTTCTGGCACTTTGATTCTTGTCACGCACAGCGTGCATCTTTTCACACTCCCAATGCCTGACTATGATGGTTTGAATCCTTCATTATTTTGTGATTAATTGTGGAGATATAAACATTATCAAATCAAAATCCCCGAAAGGCCTCTTTTAAAGGATCAGCCTAGCTTTTTGATTGAGCTGCCCCACAAATTACTTATCTGGTGGCTGTGTGGTTTTTAACATCCTGCTAAATTTGGAACACATCCATTAAATACTTTCTGCAATATCTGGGGAATGGAAAAGCTTGGTAAGTTATTTCGTCCATTGCTTGGGTCAGGCCTTTAAAGAGATGGCAGTGCTGTGTTGAATGCATTAAGTAGGAATCGGTGGGTGAGCAGGATCATGGTTTGTGTTGTCAGTGGTTGTATTAGGGTGTTCAGTGAAGATTTTCAAGTGGTAGAAGTCCAATTTTTGACTTTCTAATACATGTAAACTCATAAACTGCAATTGCAACTGTACAGGAGAAATTGTGATGCAGGTGAGAAATAGCACAGTAAGGAAAGCGCTTTGCATTAGCTCTTTTATGCATTGCTACATATGGTGGTTTTTAAAAACAGATTTTATCCCTTGGGATCAAATAAAAGGCTGGAGAGTTATTTGGTTTATAAACCTATGTGGTATATTATTTGGATATTCAGAGGGAAAAGGTCAAAGAATGTCTCCTGTGTTATCAATTCCTCAGTGGGGAACTATATTAAAAACTTGAAAATATAACACTATATAATTTAGAAACACAATATGTAATGTGGGTTGAGAGACAATTACTGTGTTGTATTTCTCTGTATTTTCCATTTTACTGAATGCATTTCAGCAACAATTGGGTTTTGGCTGTAATGCTATTTGTAGCAGTTTCATGAAGCTGCACAGCAAATTACTGTGGTGTACCAGATAAAATCAACTCCTCACTTCATTCGTGAAAGTCTCATTATGAAAAGCTCTTACTGCTGGCTTATGCAGGTGACAGTGGGTTTTGTCCGTGTTCATACAGTTTTGTGAAATCTCCATTATAAGTTTTAAAACAGTTTTAAGATGGACATATTTTACACATCTAGTCTGTCATTTTTCAGAGTTTGTTCATCATTGCCTAATGAACTTAATACACAGACATATAGAACATGTCTGTTTCTCACAAAATACTGTTGCCTGGGATGCAAATGTAAATTAAGTATTCAGCAGCTAAGCCTGACAAGAAATTAAAAGTGTATTGTTTATAAGTGTTTAAAAACAGAAATATCTTTATTGTCAGTAGCCTTCTTGGTATTAGTGTTCCTGATTTTGATGACCAACCTTGGACTGCTAAATGGCTCACACTGACATATTAGGAAAATTAGGCAGATTGAGTTAAAAAAAGGAAGTTTGGGTTGCTGTCAAGTGATGCTTTATCCCAGGAGCTTGGAATAACATCCTTAGCATGTGTTCCAAAAACGATTTTTGTCAGGAACCGTAGTGATAGCACGAGGAGTAATGGGTGCAAACTGAAAGAGGAGGAATTTAAGTTCGATATTACGAAGAAATTCTTTACTCTGAGGATGGTGAGGTACTGAAACAGGTTGCCCAGGGACATTGTGGATACCCCCAACCCTGGCAGTGTTCAAAGGCAGGCTGGATAATGCCTTGAGCAACCAGGTGTAGTGGCAGGGGAGATTGGGATTAGGTGATCTTTAAGGTCCGCTCCAACCCCTTAACATTCTATGATTCTGTGAGTGTGATGGATCTGTTTAGAGAAAGACGGCAGATGTGTTAAAAATGTATGATAATGGATGGCAGTTCTCTGCCTCCCATTTTTGTCCGGCTGCTGTTTAACACCGTTGTAGGATCATCTGGAAGGAATCTGTTTTTTCTTTTCTGGGTATTTCCAGTGACATGCTGAAGGTGTTTGGGTAGCATGACCATGGGGACATCAGGCCTGCTGGAGGGCTTGGGTTAGTGGAGCAGATGTTGCTCTTGGACATTGCTGACCTCTGCAGATGTGTGAGAGGTGCTTGGAAACATCTAAAAAGGCTGGAGATGTTCTGGGTGCTCCCATCTGGGGGAGGCAGAAGTTCTGGAGACAAGGGGGACGTGCTTAGGGCATGCTAGGTGTTGTTTACATCTGAATAAAGGTCCCACGTTCATTTTTTGTGATGGACTCGAGCATGGTTTGATTGAAGTGGGCAAGGCAGGTCTAGGAGGTTGCTAATGACTGCAGGTAACTCAGGATAAAGGATGCTGAAGTAGAATCCATATTTATTCTGTGATCTGTTTCCCAGAAATGTTCCTTTTGTTCCTATCTGTGTGTATGGATTTCAGTCTTTCTGCCTCTTCCTGTTGCTGAGAGTTGCCCTCAGGAGGAGCCTGGATCCTCCACCACGTGAGGGAGGATTATAAGAGGGCTCTTGGTCAAATATGACCTTGGTGAATGGTGTCCCTTACTGTCATCTTCAGTTCGGACTGTGTATGTTCCCTCATGTGTTCCTTCAGGTTTCACTTCTGGATCAACGTCCTAATGGCCTTTTAATTAGACCAACAAGGAACTGGTCTGTCCAGATTTTCTGGTCTCATCAGAAGGGATTTAAGAGACTTTCTCTGCAAAATTTCCACATGACCTGGACCTGAAACACACTGCAGAAGTGTATTCCCCACTGGTAAAGCAAAATATACGCACAAAAGTCTCCTGCTGATCATAGGTCTGAAGTTTCTCTGTCTTTGTAATCAACAGGAAATTTTGGATACAAACGTGATTATTTACAGAAAGATTCTATGTTGAGGTGTGTGTGTGTATGTTTAAAAAATATGTTTCTGTCTGTCTTCCTGGCAGGACTGAGATAAGGTTGCAGCCCCTTTGTGGCCCATTCCATGCAAGGGCTCATGGGCAGTGTACCCCCTTCCTTCCACTTCACTCTCCTGCACTCAGCAAGTGAAGTTTTAAGGCAACTGCTATACAACTTTTTTTTTTCCATCTAAGACAAATTTGATGATATCATAACATTAAAATTTGTCTGATCTTGAGAATTAATTTTGAGTGGGTTAAGATGGGTTTTGCTGCCACCTTTGTTTATATAATACTAATGTAGTAATGTTTGTAAATAACTTTGCCCGCTATGTAAACTACTCACTTTTCTGGTGATACTGACAAATATCATGAAACCAAGCCTGAGTGGTAGGGGAAAGTTTGTCTTGCACAATAAACTTCAGCTCTTCTTGCTGCTCAAAGTATGTTTTTACTCTTACCAAGGAGCATTAGGGAATGGTGTTGTCTTTTTTTGGTTAAATTAAATGAAATTAAATTTTTTAATTAAATTGATACTGTTTTAGAGAATTGGGTAGGGTTAGACTATTCGCTGTATGGAAATACATGCTCATTGTTATTTGTATTCATGTGGAATTTGAAGTAGCTTAAAATGAGAATGTATTTTAATACTTAGCCTTTTCTTTATTGTATTACTGCTCTTTTTCCCCCATAAAAGCAGCCTTTTTCAATTTTTATAAACCATTGTATCATTTGTAAGTTTAGTTCAGGAAGTGGGTATATTTTTGTAAGAAGGGGAGAGGCAAAAAGAGGGTTAACATCAACTTTCATGACATTTTAAATTTCTTTATTCTACCAAAATGATTTTATTTAAAGCACGTATCAAACCATTGCAGATCTGTTGTTCTATTCTACGTTATTCCCTTTTTTCCTTTCACCGTTTCAGTACAGTACACATACATATTTCCGCTAATGAAATTTTAAATGGGGAACCTATCTCAAGTTGTTGATCACAAAACAGTAAACAGGTTTTTCCTCCCTTACTCAAAAAACTCTTCTCGCTAATTTCCCTTGTGTGTGTTGTGAATTCCCAGCAGGGTGTAAATGTGTATGGCCGCAATGAAGGATAAATTAAGAACTGCAGATAATACCAATCTTAGCCTGCCCTATTTGTACAGCTACTTATTTCTCTGGTAAACCTTGAGAAAGATTTTATTTACTTGCGAGGAAATCCAGGAAGTGTAATTAAATGGCAATTAGAGCATAGAAGTTATTTCATGGTGCTATCGCCTTGCTTGAACTCAGTGAGTTTCTTTAAGAAAATACTGAAATACTGTGCTCGAGTGAGCTGCTACTGCAAATGAGACAGGAATAAAAATTACTCCTGCTGGCCAAGGAAGGGATGCAGTTGGTTGAAAACTTGTGTGGTTTTGTAGGAATACTGGAGCAGATGAATGCGGATACTCAAAATACCGTCTTTGGAGAGATGATGTGTAGAGTCCCAGGTTGAAGCTAATGTGAACAGAATTAAAAATAGCAAGTGTGACAGACCCATTAATTTTTGAACATAATTTATGTTTTGGAAAATAAAAACAAAAGCTAAAGTTTAAATGAGATTTGTCCTTGAATCGGTAATAGCATTCAAATGGAAATCTTAGCAATGTGAGGTTGCTCTATGGAGCATAAGAGGAGCTCCAATGAATAATTAAACAAGTGATAGCTAATAAAATATACAGCACATTGCTTCAAACTTAGAAATTGTAACTCTGCCTAAGGGATGAATGTTTTTCATTACTTTTTAATTGTTGCCAGTGTTGACCTTCAAGGTCTTTTTCTGGCAGATAATTTGTTATGGTAAGGATGAGATCATTAAGTATTATAGCACAAGTCTCATGATGCAAATAGTTTCCTAATATTATAGAATGCTGATGTGGTAAGGGTTTGTTTTCTCAGGAATTTGTTCTCCATATTTAGTGATATTTGGGATCATATCTTAAAAGAGCAGTTCTGCTTTAACCCTGCAGGACAATGGTTGTAGGTAGTACAGTAGCAAACGTCACCAGTTTCTGCGGCAGGACTTTTGTGACGAGTTTTGAATTGTAATAAAAAGGCATTACTGTAAAGTATCAGCTTGGGTTTTTGGCTCTTAATGATATTTGTCTATTCCAAAAACAAATAGCAACTCTTCTTCTTTGCTGGGTTCATGGAAGAATCCACATAGCAGCCTGCAGATTTTCCCCATGCTGAAGCGACCCTCTGTGGCATCTGAGGCTCCAGGGCCCGTGTGCAAGGATTAAATGTTACTAAATTTTGCTGGTTTTATACTGTAACTGTTTCTACTGTTTTAGTGTTTGCATAGGTAGGCACTAAAAATATGTATTGTGCAAACACCAAATGCTCTTAGATTTATGTTGACAAATTTTAGTTTCAATTCTCTATAAGTAAATGTTTAATTTATTTTCTTTTTTTCTCAGAAATGCCTGCTCAGGGGGAAATGCCAGTGGGGAGGAGCAAGCTAGCATATAAACTCTTTTCAATATTATTTTTCTAGCCTAAGGTGCTTGGAACAAACTGAATCAGTTGTTTGCTCAAATGTTTGTTGGTAGAAACATTTATTGCTTGCACGGTTATGGATGGAAGATGAACAGAGCTATTGTCTCGTGTTCATCAAAGCTGTGGGCAGTCACTTGCAGGAAGTCTATAAATAATTCTTAGTGTAAAATTTACCTTGGTGCTGCTTAGAATCTAAAGAGAAAAGCCTGGTGATGTGTGGGACTGGGGCAGAGGGCTCCGGCTTGCAGGTCATCCATCTGCAGGCAGCTCCCTGCAGCAAGGACGCTCGGGTGCAGCCTGCCTGTTCCTAAGGAAGAGCTGGAAAGGAGGGAAGGAAGGGCTGCCAGCAGAGCCTGCACTTTGATGGATTGTTAAGAGTGGCAAGGGCCAGCTGTCCTTACTGTAGGGAGAGCATGGGAGCAGTCTCGGGATAGAGGGGCGAGCTGGGAGGACCTGGCCAAACAGGGGGTCCCTCTGAGATGTCTGGGCAGGGTAAGGGATGAACGGAGCCCGCTGCCCCTCAGCCCCCTCCCTGTGTTTGCCCTGTGCCAGGGGCTCCCTGGGAAGAGGGTGGTGCAGTGGCTGGCTTTCCCCTCTCCCAGAAAGAGAGGGAACAGGGGTCCCAGCTGTGTGTTGGGGTTGTTCCAGCCTCAGGCACGGTGTGCTCTGGTTTCCCTGCAGGAAATGCACCTCCATGGTTTGAGTCTTGGCACGCCTGCGCCGGCTTTCAGGTTTGCGTCCTTCTAAATCAAGGAGGGGCCCTAGAAGGAACACCTATTTCTGTTTTTCCTGGTGTTGCCCCTTACTCAGCTGCACATTAAATGAAGGTAGAGTTTTCCAGAGGTGGACAGCGGTGAGGTAAGTTGTTATGAACATGTGGTGGTGTTTAGTTACCTTCGGCTTATTTTCAGAGATTTCCCACTTACATGTATCTCAGAAAGATTAAATAGATATTTGTCTAACTTGTTTATGATCAGAATGAAGACTAGAAGCTGTAGGACTGTCAAAGTTACTGACAACATTAGAAGAGGAGGTATTGCTGTTGAAAATGAGTCTAGTTTATTACAGATCTCTGGCAAGGGAGACATTAACACTTGCAGCAATATCAATGTGCTGTATCTGCTGAGGCAGGAAGGCAGTCTAGCCACGAAACAACATGGTGCACAGTGGAGGCCATGCAGCCTCCCAGCTCCTCTAAAGATGTCTCATATCCCCCAGGGCTGGAGATGGGAAAAGCTGCGTGAGGGAGCTGGCTGTGGACTCCAGACCCTCTAGGCTGGTTGGAGAGGAAGCCACCACAAAGGATTGTGTTGGAGTGTAATAACTGGCCCTTGCTGGACTTTTTCTAGCCCCATCAGCACTGTAGCACTGGTGAAAAAGCAGAGATATGAAATGGTGATGAAATTGCATTAATAGCTGGCTGTGGCTTGGGGCTGCAGGGTGTTCAGCAAACCCTACATCTGGTCTCATGCATTTTTGACTTAGCAAGTGGCTGTAGCAGAATAAGAGCTGGGAATTAACAAGCCCTGAAGACTTGCATTGCTTTTGTTGGTATGTGTTACTTGTCATACCTTCCAAGGGTTTTGTTGTTTTTGTTTGTCTTCAGCAGGTTTGCATTCCTGATCTAAATCTGATATGTATTGTTAAATTCAAACAAGGATGTCTGAGGTCATCTGAAAATGTTCTTTTTGGAACAATCACCTCAAAGAGGCCAAATGCTGACTTTAAAGAAAGTTGTGATTGAAGAAATGATTCAGGATTTGAATAACATATTCTGGAAATATGCTTTCTCAAGTCAGCTAGGGAAAGGGCTGCTCAGTGCAGCATGCATAATGGTGAAGAACCGAAGGAGCTATCAGGAATGCAGTCTCAGAGCCTGAGCAAAATTAAGTGTCGTCTAACCATGTTATACACCCTGCAAAACAGTAGATTAGAAGTCAGGGAAATTATTATCAAATCTATCATTGGATTAAAAATAGTATTAACTCCTTAAGAGTTAATCAACTTGCACTTGAACAGGGAATTCCAAAGCACTCCTAGACCTTTTATTAACTGCAGGAAATACACTACTGCAAAAATCCAGGAACATAAAGACAATGATTTGATATAGATTCCTACATGGTAGAGAAGTAAGATGCCTCTATTGTTGCTTAACTTGAAGTACGCTTCCTAACAATGAACTTCTGTGTGGTTGCTGAATTTATTCAGAGGTGAAACTAAAAATGACTTTTAAAGATCAAACCCAGAATGCCATAAATGACATGCAAGGTCTGAGGAAAGAGGCAGCAGCGTCCCAGCAGTCTTGTATAAGTGTCCCACTGACACGTAAAATACTCCTTTTACTTGTGAAATTGTTCAGTTAGCCGACTGATAATCTCTACTGTTTTTGCATTTATTTCTCAAGCACTGCAAAGAATGTTGCTAAATTAGAACTGTGATTTAGCATGCTGCAATTAATTTGCATTATGGTTTTCATAGGAAGGGAAGAAATTTGCCAATTGTGTGTTTACTGGGCCTGTTAAACAGTGTCTGGTTTGCTAAATATGATTTTCAATGCCTATGGCGTTGTCGGAAAGTTGTCACTTGTATTTGTCCTGCAACCTTGGGGCCTCCCTCTTTATCCCCCATATTCGTTCAATGATGGGCCAACTTAACTGGTACCTGCAGAATAATGAGAGACTAGAAATGTGTTGAAGGATGTAATGATGATCACCTTTTACCTCTTCTTGCAAGTAGTTTATTATTTGTGTTTATAAAGTGAAATGAACTACCCTAATGTTTACTTACACATGTACATATGTGTCCATAACTGTCCAGTGTCTCTCTGTGAGGATATATGCGTGTATGTGGACTGCAGTGTTTAAATTTTTTTTTGACAGCTAGAATTACGTGTATTTGTTCCCAGTTTGTGTGATCCAATTGCTCTTTCTTCTAATAAATCACAGACAAAATGCTGTGTGATAAGGGAGGGACTGCTGTTCCTTTGGAGTGGATAGTGCATGTGCTTGAATTCCTTCAGCATCAGAGTGGCCCGTGCAGCAAAGGCTTTACGTTGTCCCTGGCTCCCAGCTGAAGCAATTTCTTGCATTTCCCTTATTTTGAGCCTTGGGTATTTACACAAGCTGAATGCTTTTTTTTTTTTTTTTTTTTTTTGCCCGCCTGTTTCTATCTGTAAAGTGGGTGTAGGGAGAGCAAATGCCTGAAGTATCAGGAACTGAAACGGGATGTCTCAAGGCTGGCTTAAGGCCAAGATGAAATACATCTCTCTTGGCAGCAGGGGTGCTTGAGGCAGCCCTGTGATACTGGATAACATTTTTTTTCACTTGGTTAGTCCCATCCGTACCTCAGCTGACCTCCTTTGTTGGGTGGTGGGCAGGGCGGTGCTGGTCCGTCAGGGCCCTGTGTGTGCCTCCCGGGGTGAGGGCCGGAGAAGGTGCATGGAGTGAGCAGCATTCCCGGGGTGTTTGGTGCTGTCCTGCCCTTACCAGATGGCCTGTGCGCCTGAGCAGGAGCCAGCCAGCGCTTGGCTCGGGGATGCCACATCCCAGCAAAGGACAGAGCTCTTGGCCCCCACCTTGTCCGGTGTGCCGACTGCAAATGGTGCCCACTGGGTTTGTGATGCCCGCCCCGCTTGGCATCCCGGAGGAGATGTCCCCCCATGGCACTGTGCTGTCTGTCTCCTGTGTCCCTGTCGGGCCCTGGCTGGGCCCTGTCGGTGTCAGTGACAGGCAGCAGCTGTCTCTGTGTCTCAGCCCTCCTCAGGACTGCGTCCGCTCGGCTGGGGCAGGAATGCACTGATAGCATGTTGTGGTTTCTGTGCCAAAGACATCACTCAGGAATATGGCTCAGGTCAGTATTTTCTTAGGGGCCTTTACAGAGGAATGCAGCATATGGCTGCTGGCCCAGGGGAGCTGTGCAGCCCCTGCGAGCCCTGCGGCTGCAAGGAGCTGTGGCAGGCCCAGGATGATGCTGCTCTCAAAATTATGATGAGGCAGAAAGGAGAAGCAAGGATTAGTGTCAATAAGTGGCTGCAAACAGTTTTCAAGCTTCCCCCTGCCAGCAATAGAGCCGAGTGTCTGGCCTGTGTCCTTGGCACCCTTCCTCTCCAAGCTTTGCAAATGTTGCTGGAAGTTGATGCTTTCGCTTCTGATTTTTTTTTTTTTTTCTTTTTTCCCTTTCTTATTTTCTGCTTCTGCATATGGATGCCGGCAGGAAGCAAGATTCAGGTGGAAGCAAGATTCAGATGGGAACAGAGAGAGCAGGGCTGCCAGGGGCTGGGGTTCCTGGGAAGGCATTACAGTCCTCTTCTGCAGCAAATCCAGAGGTTTTTGCAGCTGCCCCCTTCTGCACTCACTGCTTGCTGCCAGGGGTATGATCATCCAGCCCTTAGTTATTACTGTGTGAATTTCACCTTTCAGTTGTAGAGGAGCAGAGCATCTAACTCATGGTTTTAATGCCGAAAATAAAAAAGTGGGTCAATCAGGTATTTATAAGCTATTGCATTAAAATGGTGATAACCTACTGATTTTAAATAATTTTTAAATATTTCAGAATAGCTGCTGCAGCCTCTGTGCAACATAGTCATGCACATGACAGAACAAATAAGGGACAAAACCTAGTGAGTATTTTTAACTGAAATTGCGAACATTTTTACTCATTCATTGCCTGGGGTGAAATCAATGGCATTTCATAAAATATCCAAGTGAAATAATTAGTAGAGTAGTTAGAAGTGTCAATATTTTCAAAAACATTTCTCGTGTTTTATAATAATTTATATAAACTGATACCACAACTATTCTATAATAGGAAAATATATATTATTGCCTAATTGTCTAATATAATTATGTGCAGTTATTTAAGTTTTTCCAGTTTTTCCCAGCTCCTATTTTTTTAAATTAATTGTAGCATTTCTACCTGTATGGAATTCTGCAAAAAATGATTACTGGTTTAAAAAAAAAATCTTTTTTTTTGTCCCCTCAAAGTTTTGCAAATACGAGAAATACAAATAAAAGATTCCATGTTTCAGGCACAGCATAAGTGGGATTTCTTTAAGAAGTAAAAACCTGCTTTTCTAGGGGGGGCACTGACAACTTGAAATTTGACAGAACAGAAACATTCTTGTTTATTTAATAAAATGTTTCACTTTTATGTAGTTGACAAAGGGGTGAAAGAGAAGTGCAGGATAATCAAAATTGCATGCTGGTAAGATTAAGTGTGTACTTTGTAGGTCATTTGTTTGTATAAACAAGAACCTGTTGCTATAGCTGATGGCCTTTCAAAGAGTCTTAAACCTTGAGAAGACCAGCAAGAGTAAAAAAATCGTGGATTTCACGCATTTCCATGGATTGAAGTGCAGTTCCTTTCTCAAAGCTACCCAGGTCAGTTCTCGGGCAGCCTGATGGGAGGCATACTGAAGTCAACTGAAGTAAATTCTTAACTTTTAGTATGTTTTGGAGCAGAGCTCAGGTGAATTCCTTTGTTCCTTGGAGGAGACACTTCAGCACTGAGAAAGTCTTTGCAAGATTTGTTTTATTTTTTTTAAATTTAGGCAGTGAGGGAAATTTGTAATTGGACATAGTTATCAAAATATGTAAAAATGGTGCCGAGAAATGTGTTCTTATCTCATGTAATTGCCCTGTAATTGTTGGGGAGGGGAATCAGATTAGGGAGGCTAAGTATTTCCAATGCTGAAGCTAATGTATTTTTGCAAGTAGTGAATCTAAGTCTGCATTCCTTGAAGTCAGTGGGAGTTTGTGTGTTTTGCAGAATTGGAGCTAGTATTTGGAAGTTCTCTCTTGCTTTATGTAAGCAAGCTTGAGTTTTGGGGGTTTTTTTTTTGAATAATCAAAACTTTTAATCAAAGGATTCATTTATGTTTAAAATATTTGTTGTAGTGGGAAGTGTTAATCTTGAAGATACAATTTATTTTTTCTTGACTTGTCTTTCTCTCCTACTCTCCACTGTCTCTTTTAAAAATGAAATACAGAAACATTTCCATCAAGCTTAAAAATCAGTAAATGAGGGAATGTTTTTAATGCTTATAGATTTTTTTTTTTAGTTTGGTTTTGGTTTTTTTTGTTTCTCGATTATGTTGTTATAAAACTCACCAGCACGTGCTGCATTTTGTACCTGAAGTTAAAACATTGGTGTGGCACATTAGGAAAGCATTAACTAGTTTTAGCGATTTCTTTTTTCCCAATTACTACCTTTAAACCAAAATTTTGTATATGTAAAGTTACTGTTTTCATGTCAATAACTTCATTTGGGAGAGTAAGTTGTTCTTTAAAGCCTGTAACTCTTCTTAGTTCTTCCAAAGATAAAAAGAGCAGACAAACACATCAAAACTTGTGCTGTAGGTTATCGGGTAGATGAAGATTAGAGAGCTGAAAACGAACCTTCTGTGGAAGGTGTGCTTCACAGCCATTATGGAACTTCTGGAAAGCATGCTACTTCCAGCAAAAAATTGTTTCCTTGAATTTGCTAAAAGAGCAAGTATTTTTACTGCTGTGGAAGCTGGTTCAGTTTTGTTTCCATGCTAACCAAATCTGCACTTTGTGTGACACTCTATGTGGTGCTCTTGCTGCCGGGGAGCTGCAGCAGCTCTAATGTATGTGCAGTAGATACTGTGTCTGTGAAAGCAAAACCAGCTCTGGAAACAAAATAGCGATGGCTGAATCCTGTCAAATGTGCTTGGACAAGTCCATGAGAGCAAAGGAGCAAAAGGAAATCTTCCCCAGGTCTGTGAATGCAGAAATGGAGACATGGGCAAGTGGTTTTCCTAAAACCATCCAGGGGTGACCTGCAGGTTGGGGGCAGAAATGGGATTGCCAGCTCTGTATCAAAGCACTTTTACTATCAGCATCCCTGATTTTTGGTGTGAAAAGAAAGTTAGTACTTGCCAAAAAATCCTGAACTTGCCAAAAACCAAATACTTGTTACAGCCAGATGCACGTCAGACAGTGATTTTCATATCCCTGCAACCTTTACTGGTATTTTCCAGAACTGGGGTCTAACCTGAACCATTTAGTAAGATGCAAAGGTCATTTAAACAAGGTTGTTGCTGACTTGCTGTACTCTGAGCAATTTTACATTCTTAGCTAGGAGGGATGGGGTGGAGGTTGTGATGGGGAGGACTGTCAGGGACTTGAAAATCACTCCTTCCAGGACTGCAAGAAAAAGCTGTCTGTTTTATGTACGCTAAAAATTCCTCTATCCTTTTCTGTTTAAGTTGAAAATTCATTTTTAGGCTAGAGAGACCAGGATACTGAAGTTTAAAGATTGAATACTATTAACTTCAGAGCTAAAAAAAACCACTTAATTTTTGGGAATCGGGCATGGAAGTCTGAGAATCAGATAATAATGCTGCAGTTGGGAGAAAAGAAAATAACACTATTCTGAAAGCAGGATATTTTTGGAAAATATACTGATGCTTATGGGGATATTTAGAATGTCTCCAGATGTAATATGGGCAGGGTATGAGCTGAATAGTTGGAAATTCACAGAAAGTTTCAAGGCTACATAATAAAACAAAGGCAGGTCACATGGATGTTCACTTCTCGTAGGTGGAACCAGTGCTCCTTTTATTCCTGTATTAATAGTGGAAGGAGCACTCAGGCTGTGCTTATTTGTAATCGTTGATCCTTAACTCTCATCCGTATTCTCTGTATTTACACATGCGTTCTCCCTCATAATGCGGAGTAGCTATTTTCTTTGTCCTTTAACGACTTGTTTCCTCTTCAGTCATGCTTTCATTCACTTCCTTTTGGCTCTTTCTATTAGCTCTAGCCTATTCTAATTCCTGCTTGTTGCTGCTTTCTACCCTGTCTTTCCTTTTCTCCCCAGCCCTTAATTCCTCCCATCAGTCTCTTCCTCCTTCCTTCCTGCCTCCTGCCAATGGCTCAGATGGTTTTGAGGGACCAAGATGTGGGAATATTGCATGGTGCATGTGGAATGCAGCAGTGCACTGGGAAAGTTATCCCCAGAAGTCAGTAGATTTCAGATTTCCCCACTGCTGGCAAACAGCTACCTCTGTACCTTGGGAAGCCTTAGGAATAAGCCCTCAGAAGGTGGGGTTCCCTCTGGCACCGGCCCATGGAAGCCCTTCTGGAAGTGGGTGCTGTGCAGCTGGAGAGGGCGTGAAGCAGTAATGTGCACTCGTGTCATGAGGAAACAGAAATATGAACCAAACTGCTTAACCCAGCACCTTATACTTCTGCTGGAGTAACTTGATTTAGTAAGTTAAAATGTCAGTGCTATGGCACTGCTATTTCCTCTCCCTGCCTTCTCGACGACGACACTCCAGGGTTTTTAAAAACATCCCCTAAAAGCGGGAAAGATCACGAAAAACACGCTCTTAATTGCATGCAGTTTTTAATATTCCTAGGATCTGTTTTGAAGGGTGCATTTGACAGAGAGAAACCCAGCAGCTCCACACTGAATCCTTTGTCCTTCCTGCGGGGTGAAACAGTAGATAGCTTACTGTAAGTGTGGCTGCCTGCCAACCCGTGGCGCAGATTCTTTTTTTAATACTGTAAACTGGCAAGAAATCAAGAATTGCCGTTCTTCCTTTTATTTACTTTCCCTTCTGTATTAAAGAGCTCAGTAAATAAGAGAAAGTTAAATGTTGAGTGACGGTTTCATACTGATTAATCATTAAATAGCAAAGTGTTATCGGTTCAGGGGAGGGGATTTGCCCCCTTTTTTCCATTTCTCTTTGGTTGAAACTGGAAATATCAGTTGCTTCATCTGGAATAGATTATCACAGGGAAAAGTCTGTGCAGTTTGAGATGAGGACAGAGCAGAATGCATCCATCATGCATAGTTTAAAATAATCTGCAAGACTGCTTCTGATTTGATCCTTAGATGTACTTCCTCCCGATTTTCTTCAAAACTTGTGTTAATAATGAGTACTCTGTCTCTAGAAAGGGCTTTTTTGTAGAGTGTGCCCCCAGCCTCTGCTTGTAAGTATTTTCTTATTTGAACAACTAAGCTTCCTGAAATAGCTGCTGAGTTTTTTGTTTTGCTGTTATATTTAAAAGTGGTAGAGGGGTGTGGAGTTCCTTCTGCTGCTTCTCAAATCCAAGGCATGCCTTGCAAGCTACTTTGCTTTCACGCTAGAAAGGGAATCGGCGTTGCTGCTTTTCTCATGATTGTGTCGCTAAATTATTGGCAAAATTATCCCCAAGCAAAAAAATGATGTTGATATTGATATAGTGCACATTTGAGTGGTTTATCTTGAGAGAAACGTATTTCTATGTGCATGATGCAGGAGGCCAAATTAAATTTAAAAATTACTGTTACTGTTAAATACAGACCTAACGTGAAAAATTAGCCTAAACCATATTGTTTTAAATCCCAGCGTGTACTGTGGTTCATTCAGAGGTCAATCTTGCTTAAAACATATTAAACATTTGATAATATCAATGTATATGTGTTACTGACTTGATGAACCTACCATATAGGTCATGTATGTACAGCTTTATTAAAGGCACTGTTGAAAGAAAACATGGATTCATGTTTTGTTTCTTTTATATTTGTCTAATTGGAAATTAAGGTTTCTGGAAGTGATAGGGAATAGTTTTGCTTTAAAAGCAGTGGGCTGTGACTGAAGAAATCTGGACCTGATCTGCCAGATTTCTTGAAATAACTTGCTCAAGTCATTAGTTGTTTTGGGGGTTTTCTTTTGTTTGTTTTTTTTTTCCCTCTGAGTTCTTCATCTGCAAAATAGCGATAATCCTGTTCCCTTACCAGATGGCAGTATGTTATAGATAAATTAATGAATGTTTGTGGGACAAAGCAGTAGCACTTAATGGGTTCAGAATAAGTATTCACATTAATGATTCATGTTAAAGAATGGTTGAAAAACTGCATTAACTTGAAAGTTGGGAGTGTGCTGTCCCAGAGGCAGAGGCTTAGTTTCCAATCTGCAATGCCCAAATGAGGGACACAAGAAATATTTATTCAGGAAATTTAGTAGTTTACAAGTTTCCTTCCTTTGGTTCCTTCCTTCCTTTAGCTAGAAAGAATTTTTTTTTTTTTTCAGACTTTACTGGACAAGTCTGGATTTCTGAAGTAAATTCTCTTTGAATATAAAAGGAATAGGCACTTTTTCATGGACATTTGTGCAGCTGACTTGACACAAAAATTAATAAGTAAATAAACTATTTAAAGATGATTAAACTTGAGAGATGATCCAAAGAAATGAGAGCTACTTTTTAAAGCAATTATTAAAAACCCCCAATCCTCTCCTGCAAAAGCATGGATCAGAAAATATCCCATCTCAATTACAGCCATCAGAAATCTTCCTCCCATTGTCCTTTTTCTTTTGAATCTATATCTTGAGCTCGTTCAAGATGTGTAGGAAAGTTTTCTTGCAAAATGACAGGTAGAACTATCACAAACTTGTTACTATATTAGGGGTGTTGGATAAGATGCATAATTATCTCGAATACAGTTTCGGTTTTGCTGCCTTTTCAGTGTAGCAAGCTACAGGCAAAATATAAATTCAGTCTTCAAGGATCCCCGACCTCAAAGGGAGAAATAAGTAGGTAACAACTCTACTTTCACTTGTGTTTTGCAGTCTGTATTTTTTATAAATTGGGTTGTTTATTTTAAACATAAGTGGCATTAGTTCATTCCTATTTTGTTATCCACATTGAAGGAAAATAAAGAAGTATCTGCACAGAACTGGAGTTATAATGTGGCTGTGTGACTTGAGAGGAGTCTGCTAATACATGATTCTCCTTTGATACTGGGAGCAGATTATCTTCAATAACTTGCAGATTTCTCTATATATTTTTAAAATGCAGGAATAAGTGCTTGATAAAACTACTACAGTGGCTTTATTTAAGAAAAAACAGTGCACTGCAGTAGCATTTCAGAGTTAGTCTTGCCATGTTCAGATAGTTCTCTTGTGGATCTCAAAAGCTTGGGTTTTGTGCCCCTTTAACTATATATTTGGAAGAAGCAGAAAATGGTTTTGTCACTTGCTTCCTACTGACATACTCGGTTCTTACAGTAACCATTTTCCTTGGCTGTTGCAGCGTGTGCCAGGAGATTGCAGATCCTGTGTCTGTACGTAGACTTGATACCTCAGAAACTGTCTTTTATCCGATATGCCGGTAAGGCAATTACCATGAGTCAGATGAACCCTCCACTCCAGGTTCCTTGTTATGGGTCAGGCCAGAGCAAGACCTTTTCTGGTCAGGGAGCCAGTCTGTGAATTAATGTCGGTGAGAATTACGGGTAAAATCCCCAGCCATGGCTAATGTCCAAAATCGGTCGCAAGACTGGTAATTTAAATGTCTGCTGCTCCTGGACAAAAATAAGCTGCTTGCATCTCACTCTTTCTCTCATCCTAACAAGACAGTTTCGGATTTGTCCAAGTAAAGCCCAGAGAATAAGTTTGAGGAGGAGGAGGAGGAAAAAGTGTGTCTTCCTCCTTCACTTCAGTAACTTCATGTTTGTCCATGTTTTTTTCCCCAGCTCCTTAAACCGGAGGAAGGATGTCCCACTGATTGTCTTTCAGCAGGTCACAGCATAAGCTGCTCCCTGTTTTATCCCTCCAATAAGGCCGTATACCACTCGCTGCATTCCCTCTTTCCTTTGCCACGTCACGTTTGATTTTCTCCTCTTTAACAGGCTCAGAACAGCCCCAGTCGTGGCCAGCTCCTCACTCTCTTTCCAGAGCTGGGGGCTGCTGGGCAGAGTGACACTCGCAGCCCCAGGATCTCCGTGGCCGCCTCGCCTCCGCTGTGGCACCTGCAGCGGTATCGGCCACAAAGGGATTTTCTTTATTGCATTAAGCTTGCAGAGAGAAGATTTAGTAGGTGTGTCGCAGTGCCATTAGCCTCCTGTGACCTGGTGTCTCAGCAAATCCTTCCATGGCTGTGTAGAATTTGTTTTAGTTTGAGCAAATTCGTCTTCATTAGAGCCATTTTGAGGGAAACTGTTCTCTCTACGCATGGTGCCATCTTCTTAATTCTAGGTGGCTGGACATACTGCTGGTATTTGAATCATTTTGCCAGTCTTAAGTAACGTCCCATCTAGCCGTGGGAAATTAAAAAATACAATTAATTGAGTTTCCTTATATCATATGGTTGTGAAACTCTTTTTAACAAACTTTCACACAGAAACAGAAGTTTTATGGTTGTGGTAATAATGTTCATAAAAAAATGTTTTGGTATGCTTAGTGCAAAATAACATTTCAACTTTTGGAGGACAACCACAAAATCTATTAAAAAAATAATTGTTGGCAAACACATAGGCAAAGGAAATCTATCAAAGTTTGTTGATGTTTGTCTGCAGTGCAGACCAGTTAACAAATTCTTTCCCTAGGCAAACAAGCAGCATCTCCTCACAACACTTCAAAATCTTTAAATAACTTAAAGGTTCTTTCTTTGATGTGAAGTTCACTTTGCAACATCCTGGTGCCAGGGATGGTAGTTAATTATTATCTTTATTACAGGTGTGGCCTGATTTAAATATCTGCATAAAATGTCTCATCTGTGGCATACTGATACTGCTTGAGCACTGAGTACCTGTTGTACGTGAGCCGCCTTCAGCTGGGGCGTGTTCAAAGTCAAGAGCAGAAAATGTTTTACCATCCTTCAGATCCTAAATGGAGCTCTGCTGAAATGTCATTGGAAAAGTTGGAAGAGTCTGGGCCTAGCTTGGGAAAAAAAGGAAACAAAATAGGATTTTTTTGTGAGGTGCAAGTAAGATTTGCCTGTACAAGTAGAAAAATGAGACCTGCTAGTTTAGACCAGGAGGTTGCCTCTTGCCAAATTCCAGATGGTAATGACTAGAAGTGACTTGGTCTGGGTATTTTGGTGTGAGAATCCCTGTTTCAGCTGTGACTGCAGGGTATTTTTTTGGGGGGGAATTGCTCAATCATAGAGTCATAGAATGGTTTGGGTTGGAAGCAACCTTAAAGATTATCTAGTCCCCGCCATGGGCAGGGACACCTTTCACTGACCAGGTTGCTCAGAGCCCCATCTGACACTGGCCATGGGATGGGGCATCCACAACTCTCTGGGCAACCTGTGCCAGTGCCTCACCATACTCAGCCTGAAGATTTTTTTCCTAATATATCGTTATGCCTGTGTTACTGGATTCTAAACAAATACACAGGAGAGCTTTCTAGTTTCTTTGGAAAAATGGTCAGAAGAAGGAATATCAACGTCTCTGATAGATGGATGCACTGCAGTGATACCTTCTGCCCGTTACTGAGGTCTGAGGTCCGGCCACTGCCTTTCCTTTAAGGCGTTCACAGACCTTTCATGGACTTTACATGCATTAGCTGTTGGATAAAATGTGAACCCTAAGTGAAAGGATGTACTGCTAAGATAACCTTTAATGACCAGATATGGGAAGGATTTAAGACCTGTTCCCAGCTTTTTTTTTTTTTTTTTCTTATAGCAAATGTAAAAAGCTTCCCTATTAGCTTTGGGGGGGATCTTACTCTGAAGTTTCCATTCTCCATTCTCCTTGTACATTGCTTAGGAAGAGTAAGCACATCATTTTTTGGCTGTGGATGCCTGTTGATGGAATTTAATGCTGTTTAACTTAGATAATCAAAGGGTCAAATAATTTTGTGAATAGTTAAGTATCACTTCATTTTTAGTACAGTGACTGTGGTCCCTGGGGTTGAAGAACAGTGATTGTTATGGTTCTTTTACCATCTGGCTCTGTGACAAGAATACCCAATCTTGCCTTGCTCTACATGATGAAAAAATAGATAAATAAATAGGATTTATGAGTTTTCTTTACAGGGCTTTTCCACAGGGCAATTGATTTTATTTTAGTCTATACAAGACAGACCAAGACAAGAAAAAAAAAATTGTATTTCTCTCTCTTGCTTTCCCAGGTCCGGTGTAAATGAAAGAAGACTGATATGTACTTACAGATCTTTAAAATGCCTTAACAGTTTTTCTTTGGCTTTCTGAAGAGAAGATTCTGTATTGTTAGTTCTGAAGAAGGAAATTTTTTTTTTAATAATTTTGAATGCCCTTGGGCCCTCTCATGCAGAACTCTGTAATTTTTCATGACAAGCACCTTGCACAAAGCTTTTTGGGGTGGGAACCTTTCTTTTTAATTAGGTTGCAGATAAAGATTCAGCTCAGTCATGTTAATGGTGGAAATTTCTTCAGTGACTTTTCCCATCAGTCATATACTTTGTGTCAAGGTCAAAAGTATCACTGTTCTTCAAAAATGATCCCATAAACTTTTTTTTTTTTTTTTTGTCTAAGGAAGCAGTAGTCTCCTTTGGAAGAGGCTTATACAAAAGATTAAATTGGTAGAATCAGGAATTCAAGATAAATCAAAAGGCTTTTTGTACATGTAAAGGCATTCCATTTAATACTGAGTTGATGTTTTCCACTTTGCATGATTAGGCAAATGCAGAATTAAGTAACAGAAGTCAAGATCAGACATATTTTGAAGGTTTGTTTGTTTTAAAAGTGTATTCCTCTTTCTAGGAGAATATACGTCAAGTAAATATTAGATCTGTCTGTAAACTGGAAAATCAACTTCTCAACTTAAAAGGTGCCTTTGTAGTAAAGGCAATATAATATCATTAAAATAGTGTTTTCCACAAAGAGAGATGCAATGTCGTGCTATATTTAACTACTATGTAAGAGCCAAGCTGTTGTGATGTGAAAATTTCAATAAAGTTTCTAACATGAAAATATATTTTGTAAGTCTATAACATTATTTGGCATTTATCACTTGAAATTATATACTGGTTGTCTTCTTGAAAGAAGGCTTAGAATTGTGTCTTTAATAATTTTAAAAAATATGAATGTAATTGTAGGTTTCTCATTTTAAAAAAGGTATCAGTTGTGTTTTTTCAGTGTAGAGATGGTTAAAAGCTGGTATATTGGTCATCACAGATCAGCATATATGTATATTTTTGAGGTGAAAAGTAGCTGATTGTTGCATGAAAAATAACTGAGTTTTAAAAATTCCTTGGAGATGTGCAGGTGAGTTTCCTCATGTCTACAGCTTTATGCCTAGTGGCCTGATTTTGTAGTTGTACCCAGAGAACCCTGAGCAGAATGGGATGTAACGGAGAAGATGCTTCAGGACCCATCCTGTAGCAAGACCCGGCTGAGCCTCAGTCACTCTTTGGGCGTGGCACGTCCTGAAGGGCAGCTGCTGGCTGCAGGAGGGTCACTGGTTCTGGAGGGTGGTCCAGATTTCCAGGGCCAGAGTGTGTTTCGTGGGACACAGGTGTCTCTGCATGGGTGTTTTGGTGCGGGTTAGGAGTGTTCTCCTGAAGCAAGTCCGCTCATTGTCCCCGCTTCCTGCCGACGTGCGCGCCTTGCCGAGCAACCTCCGAGCACGGGGCGGGTTTCGTTCTGGGTGCTGCTAAACCAGAAGATGTTTCTACCTGGGAATCAGTCAGCAGGACCAGTCTGGTTCTAGCTGAAAGTGAAACCATCCGATCAAAGAGTGGACACTTGTCCTCAAGATCAACCCCTGTGGAGCTGTGCTACTGGCTGTTGTCACAGCCTGACTGCTGTCACTGTCCCTGTCTCGGCCAGGGACTGACAGCAGGTGCCTGGGGAAGACAGTAAAAGTGCAAGCACGTATTAGTGCTTTCCCAGTATATTTTCCAAGCTTTCAGCAATCTGAATCTCACAAACTTCCTGAAGCAGAGATGGTATCTTTGGTTTAATAGCCTGTGATAGATTTTTCTTCCATTTTGTCGTATTGTTTTGTAAACCATGTGCATTTTTATCATCCACAATATCCTTTGCAATGAGTCCTAAGGTAGAACAATGTATGTGTTAAGAAGTACCTTTTTTTTGTTTATTTTGAATTTACTACCTGATCATTTCATTTGATGCTCCTTTGTTCTTATCTTGTAAGAGACAAATGATTCCTTATCCACTGCCTTTATGGTGCTCCATTTATCATGAATCTCTTTGATACTACCTTGATTGTTTCTCTTCCAGGCTGGAAAATCCATGTCTATTTAGTTCCTTGATCAGAACCCATTTCATACCTTTGATCATCCTTGTTCTCCTCTTTGCCTTCCCTTGTGTTGTCTCTTTCTGAGACTGGAGGACTGCATGCAAGCTAGATAACATATTCAGCATCTGTTGTTTAAATGCTGGCTTGAGGATGTGTTCTTTGGTGGTCTACATTTCCCGTAATTTTTAAAAGTATTTCGTTGGTTTTTTTTTTACTGTTGCTTAAAGTAAACCATCATTTTTCTATATATGTTCGCGTTGAACACAAGATTCTTCCCTGTAGTGGTAACAGCTCACCCAGAGCCCATACTGTATTCATAGGGTTGGGGTTGTTTTCCTCCCCACCCATCCTCTCCACCACTCCCTACAATTCTTTATACCTCCCAACACTGAGTTTTGTCTTTCATTTTACAATTTAGTCCTTTGCTGTGTGAGATCAGTTGCACTTCTCTCAGTAAGCCTCCATTTGTATTGCTGTGACTGATTTGGTATCAGTAGGGTACTCTTCCTGCACACCGTTCTTCCCTCTTTTCCAACCCATTTATCCAGCTGTGTCCTACAAAACTCCTGTGGAACACTGGTAGCGACCTATTTTCATAGAGAAACCAAATGTTTAATACTATCTTTTATTTCCCATCTTTTAACAAGTTATGTATTTGTGTGGAGATCAAATGAGTGGATTGATCCGGCTGTGTTTGTCCTCACATACAATTCTCTAGCAATGCTAATGGATTTATGAGGCAATTGTTCAAATGCCATGTGGACTCTTCCCCAGCACGTGATACCCAGCTCTCTGTTCTTTGTAACACTTCCTATCAATTTGCTCAATGCGTACGTCAAATTAATTGTTTTGTAGTTTTCCAGCTCCTCCTGAGAGGCCTGTTAGGAGCTTGGCAGTGTGTTTGCTATCTCACACTTCTGTGGTCCAGAGATGGGTCTAAATAAGATTAACATGAGCAGTAATAGCTCGGCTGCGTGTACGTGAGCTCCTGCAAAAGTTGAGGGAGCACCATCTCTCACTTGTGGTCTGTTACCATTTGTTTTGGCCATATTTCTCTGCTGATCTCTATCACTGATGATTTCAGGCTGATTCTCAACCCACAGACGAAAAATCCTACTCCGGTCAGTGGATCATCTACCTAACTTCTTCCATAGCAAACACAGAGGGAAGACATCTTTTAGTTTTGTTGTTCGTGGTTTTTTGGTTTGGTCTGGTTTAATTCTGTTTCTTCTTCAGCCTTTTTAGGTCTATGTAGATTTATAGGCAGATCCGTGCCAGGGTTTCTTTTCAGACAGAGATAGATTAGATTATCCAGAAACAGAAGGGATAGACTTTTCTCCTTTGGGACACTCCATCAGTTTTCTGTTCCCCAGGCAGCAAGAAGGGACCAGTGCAGAACTCAAGCTTAAATCCATGAGTGAACCTCCTCCAATGAGGCACTGGTGAGGTGGAGGAACTTGATAAACTTTCGTGTTGTGTGGGCATTGTTTTGCTATTCATTGCTGTTTGTTTTGAGTGGTTTGTTTGGAGGTTTTTTGGTGGCTGTGCTTGATTGGCTTTTTGGGGTGGTTTTTCTGTTTTTGTTTTGTTTTAATTCACTTTAATATTTCCCCTAAAGACAGCTAGGAAGCTAAACATGGCAGTTATCTTAGTGCAACTTTATGATTTCATAATTAAAGTCACAATGGCAGGAAATGCAGAAGTTTAGGTTTCAGTAGCAATATTGGCCACATATGGACTGTTTTAACTTCCTGCCTTTCATAATCAATTCTTATTTACGTACTTTGTGACCTACATTAAGAACCAAGAGTCTGGCAAAATGTGATGGCTTTTATCCTAATGATGCTCCTGGGAAGTTGTGGGGAAAATAAATTTTGTGGTCAAGAATTTAAGCGTGAAAAGTTTAAGTGATTTGCTGTATTTTGTGTTTGAAGCTTATGGAACTTGGGAGTGAATGTAGACTTCTGAGTCCTACCCCAAGGTTAACTTGCTTGATTTTGTTTCCAGTAATATTTAGTGACTTTGCTGAGATTCTCTGTAAGAAACCTCCCTGTAAGCAAGGGAGGGCGAAGAGAAGAATAAAGGTGTTTGGATTATGGATAACTCTCCAAGGAGACCTGAAGGTTGAAGAAAGGGTGGATACTGTGAATTCCCTGGCAGACAAGGGTGTGGGCATGTCCTGAGAGAGGTCGAAATTATCTGTGGGGTAACAGCAGGTGACTTACAGTTCACTGTGGGGCTTTGTCAAGGGAACCAGGTGAAAATGTGCTGCTCTGTTATACACAAGGTCATTTCAAACTATGCTAACAAGTTGGAGATCATACACTGCAGGAAAGCAGGATATGAACCCCCTTAATGTGCCCTGTGTTTTAAAGCAGTAGGCATGAACAAAAAGGGAGGGAAAATAAATGGGTTTGAAGCACATTTTTGGTTTTATTTTCAGCTAGGTAATGTAGAGGAGGCCTGTTGGGAATCTACATGATGGGAATTTGAGTTGTATTGCTCTTCACTAACACTGCTGACAGGGCAGAAGAACCTGAAGGTGGAGAGGTTTGTGACAAACCTAGAGCTGAAGAGTGAGGCAGAGGATCAGTTGAAGACTGGCTTTGAGGATGAAATCTTCGAAGTTCAGAGGCCGTGCAAGAACTAAGGTTAAATTAACCAAAACCACTGGAATTTGTGAAGATTTGGCACAAGAGGCAACAGTTGGAGAAAGTGAAGTTGCAGGTGGCAGACCAAGGATCTTGGCAGGTACTTGTGAGGAGGGTGTTTGTGCAAAGAGCATGAGGCATGAATGTACTCATCAGCCTAGACAAGAGAAGTGCTGGTCCTTCAGGAGGTGCTTGCAGACATGCACAGCTATTTGAAGTCTCAGAAATTAATGGAGCATTTTAATTTTTGTTTAGTTAATAGGTAATTTCTGCACTGTGTCAGTGTCGATGGTTAATTACTTGCACATTTCATTAGGAAAGCAAAAGGAGATTGTGCCTGGTCCTTGGCATGATCTGGTTGGTGTTGGCTGTCATGCTGTGCTGAAGTCAGAATTGCTCTTCTGCCTTAATATATCATTGATACTGCACATAGTTCTGTCGTGGCCAGGATATTCAAGTCACCGTGGGATTTTTTTTTTT
>WEKY01012858.1:105787-153507 GCA_013390045.1 Picathartes gymnocephalus | reverse complement strand
GTTTTTTTTTTTTTTTTTTTTTTTTTTTTTTTTTTTTTTTTAAATTTTATTTTTTGCAGTTGTCCCATAGTTGTAACTCAGCAGTGAGTATATGGTCCACAGAGCCATTCTTTTTCTGTCTTCTGTCATTTCCAAGTAACCTCAAGTGTGACTCCTTTATATTATGAATGGTATATGTTTCCAGTTGTGATGTAATGGTTTGGCTAGTGGCTGAGATAATGAGCTGAAGGACTCGAGCTGATGATCTCATCTTTCAGCCCGCCAGACTCTCTGAATTTTTTTTGCTAATCACTGCTCATAATGAATGCTCACTTACCTAGAATATTTCTTGGTACTTCAAAATTTTTCATATCAAGCATGGGGTGAATTTAATAATGAATTAACTGGGACTTTTTATTATTTGAAAAAAATTTCTTGTATCTTTTTAAGGTAGATTATTTCTCTGATTTCTACTGTACTGATACCTCCCTTGTTCCCTCCATAGCTTTAGAGAATTCTTGAGCAGTGGAGACCAGGCATAGTGTTTGATGAGGTAAAAAAAAAGGTTTATTTCTGAGCAGAGTTTACATCTGGTTATGCAGAGCCTCTCAGTGCACTAAAACTGCTGTATGGCATGTTTCATAAAAGTAATATTTTAGTAAAGGAAGATCTCGTATGACATTGCTTTTCATCATTGCTGCAAAACACTGACATTCCTCCTTGGGTGGGAGCCACAGCACACAGATGCGTAGAATGAATGTTTTATAAAACCAGAGTTTTCAGGTACTTGTGGGGGGTTTCTTTGTTCATATTTATTTTTCTGGAGTTGACTGGATCAAATTGATTTAACTCTGCATGTAATATGTAGATTTTTAGGTATATTAAAGTTCTGCATTCATCCCACGGGTGGATTTTTGACTGAGGCATCTGAGTTTGCAATGCAGCTGCTGTGGTCTGCATCTGTAATCCATAGAAGCAGGGGGGTACTGCCAGAGGGTACTTTGCAGGTGCCTTTGTTTCTGTTCTCAGTGCACAGATAAGGAAGAGGAGAGCAAATATCTTCCCTTCTTTGTTAATTCTGAAGTGCTGTCATCTTTTCAGCAGTGGGGTTTGGCATCCTACCTCCGGAGAGGTTTGCTCAGTCACAGCCTAGTCTGTGTAGGATGCTGTTCTCATACTGTTGTTTTTTCTTGTTAGAGCTTTGATAATGTGACTGTCAAGTTGGCATCTCTCTCTGTTTTGTATCTACAACCAGCAGAGCTTCATTTCTGCATCTCTGTCATGTACTAATGAACTGAGTCTTGAATTCTGCTGTTGCTCCTTGAAAACTAAGTGCCAAATTTGTTTCCACACAAAGCTCCTTCACTCAAGATGTGAAGTAGATTCAGATGTGCTAGCAAATACACTTTGTAAAGTTTGTCTTTCCCTGCTTTCTGGCTACCAATGGAAGGATTTGATTGCAAACCACTTTCTGACTATGCAGACTTCATCCGTATAGAGGTTTGGAAGAGCAGTAGGGTGGCTTTTTATCATCAATAAATAATTCCAGTGGCATACGGCACTTGGAAACTTTAAACACGGATGAAATACAAACTTCCAAAAGGTGCCAATATAAAGAGGGATGTTAACTTCCAATTAATTTTGCCCTTGCATTAGTTCAGAAATTGAAATATTCAGGAAAGATGTTTCTACTATTTGTATGTTACAGGTTGCTTTGTTTGTGGCATGCGTGACAAACTGGGCCATGTAACATTTGTAGTGGGACTGGACTTCCCAAATTTTGCTGTTCTTTCTAAAAATGAACATTGAAAACACATTAAAGGAGTGTGCAAATGGCCTTGCTGTTACCAAGTGACAAGTCTGGTGGCAGCCCATGGTGCTTTTAGAACCAACTGTGGAGGGGATGATGTGGTTTAAGGTCGATTGTTTAAGATGGTGTTAGAAGAGTTGGGCTACAGAGCACAGAAAGATTATTTGAGAATTGGGTTGTTGATCCATATCAGGGCCTACATCCTTCAGTACTTCATTGGAAACCAAGTGCTGATCTTTTGGGATATAGCAGATTGCCTGTTTTTACCTCCTTACACATACGCTGCTTATATTTGTTTTAGCTAAATTAGCAGATGAGTTTAGCCTGCCCTGTGTGGTCAACCACCACCTAGACATACTCCCAATTAACTGAGAGATGCAAGGGTGGAGTAATTCTCTCCTTAATGCTGCTTGTGCTTCTGACTGATTATGTTTCTGTAATTATTTACAATTATATGAAAATTAAATAGTGTGAGAGGCCTAATCTCATGTAATACAGTCAGCGCATCGGACACAGGAACCAGCCATAAGGCAATTACTCAGCTCTTGGATGAGGAACTGTGATTTCTCTTCCTGGATGTCAGTACCAGGGGTGGGAATGATTATGGCATAATGAAAGTGCAAAAGTTTGCCTCTTGGCTCGTAGCTGATGAGGTTTTAATGTAGCCCTTTGATAGGCACAGGAACAGAAAGCTTTCTGATTTTGACAATGGACTTTCATCAGATTTTATAAAAGAGATGGCAGGACACAGTTACCTCTAGCAGCAGAGAACTGGGCTTGGTTACTTGAAAGGTTTCTCCCAGTCTTACATTTTCTGTTTCTGGCTAGAGGAGAAAGATGACCTGCCTGTGTCGGGGAGGTTCCTGTTGTCAACAGAGAGAGCCTCTGAGAGGGGAGCTCTTCTTTTGCAGTGAAAAATGGAACTTTTTCCACAATTCCCTGTCTGCTCCATATTAATATACACTTGATACAATAAAATAATTTTTGTGATTTTATGGGGGGGAAATTATTTTTCCTAGTATTTATAAAGGCCATTTGCCATTGAATTATCCAAATATTCCACTTACATTAGTCTGTAACTCACAGTCACAGTAAATACTCAGTCAAGAAAGATCTGCCAGTGCAGAGAAGGAGCGGTGAAGTCCTAAAAAATATCTGAGCCAGGTAATAGCCAGGAGAAATAAAGCTTATCTGCATCTTACTTTAAATAACATAGAGTTTGAGACTTTTAAAATATACTATTCTATCTTATTTATTTTCCAAGGATTTGTATTTGCTCCTGGGTTTTCTTCTCTTATAGGTCATTGAAAGTTCCTTAAAAGTTTTTTTAGGTTTGCTATGCTTAATTGAGATATAAATCTCAATGGGGAAAAATGGTGCTTCTACTGTAATAGCGATATACCCCACAAATGGAAGTTTTGTTACTGACCTTAAGGGACTTTTAGTCATCAATTTATTATACTTGACCCAATGGCTTCTTATTTCATTTACAGGGATCAACTAGGAGCTGAATTTTGTCTTGGAATAAAAAAAATAAAATATTTTGGGTACTCCTAGGTGTCATATTTCTTGTTTATTATATGTGTATCCTTATGTATTAATATATATTTTATAGTAATTTAGATAATTTCATAAATAAAAGACACATTTCAAATCCTGTAGAATTTCAAATTATTTAAGACATTAATGCATTTAAGAGTAGTAAATAAACAGTTGTATTTGTCAAGTAAAGAGAGCATATATGATGTGATACTGCTGTGTATGTAAAAGATATCTTAAAACTTTCAAGTAGCGATAGCACTGTTTTGATTTCAGTAGAAGGTCAAATGAGTTTTACAAGAAAAAGTTCACAGTATTTACCAAAATGTTGATCTTTCTGATGGAATGCATTCATGTAGTTTGTAATACCCATTCTTTATTCCACTGAATATTATATTTGAAAGTAAAAAATGCAAATGCATAAAGCAAGCACATACTCAAAATGGTAGGAAATATTACTGTTTGGGTAAACTAAGAAAATACTTGCGTTCTCCTCTTGTCAAACATCACCCTTTTACTAAAAAAGACAATATATATATATATCTGAGTCACTGTACTGCAGTTGCTAATATAACATTTTCCATTAAAAGTGTTTAACAGTGAATGTAGGAACTATGAAAGTTTTTTACCAAGAAAAGAACAGCACATAAGGGTTAATGAGATTATGGATAAAATGTTAGTTTGTAATGCTCTTTATATAATAAAGATACCCTTTGATATGAGAAAGAAAAATAACTGAAAGTTAATCTTGAACTTCATCTGAATAAAAATACAGCTTTGCTCCTTATCACTTTGGTAAAAGCTTTTTAACAGAATCCAACTTCTTTTTTTTTTTTTTTTTTCCTTCACGTAGCAGAGGGACCTTAGGATATACTTGGAGATTGAATTAATTTTTCATGGCAAAAGCTGAAGTTGAAATAAATATTTTGAAAAAATGAAGAACCAACCAACGTTTTTGGGTTATGTATGAGATGTTTCAAGGTGTATTGTTTTGTTTTGAGTTCAGGTTTTAGCTGAGTCTTGTCTCTTCTAAGTCACATTCGTTCTTACTTACTGGCTGTGATGAAAGACATAAAGGCTTGATATGCTTCCACATGAGAACTTGCTGGCGGAATAGGAGCAGTCTTTGGCCAGAGTCTGAGCCCCAGCTGTTAAGTCTTATCTAACCTCACTGGAGGAAAAAAATGGAGGTCAGTTTTCAAAATACAGCGAACCCATAAGTAAGTTTATTAGCTGTTCATCTTTTAACCTTTTGAAGTAGACACACGTATTTGGGAGGCTTGGCTTCTTAGGAGCTCTTCTCAAAGCTTACTTTTGCAATATAAAGATATAGAAAGCCACTAATGGTGTTTTATGGCTGCATTAAATACTTCACTTCTATAAAAAGCATGGAGATAAAATACCAACCCAGAGTAATGTTTTCACATCGTTTGGTCCCCACATGCATGTAGGCATACAGATACTGCTGTTTTTCTGGCTAGTATTTCGAATGTGCTTTTCAAAATGGAATATTAATACTGGAGTATTTTCATTTTTCATGCTGTTTCCTGTGTCTGATCCCATGGGATGCAATGTAGAACCGCTAGTAAAGTTTGTTTGTTTTTGTAGGCTTGGAGGGGGTAGGTGGGGGTTAGTTGCATTTCCTTAAGCATTGTTAACTATGTGTTTAAATGCTGGAAGTGGGCCAAGAAATTCCACCTCATAAATATATTTGTAGTTTAGTGGCAGAACATAATACCACTGGCTGTAATAGCAGACAGGGAAGAACACACGAAACAACCCTCTTGTCACTCTGTGAGGCACAGACCTCAGGGATAAAGACCTGGTTTTGGATACAAAAATCACATTCCTGAATTTATTTTTAGTGCTTAAGGGAGGTGATAGAACAAATGGTTGATTAATAAAGTAATTATACAAAATACTGTTTGAAATACCTTAATTCTGGGTTATAAAGTAATACATTAGATTAATAATAATGAGAAGGAGGCTGTGTTGCAGTAGGTCAAGTTGACTTTCAGATAAGTTCTTTTCTATTTAGACAAAAAAGCAGCATCATTACAAATGCTGGAAAATGTGTGTTCAGGGTAGTACTCTTGAAGCCCTGATACTAATACAAGGGTTATTTTTCCTCTTTTTTTTTTTTTTAATTTAATTTCTGGACGTGGTGATTCATTACACTTTGTGTCTCTAGCCTAGCAGCTGTAGGGAACACAGAACATCAAGCCACCAAAAGGAGTTTTCCTGCATTTTATATGTTAGCAGCTGCCACGCCACATTCAGTAGGAGCCTCCCAGCTGTTGTGCCAGAGGGGGAGCTCCCAGAGATGTTGTGATCTCACTCACCTGACGGTCAGAATTCTCGTTCTGGAGCCAGCAAAGGTAATGCATTTGTAATAAAATACAGAGAGCTGTACCAAAACAAGAAGTTAAATAATCCCCTAGTATATACTGGTTGCACAAGTCTACTGTTTGTGGATGGAGCAGCTCCATCCATGGCATTCCAAGGGAATTGTTAGCCATTCCTAATTCTGCAAACCAAAACCTACGAATGAGAAGAGGTCTCTCTGTCCCAGTGTGGTCCTGTTGCAGGAGCCCACTGTTCGTGGAAAGAGCAGACAGTTAGTTCTGCACACAGAAGTATTTTACTGGTCTTGTCTGGTGAGCTCAACTCAGGTAGGACTTCCTCTGTCCAGGCATTAGAAAGTATCCATTAGATACTTTAAAATTACCTATTAGAAATGAAATATTCATGGGCCCGTGCTAACTTTATTTCTATTAATGTGTGATTAAACAAATAATTCTTCACGTATTTCTCTATCAGAATTGATGAAAGAAGGATGAACTTAACGCTATCCTATATGCTTTAATATTTTTAGGATTATGTTGTTCTCACCCCTCAGGCGTATCTTCACCTTTGTGTTGATACAGCAACAGTCTTTATCACAGTTGAATCCAAGCATGGATTCTTAGGATCTAGAATTTCAAGGTATCCAGACACCTGCACATGACAACAGTCCTGGTCAAATTTTTTAAGTTACATAAGCAGAATGGATGGGCTTATGAGTGGTTAGGTATCTAGCCCACTTGGACTTTTTTATTCCCTATATATGCATTTGAAGGTACTGAAAAAACTTGAAAATCAAGCCCTAGAGGCCAGATAGAAGCACATTAAGCTTTCTAACCAATATTTGTTACATACTTTACTTTTAACAGGAAGCAGTGTCAGTCTTTGTACTTCCTGAACTGTTTGGCCTTGCTTTGGGAGATGGGCTAGATTAATCTCTCTCCATGTGAAATGTATTTTTATAAAAACATGAATTTACTTGGGAAAGCACAAGTCACTGTAGGATTTGAGGCATAGTTTACCCCAGTCTGGGCTTAATTCAGCATGTAATTAAACACATTTTTAACTTTAAGCATATGAATAGTTCTAATTAAATTAATGGCTTTTAGTGCAGTTGCGTGATTCTGCCTGCCTGAAACAGACTGTGGGATTAGGACCTTCATTTAAAGATTGCGTTTTACGGAGTGCCAGAGTTCATCCCTGCCCTTACTAGAAACATTAGACTATTGTAGCATCTGAGAATCAATGTTCCTGTTACAGAAAAAGATAAATGCCAGTTTTTTGTAGCTTTTCTGAAAACTTTCACCTATTTGTTTATACAGAGTGTTGGGAAAGCAGCGCTGATAAGTAATAACGAATGTGGTTTTGTGGTTTCCAGTCTGCCACATCAATGCTCTGCAAATGTGTTTGGTGTGCAGCAGGCACTGCATATTGTAAGCTGTTTCTGAGGCAATATTTAAATACACTTCCCTGGCAGCATAGAAATATAAATAAACATGCGGTGTTAACTTGTAATATTATCAATCAGAGTGAACTTCAAAAGTAGCTTACCAAAACTGCAGCATTATTTTTGTTGGATTTCAAAGGAGATGTGCTGTACAGATAGCAATGTTTTATCAATTGCACAATGAAATCAAAGTGGGAAGAGCATTTGAAAAAGCCTTGTAGAGTTTTGTACTGATGTGCTAATCCTTTCAAATTTTATTGTTAGCATCTGTACTGAGTGATTGGAAGAATTACCATATTAGGGGCCCTTGAGACAAGTATTATTTACATTTGTGTCAATGAATTTGATAAATAGGTTTTGAAGTTTAGGGAATCAGGTGGTTAAGCTATTAATAAAAGTTAAATAATATTAAATGTGAGAATATGATCTTATTGCTTATCCTTGTTGTTATTGATGTTGTTGTTATTATCATTATTATTAACATTATTATTACTGTTATTATTAAGATAATATTCCAGATAAACATCCCTGTGTTGTTTAGCTAGAGCTTCTGCATTTATGAAATGATAATGATATTTGTGAAGAGCAAGGAATATACATTATAAATTAATTAGCAGATAGATTATGACCTTCCTCCATTTCAACCGGCTGCATAGATTCGCTGTTGACATCTCTCAAAGCTGTGTCTTTGCTGCAGCTTTCCTGGTGTGTTTTTCAGGGAGTTTGTGGTAAACTGTTCTAATGGAATTTCCCTACACATGGTGGCAGTGTGGAAGATCTCACCACACAGAAACAATGCTTGCTCTATTTGCTTTTTGTTTGATAAGCCACAGTGTAAAGAAGCGGCCTTTTTTTGTTGTTCTTTTGGGGTTGGCATTTTTGTGTTCGTGATGAATAAGGTGCCTGTTGTCTGTGTGTATTTGTAGCATGCAAATATAATTCTGCTGTCACACTTAAAAGAGGGTGTTTGTATGTCATTGTGATGTTTCGAGCTAGCAGTGCTACCTGACGGGTAAGTTAGGCTTGGAGTGATTAACTTCATAAACATTTTAAGTGTGTGTGTACTTCAGCCACAAGTGTATTCAACAATTAGAGAGTACTGAAAATCACACATACTGGGTAGAATGTGGGATTTCCACACCATTGTTTTGCAGAATGGCATTGCGCTCACCACATTTGCAGTGCATTAAGAACAGTGCTTAACTGAATAAAATTAATTTTAAGAGCTGTCAGAACCGACCAGATATTTTCCTGTTTTTCTCCACCACTTTTGACTGTCTTAAAGACCTACCTTGCTGACATTTTTAAATAAAACAAAGGTATTCTGTGGAGAAAATGCTAATTTATGCTACTTGAGCTTTATGTAGGAAAGGGTATCTCAAAATGTTACATTTACCAAAATCCTGACGACATGAAGGGGTTTTTGTGTTGCTGTATGGTGTGAAGGCACCCCATGAGGGGGGACCTCAGAAGGGTGCTGTGCAGCTGTTGCCAGCTGTGTTTGAGCAGCACTAAGACAAGGGGACCTGCACCCCTCCATCTGTCTTTTTGCCATTAAAGTCATGGCTGGCCAGAAATAACTGCCTATAACACACCAGCACATGATCCAAAAGCTAGATGGATTTCATAAACAGTTAGTTACAGTGGTGTTTCTGCATTTCTTTTGGATTTTTTTTCTGTTAAAAGTCTATTCATGCAGTTAATGCATATTTTAAAAATAAGCCCTTTAAAGAGAAAATGACCATGACAAGATTAAAATAGTAAACACTTGTACTGTTCAGTGGAATTCTCCCTTTGAGAGACATATTCTAGTAAGAGCTGTGCAATTAAGAAATTTTGTGGTGTTTGCAGGCAGACTGGTTTATTTCATTTTATTTTCAATAGAAAAATGAATGTATTTCTGTGGTGCATTTTATATAAGGATGAGCAGACACGTGTTCTTTTCCTCAGAAGTCTTTGTGGCTTTTTAAGAGGGCTGTCTGTATAACATTGGAATACAGAAATAAAATGTCTGAACAGTAAAGTTTGGTCTCAGTGCAAATATCTACAGACTAATCATGTTTGCTGCCTACACAAACTGTATTTCCTGTGGTCGTCTGTTAAATTATGATCTCTGTCACGTAGTTTAGAAGTACCGATTGCTTTCATATGGTAATATGGAAAAGAATCATAGTTAAATAAAATGTTTCTTTGGCACTTACTCTTGGAAATACATGGTTGTGTAATTCCTAGGCAAATTTGAGTTGTGTCTTTAGTTATTTTAGCTTTTCTCTTTTTCTGCACTGTTGAACGTCTCAGGAACTTACTTCTCTCACAGTCCCCCTGTTTAGCCCAGTTAAGCTGTAGATCTTTCCCCCTTCCACACACCCTTGTGTTTCAGGCTACTGAATGATTGACTGTTGTGCAAATGTTTTTGCCTCCCCTTCTCTTTAAGAGTCTTTCAGGCAGAAGCTGGGACAGAAGAGCCCAAATTTCACAGAGGGAGCCCAGCCTTTGCTGCCTTAGCCCCAGAAGATCTGAGAACTGGGCTCACAATAAGGTTGAGAAGATGCTCGGTGAACTAAACTTTCCTTTCCACACTTTCTTAAAAATTTCTTCTACCTCTCAGCTTCTTAGATGTGTGCTGACCGACTGTATAGCTTTGGTAGTTGTCTTCTTGATGACTGAGAATGGTGAAAGTAGGGCTGACCTTGCTCCTGGACTCTGTGTGTGTGAAGGAGCAGCATTGTTAAACACCTCTCCAACTTCAGGATTGAGAATTACTGAAATAGCTGCCACCAACTTAGAAAATGGGTTTGCATCCTAGAATTTTCAGCTGTAGGAGTTCATCAGCCTACTAGTCTTGCCTACTGGTGTCTTTCAGTCATTAGCCCCCAGATCCAGCATCTTTGCCGTCCTGTAGAAAATTATTCTGTAAGCGTTTTGATTACTCTCTCCAGAGAGATTGCAAGTTTCTTCCGTGAATGAGCAGATAGAAGTGATGTAACAGATACTTAATTGCCTAAAAGCTTACAGAAGGTTTAACAAACTACCGAAAATTCAACAGTGAAATAAATAACTGGAAACATTACACTTTGGTGCACCTGTTTTATTTGAACATAAAGTTACTGTTTTGAAGAGTTTATATCTGTAGTTTAAATTGCAATATGTAAAACTGTTTTGTATTAAAAACAAAACAGTGCATTCTCACAAACTGGGCATGTTACACCAGAACTTTGACTAAGCAGTGATTCACAGCTATCCTCAAAAAACTGTGTCAGGAGAAGTTGTAAAAAAGTATCCTACAAAAGTTTCATTTGGCAAGCAGAAATAGCTCTGCTGCATTAAAATTTGTTTCTAAGTTCTGTCTAAAATGTATGTGTGGTGTGTTTGTAGCATATGCTGTAGTTCAACTGTATTTTTAATAGCGTTGTAACTGTTTTTCTCTCTACTTTGCCATATGAATTCTTTTCAGTTTGAAAACTGTTATGCTTGCATTCATCTCAAGAAAGGGATTATTTTGGGAAAGTTGAGAAAAATGTGTTTAAGCATTCTGTGGAAAAAAAAAAAATCAGTTTGAGTCCTTAATGGTTGTAATTGAAAGTTTCAAGGAATAAAAGAACAAAGTCTCTGGCCCTCCTGGAGAAGGAGGACACAGGATGAAGCACAGCTGTGAGTGTGACAGAGCTTTGGTTCAGGTAAAGGGAGGGTTTCCAGATGCTGTTGTAGGATAAACCCTCACCACAGCAATCTTGATCTCCAGTCCTGAGAATGGGCCAGAACTGGCAAAAGGATTTTGAGTGGCATGGACTTAACATCAGTGGATTTATGCCACCTTCTTTTGGGCTGTGAGTTCTGAAGGGAGACTCCCTCACCATGAGGATTTCTTGTTTTTTTGTACTGGTGTACAAGGATGTAGGAAAAACCTTCCAGAAATCCAAGGAAAATCCAACAGTCCAATGGTCATGAATAATTAAATCTGTAGCTTCTGAACCGCTGTTGGGTTTCTAGATTTTTATTCTCCTTTTTGAAGTTTTTTGGATGTTTTCTAAGGTGCCCCTTTTAAGACCCTCGGCAGTCAGGAGAAGTGATGTTAATTTCCGTGGGAATTTTCCCCCTCCGTGTTCCTCTGGGAACTGATGTCCTTCACAGCACCCCTGGGCACCCCATCGGTGCCACGAGAACCAGTGTGGGAATACACACCATGTTTTGCCCAAGCTGTTGATCAAGCTTAAGCAGAAGAGCCCGGGATAAACACACAGATGTGAGGACTTCCTGTGGCATCTGATGGCTTTAGCTCAGGTCTGCTGTCAGCCCATTTCCACTTGATGCTTTCAGTGTTCTTGGGGAGGAGGGGTGGGAGAGAATTGTGGCTAAATGAAAATAGGCCGCATAGGGGACAAGACTATACTGCAGGAGTGATTGCTTTCTAAATAAAGAACTTCTGTCTCTCTTGAGAGAAATCAGGAAAAGGACCATAAAGTTCCGTTGTCCAGCAGAAGAGAACCATCTGCTGGAGTTATGAACAGTTGGCCGCGTTTAATGGCCAGTGGTTGATGGTCTCTGCTCTAACAAGGAGGAATTAGTTTATTCAGTGCAGGTGATTGAAAGCATAGAATAACACACCAGAAATCAGAAAGGGAAAAAGAGTAAAAGTGGATAAAAGCTGTTTAAAAACAAAGAAATGGTTCCATAAGGACAGTATGTTTCTATTTTATTAGAAAGGGAGGAAGGAAAAGTGGATAAAAGCTGTTTAAAAACAAAGAAATGGTTCCATAAGGACAGTATGTTTCTATTTTATTAGAAAGGGAGGAAGGAAAAGTGGATAAAAGCTGTTTAAAAACAAAGATATGGTTCCACAATGACAGTAGTTTTATATTTTGTCTTTTTTTTATTATAAACTTCTCAAATGTAAAAAGGCACTTGTACATGCTGTGTCATGATGTTGGTGAGCCATTAACTTCGTCTTCAGAGAGAAGCATGGCATTTTGGCACTTCCTTGTCTTTTTCCTTTCTTTCTTTGTGGTTTTCCGTTTCTATTCTGCAAACAGTTAGGATGAAGTAAAGCATTCTCTGTTTTCCACTAGGTCTCATTTGCTACAGCTTTCTGCCTTTAAATTACTTCTGAACCACAGAATCTGGCAGGGCTCGTTGGAAGGCATTTGAGGACAACTACTTGATCTGGAGTACAGCCATGTACGGTACTTGAAGGCATAGAACAAAGCAGTATAAATTGAGATTATTTTACTAAATGTTTATGGCTCTTCCAGGACAGCCAGTAGAATTACAGAAAAAAAATCTTAATTAGGGCATAGCATGTAAATGCTCACTTTTTATTGCATCGAGGAATGCTTTTACCTTCTCTGTCTTAAAACAAAGGCCTGTTTAATAGCTTTTCCTCAGTTGAGTCCCTAATCTAACATTTCTTGTCTAATTGTTGGAGTTCAAGTACATGTAAAGAATTGCTAACATCAGGGACACTGAATAAATGATTTAAGGAGGACTGGCTAGAATAGGAAATAAATCATGCTTCCACAATCTTGCAGCCCAGTTAAAACTCCATACTGGAAAAAATTAAAGGAAAATTTTAATAATAATAATAGCAGCCATTTAAAATATTTTGGACCAGTTCTATCCAGATACGTATCCACAAAGCCTCACTAGATCCTGTGTGCTTCTGCTATGCACTGCCAGTACATGTATGCAAAACCAAAGCTTATTATGGAATAGAGAAATTCAAGCCATGCAAACTGTTTTGCGAGGTGTTAAGTCATATTTTTTGCCTCTCATGGCCATTAACTTTTATGTTCTTCCTCCAGCAAGCTCTGTATGCATTCAAGAACTTTAAATATTTAGAAGCATGTTTTCAAAACTTGGCTAGTTACTTAAATGCAGATGAGAGGGGATCAAGGTCTTTTGTACAGATTTCCACTGGCAAAAGAAAATGCCCATGCAAATAATGTAGATCAGGTTCTTCCTAGGCAGGTTCCAATTTGCTCACATGTAAATGCAAATGGAGATGAGCTTGAACTCTTATGGGACTTTAATAAATAGTGCTGCATTTTCTCTGTGTGTTATTTCTTGTAAGAAAAGGAACAAATACAAACTTAAGGGCGTTCTAGATGTATGGAACATCATTGATTTTAGTATTAAGATGTATCTGTTGCTGGCAAAAATATGTTTGTATTTAAAACACACTTTTGGGGTCTTCACTAACAGCGGGGTTATTTAGTGTTTTTAAATTCATGATACTCATTCCATAATTTTGTGGCTTCCCTGCCATTGGTAATAATGCAGTAATGAAAATGATATGCAGTGCTTGAAAGGTTAATGTTACCTGTTTGATTAAAATACAGCGATTACACCTTAGAGATGGATGTTGGTTGTTTATTTTCTCTGCTTTTTCTGTCAAGTTTACCGTCCTCCATCAATACCGGAATGTCCCACCCCTCTAGTCTCTGTATTGTGTATTTGCCCCAAATCAAATGGCTTTTGAAGGGTCTGAATGCTTTCTCTTGTCGTAGATTTAGCACACAAAAGCAGTAGATACACACATGAAGCACCCAACACAGTCCCAGGATCGTGTCACGGGTTGTATGAGTGCACATTTGCAGGAATGTTGTCCATTAAATTGTGAAGACACTTCCCATATATCCCTGTGATCAGTTTCTCTTCTGTTTTCTTCGCATTGTGAGTTCCAGACAAAGGCAAACACTGCCCTGATGGAAAACACTGAAGAAAAAAGTAAAATGACATATTGCTGATTTTAATTCACAGCCGTGCTTTCCTGCTATAGTAACAGCGTGTCACGTAATTCTGGTTCTCTTACACATCTTCTTAATGAATAGAGTATTTCAGAAACAGAATTTAGTTATCTTGTGCCGGACTGGACAGAAGCTACTGTTGTGTCAGTATTATTCCAGCTACAGCGAGGGGTTGCCGGCAAGGGAATCTGTTTGTACTTTAGTAAAGTCTAGAATGCTGTTTTTCTTACTCTCTAAGAACATGTTGAAATCTTGTGTGTCTTATTTCCTTGGGCCAAATGGGGAATTTATTTAGATCTCAGTCAGATACATAGTAACACGTTCACATTCAGCAGTATGAAATTTCCCAGACTACTTTAAGTGATGCCAATTAAGTTCACAGCTACATGAGTCACCTAGAATAAAAACGAGAGTAAAGTGACCAAAAAAGCACACAGCCATCTTTCCATGCTAGAGATTTAGGAGGTATGTCTGAATAAATATATGTGAATATTATTAATTTTATACTCTAAAGTGCCAGTTAAATATGTGCTGATGAAAAGCTGCTCGATTTTAAAAGGTAAACAGCAAATGCAGACATATACTAATATTAGAGAGAGGACACTTAGCATGTATCAGACTTGGTTTTATGAAACAGGAGGCAAGACAGCTAAATGCAAAATTTTCCAGTGTTGTTCCTTGTTTTGAATGTGCTGTCCAACAAGCTGTATGTAAAAAGAATTCATAATAGGCATGGAAGTGGCCAGGTAAGCTTTACCTCTTAGCACAGGCACTCTGGAAAAGGCTGTAAATGTTACATGATAAGCAAGTTTAGCATAAAAAAGAAAGGTTTAACAAAAAATACCTTTTCCTTTCTGCCCTGGTTCAAAAATCAAAGTAATTCTACTTGGGGGGAAAAAAGTCTGTGAAGGTGGTTTCTCCAAACGGTTTATATTTTCTGTAAAAGCAGAGAGCTATTCAAATACCAGGGAGAAACTTGGCAGTGTTCAGTTTGTTCCTGATTTCAGTTCAACTGCAAAAGAATGAGAGGGAGAGGAAGCAATAAGTGTCATTATTACAGATATTACTGTCTCGTCTGCAGTGTGATACAGTGTCAGGGTCTGACTCAGAGTTAAGGGATTATGTTTGGAATTACTGTATTTGGTGTAGAATACTCCCCTGCAAGGTGCATGCATAAATTTATGTGTGGTGGCAAAATATAGATGTGGGTAGAGTGTAACTGTAAAGCTACAGAGAGATGTGCAGCCAGGCTACTTTGCAGGCAAAAAGGGAATGAAACACATTGTGAATGGAATAAAAGAAAATACATCTGAAATGGAAACGCAGGAAAGGCCCGAGTATTTTTGTGGTCTGCTCTGACCTTGGTGAGGGCAGGATAAAAACCACGTGGGATTTAGTGGATGACTGTAAATGAATGTGTGTGTACACACATAAAGGTGAGAAACAAGGAGAGGAATCAGTCTGGAGAAAGGGAATTCCAGATGGATGAGGCAACACTCACTGAAGGGCAACCCCAGCTGCATGATCATGAGGATGGGACACGGAGGAATGCATGAGTGGGCAGTATTGGCGTGATGGACACAGTATTGGAGAGGCAGGATGGAGTGGGGCCAAAAAGAGGTTTTGAAAAAAACAGGATGCTAAATATAAATAGGATTCAGACATTAACTGTGTCACTGTGATATAATTACAGCTGTTACATTGTTTTGGTCTGGAAGGACGCAAATTCAGTCCTTAAGGTACCAGTTTATAGGGGCTGAGGGACAAAGTTAAAAGAAATAAATGGCATGAATGGAGGCAGGAAATAACAAGACCACTAGTGGTGATGTAGGTGGAGCACGTTGCTAATGAATTAAGTAAATAAACCCAGTTTTATTTAGTTAGTTTTAAATTTAGAGTAATTTGGAAAAATTCCAAAATAAACTTTCAAGCTTTTTCTAAAACTAAACCTGAAGAGATTGGTTTTTGTGGTAGTTTTTTTTAATCTTCCTATTCACTAATGTATTTTCAATGTATCTGTTAAGTTAAATGTGTTATCTCAAAGTCCATTAATTCGTTTTAAAAAACTGTCATTCAGATTCCATAATGTGAATGTGTTTTAAATCCCTAGGTACGTTTATTAGGACAAATTGCATTTCAAATCTTGGACAAAATAATTGTCTTGTATTTATTGACTGGAGAAAAAAAGAGCGTAGAATAGCTGATTAGTACTGGTTGAAAAATGTACCAATCTAATTTTCAGGTGGTAAAAACGTACTCATAATTGAATTTAAATGGAGTCAAGGCATTTTGCAGTGCCTTACTGACTTTTTCATCTACATAGAAAATGCAAATAATGAAATCACTTATCTCTAATATTTTGTAATTGTAGCCTGTGTTCTCCTTCAAATCAGTGTTGTTGGTTTTTTTTTCCCCAGGATCAAATTCACAGGTGTGCGGTGCTCTCCGCAGCTGGCATGATTTTTTTTAAAAAAAAAAAAAACCTTTTCCTTGTGACTGGTGGTACTGCAGACAATTTTCTAAACCCTGAGCAGCTGCGAGGCTGCTTTGCACGGAGTGAAGTGCCCTCTCTCGGGGTGGGCTGGCTCTGCTGGCTGACCCGCTGCAGCTGGGAAGCAGGAGGCTGTAAAGGGGGTGAGCCACAGCGGTGGCGGCAGCTGTGGGATGGGGACAGATCTGCAGCCTCTTCCCCACGGAGCCTGCGCGGTCGGGAGCAGGAGCAGTAGTGCTGCCGGTTCTCCTGAGCTGTGAAACCTGGGCAGGTTAGTAATCTCGCCATGGCAAGGCTTGGAAATGCTGTTCGGCAGCGTGCTGGGTCTCCCTAGGCTGGGACAGGTGTGTGCAGAGCGCTGATTTGACCAAGCGGCGAATGTGCCCTGGCGTGGGGCCAGTCTTCGTGCTAAAACCGAGGCTTTAGACTTGGGGGGCTGCAGACGTGGTCAGAGTGTGCAGCCTCTGGGCTTCCAGCCTCTGTGGGTTTGTTCCTGTCACTCCTCCCCTCAGTTCCTCTGGTGAGTAGAAGGTCAGGAGGATGGTGGAGTTTTTGGTGGCTGCAGGGCCGTGGCCCTGTAGGGCAGAGCAGCTCCCCAGCCAAGGGAGCAGCCTGGGAGCGATACCTTCCCTAAACTGCCTGGGCTGCCCTGGGGGTTCCCCTCCCCGTACAGCAGCAAGTCCTGTGGGGGCAGAATGAAACTTCCATGTTACCAGGTTTTTAAAGCAGTTAAAAAATGGTTGTACTGATGTACTGATTGCCTTGGCAAGTGCTGCCGGGAAACTGAAGGTGGTAAGAAATGACCCCTGGGACTGCAGGACTGGATCGTGGTGTGAGAATTGCTCTTGGCCTTGCTGTGCAGCCGTGCCAAGCTGTGCTGTATTTCTTTACCCCCTCTTACATGAACATTGTATATTGGTTGGAAGCTTAAGACAGAGAATCTGTGGAGCTTTGGTTGTTGTTGTTTGATTTTTGTTTGTTTATTTGTTTTTTATAAGCTCCTAGACAGAAATTCAAAATTAGATATGACATAATATAGCACTGGGGGCCTCAGGCTGTACTATATTCCAAATAATAGTTGAAAGCCAATGTATTCTGGTAGCCTGACAAAAAACTTGATTATTCTGTACCAGCCTTTCCACTGACAGACTTGTGGTTTTGGTTTAGAGGTTTTCTGTTAACCTGCTGTAAGCTTGAGATAAGCTCATCCGATTTTCCTGCTCTTCCTGTGACAGAGATACTTTGTCCATTAAAAAGTTTGCCAAACCACTTCGGGTTTTTTGAGCTCTGATTAAATAACCAGCACAACCATGAAAGTTATATCTTGCCTTTGAGTAGGTAGAGTGTTAGTTTTACCTTGTATCCTGCTCTGTTTCAATGCCACTGCTACTTCACCTCCTGGTCAGAATGGGGGGAAATCGTGTGAGTGGCCATGGCCTGGGAGAAGGTCATTGTTACTGACCTTACAGAAAAAATGGGTTGTTGTCTTTATGCTGTTTTGTTCCTGATTAACACCAGGTTACCTGCGGCCTTTGTAAGCTCCAGTGCTGTTGTTGCTGTCTGATCTCTCCTTTTATTCCTGCTGCCCTGAGGTATATGTTTATTTAAGCAGCAAAAGGGTGGTATTTTGTTATGGCACGTGGGTACATCCCTGTGCTAGCTCAGTTTAGCTGCCCTGAATAACAGAAATAGCAAATATGCAGGGACATGGGAGTATCAGGCTGGCACCTAGGATGCCCCAGGGTGTTGGGGGATGTGTCCTGGCTGCCAGCCCTGGCCACTGCTGGCATTCCTGCAGAGTTGTGCCAGTGTCACTTCACTGTCTGTGCAGCAAGTCTTGGTCTGACACTCCTTTTAAACCAGAATAAACTTACACCACTCCTTTGCTTTGTGTAGATGTGACTCTTCTGTAGATATGAGCCTCTGTGGCTCTGCCTCTGTTTTCTTTTTATCCCTTTGCACTTGTGTGCAGCCACCAACAGACTGCTGCCCTTTTTCCCCATACCTGTGATGATACTTCTTTGGCATGTTGATTAAATTTACTCAATATGCCGATGGATGCATTGATTAAATACAGCCATTGGTGCCAGCATAGTGTCTCCCCTCATCCCCTGGGCTTTGTTCTTTCTTTCTGAAAGAAAAATGTGCTCATGGTGTTCAGCTTGGTTATGGTGCCTTGCTGCTAGGAGCCTGTGCCATGGCTGAAACTACTGTAGGGATCTGGTGTTTCAGCAAAAAGAGTCTGGAATGTTTTTATTTAGGGGACGTTGCTGCAAACTGAGCTGCCTGAGGAAGGCAGGCAGCCTTAGGGCAGTATCTCCAATGACTGCAAATTCTTTTTCAAGTCGATTTTTACTGAGGCCACTATTGTGTTGCCTTTACTTCTCTTTCCTTATTTCAGGAAGCATGAGTTCTTTCAGTGGTGCCAGTTTGGAGATGCTCTTTGATTGCCTCCTGTGTTTGAGTTGTGCTCTTTGCATGTGTCCTCATGCAGGAAGATGTGAATCAAAAAACACATGGAAATGCGTCTCAGTAGATTGCTCAATCTGCTTGTATCATCTATGTTTAGCTACTCTTCTACACTATTGCTTCTTTCCCTGAGGCAGCTGTAATTTATATCTGTTAGTTATTTTTCTGCACCCTAACATGTTGAAAGAAGAGAGATTGAAAACCCTGAGAAAGATGCTAAAGTGGAGGTGAATGAAAATATCCACCCTGCATGTCCAGAACTTAAAACTGAAGTGAATAGAAATAAGTTCTTTGGAGTTTTACCTGCCTCTCTTTGTATTTCTAAGTCGGTGCTGAGGCATCTGATGACATACTTGGAAAAGTGAGAATACGTAAGAGCCCATAAATCACTGTGGCTTGACATATGAGACTACTTATGTCTTTTGGTTTGTAAATGTGATTTATATTACGTTGCAGAGGATCTGAGAAGTCCTTCCTAAGCTAAAAATGAACAAACAGTTGGCATCTGCAGTTTTTCGGCAGTTAAAAAGACTCCCAGTTTGGAATATTACATGTTAATGGTTTCACGTGCATGCAATCCCAGTAAACTTGCAGTTCTGCAGGTATAAAAGACCTCAGTGCTGGGAACTTCACTGATGGTCTTTTTTTGTTGTCTGAAGACTGTTTCTCAAAGGTGTAAACTCCCAATCCGTTTATTTCCCTACAACTCGTGGATCTGTCCAGTAAATTGCAGCTGGCTCATACCGGACAGCAGAGCGGGTGAGTCAGCCTATCCAAGCGCTCCCTGCGAGTCTGTCTTGGAAAGGCTGATGTGCCAGCACGGCTGCTGCCGACTCTTCCCGTGCACAGTCTGGAGCTGGAATCCTGAACTGACATTTGCCTCTTGACATGGTCTATTGTAACAGGCTTTAAATGCGTGTGACATTATTTGGAGTTTAAAATCACTGCAAATGCATCTAAAGGTGGGTTGGCCACGGCCGCTGTTGCTGTAGGTGAGGTGCCTTATGTCTGGGTGAGTGTTTAGTCCTGTCCTCCTGGCTGGAGGTCAGTTCTTAAAACAGCTGAAGTTTTTCCTCTCTCACTGCAGGTGTTTTTAGAACTGGTAGTGGAAAAATCATGTGTAAATGCACAGGAGGACTTTGGGGACTGTTGGTGTATAAAACTTGTAGTATCTTACTGCTTCAGCTTCTGCTTTCAGAAGTACGTCCTCAGTCAGGCAGCTCTTCTGAGATGAGCGGAGTTTTGGGCTCCTTGGCTTATGCAGCACGATGAGGGCAATCTGCATCTGCTGTGGCACCTTGGTACGGCTTCTGGGCTTTTCTCTGAGTGATGGAGCACGTGGAACTAACACAGGTCACAGGACCTTACTGCTGCTGCCTGAGAGTGACAGAAAAAACAAGTGGGCATTACAAGACAGGGTTGAAAAAGTACTTAAGGTGCCCGAGTATGTGAGTTTGCACATGATAGGATTTCCAGAAACACCCACCATTCCGGATGCACAAACAAGTTACAGTTCATCAGCTGTTTGTGGGAATTGCATGTGCATTATTCGCCCCTGGCAAAAGCAGGGTCACTTGAGTTAAAGAGCGAGCATGTGCAATTACTGTGTTTGGCGGTTTGATTTACAGTAACTTGTTATCACACGGCATTTAATTGAGGTTCTTTTGGTCTTTCCCAACTTTCAGCAGCGGTGGTGGTATATTTAAATAAAGGCTTTGTAAAGGTGACCCACAGTGAGTGCTGCACTGAGTGGTTCCCCTCCGCAGGGATGGGAATTGCAGCCTTGTCAGCCCTACCAGGCACTGCCTCTGTCCCACTAAAATGAATTCTAGCAGGAAAGTCCTTATCTTGGCAAACAAAGTGAAAACTTGGCTAAACCAGACTCGATTGCTGCATCTGGTTTGGGACTATTGGCAGTGGCGCTCGGACATTCAAGTGTGCTCGCTTGGGGCATTCAGGGGCTGCGTTTCCACAGATGGGGCCTGTGTCTGTTGGAGGGGTGGGAGAGCAGGACGTTGCCTGCTTCATCCTGGGAAACCATCTGGGATGAGGCCAGCCTTATTTTGTGTTTCTGGATTAAAAGCCCCCTTTATCATTTACTTTTGGAAAATAGAGGAGCCTTTCAGTTCCTATTTGAAGAAATATCTCTGAATGGTTCAGGATGTTGAATTTGGGGGCTTCTGGGATGCTTTCTGCTTTATGTTTTAAACATAACTTCAAAAGCAGCACGGAAAAAAAGCAGCCTACAGTAAAAGCAAATTAAATTTGTTTGCTGCTTTTCTGGTGAGGGCAGTTAGTTCTGTTCCTGATTCATTAATTGCAAAAAAGTTGCATGAAAGCTTGAGTAGCACGCCAAGTCCTTATCAGACTCTCTCTACCATCCTTAGGGGGACTTGAGCGAAAGTATAGGCAGGAATTCTGGCATGAGGCGTGAAGGGATGTTTATATAGCGCTTGGGTCAAGAGCCAGGCATGGCACTATGCTTTTGGGCCATGTGGGAGGCAACATCACCACAGAAGCTAAAACCCCATAAACTGAAAATTTAGTTGAAAATTGAGCATTTTTTTTTTCCATTTTTAATTTGACAGGCCATCAGCAGTCTTCATCAAAGCCAAAGGAAAGAGGAGGATTCAAAATTAAAAAAAAAAAACAACCTATGTAATTGCATTTCTTGTTCTGGTGAAAGTTGTTTTGTTGTGACATCTCTGAAAGCATTGGTATTTTGTACCAGCTTTGTTGAGTTGGATAGAAAGCTATAAAATAGGATGTGCTAGAGGAATAGATTGGTTTATTAAAAATGCTGTAGTGATACCATGCTAAAAGCAGTTTGTATTCAGTTCAGTATTTGTTACCTATACAACGAACATGACTTACTTCATAAGTGACCTAAGCAAGTTTTTTGAAGTATAGCAATAAAATAATAAATGGAAATAGAATCTATGAAAATATTCAGTATCCATGTGGTTCCCTCTTGGTCTGACAGGTCACTTCTCCCAAGCATTTGCCTTCTGTAGGGGTGAGGTCTATCAGCAAAAAGTTATGAAGAGGGGTGGCTGAGAGCTTGCTTTTTCCTGCCTTGTACTGAGGAAAAACCTGGGAGGTTTGAGCTCCTGAAGGGGCAGCTGGGTGGGGTGTTTTGGTCTTTTTTGGGTGTTGTGTTTTTTGTTTTGTTTTTTTTTCATCTGGGAGAGACAAGTTCCTATTAATCCAAAATTAAAAAGGAAAGAAAAGGCCATTTTATGAACAAATGTTCACTTCACAGCTTACCTCAAATCTGTGCTGGGTCATTCATTAATTAATCACTGTTAATTTTTGCATCTTTAGAGAATTTTTCCTCCTTGGACTCGCTACTCCTGCATTTATTCTTTCAGCTATTGGTGCCCATGTTCTTGTTGCATATGTAAGTTAGTTTGATTCTGTTTCTGAGGTCTTGCCTCTGCATAGTGCATTTGACAGTTTCATTTTGCATATTAAGGGAAGGTGTGGATAGGGGGATCTTAAAAGGGCCAGCAACCCAAGGAAGGGTGGAGACTCTAAGATCCTTTCAAAGGTGGTAAGAAGTGGTCTTCATCTTCTTTAATTTCAGCATTATGATGATATAAAGAGGGATGTGGAGACACCTGGATTCAGGCACTATTAGCTTGTTAGGGTTTTTAAGGGATATTCCACATTGGAGGCTTTTACCTAGTCAGAAGGAGGGGTTGTATTGTATTGCTGCAATTGCTTGAATTTGTGTTTTCTTGCCTCCTGTCTCAGTCTAAGTAAGACATCTGCTGATTGTGGGTTAATAAAATAATATTTTGGTAACAGAATGTGTTAGTCTGGCTATGTCTGAATTTGTAGGGGCTAGTTTGCAGTCAGCATCTAGCTAAAGAATGTTTACAGCGAATGTTGTAAGGCCTGAACATAGTAAATTTAGGTCATACCTAAGTTTTCTTTTTTTTAAATGATATGGTTTGGAGTCGGGTTTGTATTTCCAGAGTTGCTAAAGCTGCATATTTAAGGAATTTTGTTCTTATCCATTCAGTTTTCATGATGTTTTTGTGAAATGCTCTTGCATGGTTCTCCTTGTGGATCTATCCACTGTTGCTATGCATTTAATTTCACAAGTAGAATGGCAATTTTTTGTTAACTGTCTTCGACAGTGTCCCATAATTTGTTTTTTAACCGTTTCTAGAACTGCAATGACGTTGGTTTTTTGCTGTTGTTAAAGCCTAAATAGTTCTTGAACTGTTTTCTACTCTAGTAATATGGATTAAGATCATAGCCATCCAGCACGCTGGTTGCAAAAATCTTTGTCTGATTGCTTTCAGATGCAGAAAGAGGGGGTTTGTGTTTGTTTTTTTTTTCCCTATAAGGTTGTAGGAATTGTTAATTTCTTATTTGATGGAGCAACTAACATGCTTTGAAATCAGAGATCCAAAAATCCATTTTCCTTGACCAGCATGTGGAATTTCCCACAGGAATCCTTAATGGTTTTGTTATGTTCTAAGAATATATCAGAAAATTCTTTTGTTGAAGTAGTAATATCAATAGGTTTCTACAGCACCTGTGCATTAGGAGAAGGTCTGTGAAATTGTAATTATTTTTGGAATTCTAATTTAGTTTCACTTCCACCTTGAAATAAAACCCTGAAAAGATTGAGTAGGCTTCGCTGTATACTGTTCACTGTAAGAAAAAGAAAGTAATTAAGTTGATATCCAGCTGAGTGCTGGAGGGAAGGGATGCCATCCACAGGGACCTGGAGAGGTGGGCCTGTGTGAGTCTCATGGGATTCAGTCTGGGGAATAGCAGCCTTTCCATTGCTTTACCTGTTACTGATATACCTAAAATGCATGTTTGATATGTGTTACGAGCAGCTCTGCTATTTCCAGAGATCTTTAACTTCAAAAATGTGCCTACTGAGGAAGCATAATAACATAAAAGTCTGATGAGGTTGTGTTTTAGCAGGGGTTCTATTACACAGCTTAGATGCTCTGACAATGTATAATTTGGTACTATTTATGTTGGTATTTAGTCATACTTCTGGAGATCAAAAAATGCAGGAAAAAGTCAGACATATACTTAACCACCAGGTACCAAGCTTAGAGCTGGAAAACCAGAATATTCAAGCAGTTGCAGAGGGTATCATTTACTTTGTTTTAGCCCCTGTGCAGTATTTTCATATAAAGGGTTCCTCAAGCTTCTTTTGAATTTTGCAATGCTGTTTCTGCCTTATTTCTGACTGTTTGGTTTTTCAGTTTCTTTTGGCTTCTCTTCTGTCAGTTTTGGTTTCGAGTGTTTAACCTTCTGGCTTAAAAGTTGCTATTTTGCCACTTGAAAAGAACAGGCCAGTTGGAATCTAGAATCACAGAATTACAGAACGGTTAAGGTGGGAAAAGACATTCGAGTCCAAGAATTAACCCAGCTCTGCCACCACTAAACTGTGTCCCAAGTGCCAGTTCTTTTGAACGCTTCCAGGGATGGTGATTCCTCCACTTCCTTGGGCAGCCTGTTGTCTGGCAACCCTTCCTGTGAAGAACATTTTTCCCAATGTCCAATCTAAATCTCCCCTATTACGACTCGAGGCCATTTCCTCACATCATGTGGAAATACTGCAGGGCAGGATGCACAAAGATGGAAGCTGCCGGGCTTTTTATTCTGATGAGTTGCATGGGTATTTAATTCTGTCAATATTGTCTTTTGAGACATGTGAAGAGGATATTGTGAATATAAGAATGGCAATTACATGCAATTGCACAAGCAAAAGAGAATTGTCTTCAGCTTTTGTTTTCATTTTCAGGTTTTTGTTTTTTTAATTTAGTTTTCTAGACAAATACTTGGCTGTTTCACAGTGCCTCAGAAAACTAGGGATCTTCCCATTTTCTTAGTCAAAATGCGTGGAACTGAGTCAAGTTCTGTTCAGGAGTAGCATATCTCATCAATGCTTGTCTTTGCAGCTAAAAACAAGTGAAAAAGTAAAATTCTGTCAAAAAAAAATTAATTAGTTTGACAGGACTTACTTTTCATGAGCTTGTTTGATATTAATTGCTTTAATTACTCGATGCTTATTAATTAAAGTCTTATTAATAAAATCCTAAATCAAACTTCTCACTATTTTGATGGGCTCAGTATTCAGATGACAGGCTATCATAAAGTTATTTTCTGCAATTATCATTTTAAATATTGCAGCAATCCTAGTTTTCTTCCAGGCTTTTGGAACTTCCCTGGTGCTCTAGGACTTTCTGAAAAGGGTTGTTAATAACTCAGATAAAATCTCTTGAGTGTTTTTTTTTTTTGTTGCAAGTTGTTTGGACCTAACCATCTGAAAGAGTTAAATGTTAATAGCCACTGCCTAACATTAATCAGATGCTGAACAAAAATCTCTCTTGTATGTCTGCTTTTTTTTCCTGTTTTTCTTCTTATATTGTTTTTGCCCTTTTTTTGTTCACTACTAGCAGCAGTTCCACAATTTTAATATGGCTATTGATACCTTTTTTGTTTGTTCCAGTAAAGTTAAATGAGCTTTTTTTTATTATTCATGTTAATGATGGTTTGTACTTCGCCTTTCTTATGTTTTAGCACTTCCAATTAATAAAACTTTCTGTTGGCTTCCATTTTTTCACATGTATACCAGGGTGAGAAGCGTAGTTGGGAGCTGCTTTTTCTGCTACGCTTAACGAAGTTTGTCTTGCTAATTTTGCAATGCAGTGTTTAGTATTAAAAGTTCCACGTTACCATTTGCATCTCTAATTCTGTCCTCAGTAGTTTTGTCTCAGCACTGTTCTCAGCTTTACAGAAGTGCATCTGATAAAGCGCTGTGTATGGATTACAGAACTGGATTTATTTTACTCGGTTGTGCACAGACCCCTATTTGTTACACTCCGAGAATTGCCACCTTAGCCAGGGTGGGTGGCTGCAATAAGTTCTCTGCATATTGATCTTTAAGGTTGCTTCCAACTCAGACCATTCTCTGATTCTGTTCTCTTTGTCGAGTTAGAAAATGGGTGCCCAAATACACAGGAATGTTGAGTAGTGCAATTGCTTGTAGCACTTCCGCTTAACGTGTGACTCTGTAAAAGGTTAAAGCAGTGTCTTGGCCTTTTCTCGGACAACCTGGGTCTGAGGGAGATGGTCATGCTCGACTATTATTGTGTATCTTGGGAAGGATGGGTGTGGAGGGTGTTTGATCTTTATCAAATACAGCTAATGTTTGTCTGGACTGCTTAGCTCCAGCTAAGCAGTGAAATCCTGTAAAGGCCCCATAGTCTCTCCTGTTTTTCTGTGCATCATCTCCTAAGCAGTTTACAGCCATTCATCCTTACCATTCCAGTTGTGCTGTCTTTTGCAATATGTAGGGACTTCCCAGCAGTTTCCTTGTGCCCTTTTCCATGGTAATAAGTAGGTGTTTGTGTTGAGAGCAGAGATAATGCTAAAGAGAAGATGGGGATTCAGGCTGAGGATGATGGGAGCTGGCTTGGTCTCCTGGCCAGGGAGAACTTTAGGTTGGGTTTTTTTGCCTTTTTTTTTTTTTTTCTGCAAGCTTTATTTGGATGCATTTTTCATTGAAAAAATATTTCTGGTGGGTTTGTCATTTTCATGAGCTGACAGGGAGGTTTCTTTTATTTTTAATGAGCAGTAAATCCATGGAAAATATTTTTACAGAGGTTATTATTTATTTGTGTGTGGAAAGAGACACTTATAGCAATCCAAATAATATTCAACACCTTAAAAGTTTTATACCACGAGCAAAGCAAAACTTTGGAAATAGGCCAGAAATGTATTGTCTTATTTCAGTTTTATTTTTTGATGAGGTTTAGCTAATGGATGAGTTAATTCCACAGAGGCATAGAAATGTTTTTCCTCATGTGTTGAGTACCATGCTTAGGAGAATAAGACTGCAGTCCAGATTTTGGCAAACCCTGATGAGCTGCTGCAATTCTGCCTGTATAACTATAAAAGAAACTTTGGAGGATGCTGCAAAGCAAAAGCTGACATTTGTACAACGTTCTGCTTCCTCATCCATTATTTGCAAGGTCCCATTTCTGAAATCTAAACCAGATTTTTACATATAAAATACCTGCTTGACTGTATTTTGTGCTTTACCACTGCAGTTGAAGGGGTTTTCAAGGACCAGGTGTTTTGGGGGGGAGGGTTGGAGCGCTGAGAAAAGCTAAGGGAGAATATATTTCAGAGAATTTATTAATTAACGTTGTTGATAGCGTGGACCTGTTTTCTCTGACTGACACTGAAGCTGTGTAACCTCCCTGCCAAGCCTGAGCATGTGCAGAAAATAAACATTGGGCAGCTATTACCCCTGCAGTTTCAGGGTAGTGTTTTGGGATATGCCTGGATCTGCTAAACATGCATCTCTAAAGCATATTTGCTGGCACAGTGACACTTACACTTGTGCTGCTTAAAGATGTTTTTAGCTCTGAAGAGGCAGTTGCTGCTGTCCTGTCTCAGCTTCCCCAGGCTTTTGTAGAGATATCTCACATGGCCACTGCTCACCACCTTCTTTCATTTTCTGCATGTGATTGACTGATGCCAGTCAATAGGCAAACTAGCTGGAAGTGATATTTTTCATAAATATGCATGTGAACATCCACGGTAAATGTTCAAGGCTGCTCATATTTTGCAGTAGGGAATAGTTCCTGTTGAGGCAGTGTGCATTTTTGTCTAGGTCACAACAGGAGGACTAATTTATTTATAGTATATTTCAAAATAATAATTCTCTTGCCTTTAATAATTTATCTCCTTAAATGTTCTTACCTTTCTAAGAGGCTCTTTCTCATCGTTCTAATTTTTTTTTTTCTACAGTTAGTTCTTAAGCCATTGAGGTGTATGGAACTGACCTGTATTTCTCTCCATTCCCAAATGTAATGGCTGAAGAAAGCCAGTGAAAAGATGCAATCTGTCATTTTTCTTTGATGTTGGGCTGTTGTTTTGGGGTTTTTTTTTAATGAAAAGCTGAATACTGCAATGTTCCCTGTATGAAATATCAGCACAGCCAAGGTGCTCTTGAGTGGCGTGAGCCACCTCTGCTGAGGAGAAGGAGCATGTTGCAGGAGGTGGGTGTGCACGAGCACCTCGTCTTTCCTAATTCCACCAGACACTTCCCAGATTTCCACCTGTGCCATGTGGAGTTGAGATTTTGCACTGATTCCAGTGCTGAGGAGTCTGTGGTGGGCATGAATCTGGTGAGGGAGGCAGCACAAGCTCAAGCTGTAGATCGCACTCAACCTAAAACTAAACGCTGTGAAGTTTTAGGCTATCTTTAATACTTAATCTTAAAGGTCTTATTTCAGACTCACTTTAGAAATACATGTCAACACTGTAAAAATTGAATATAGTTCCGCTTAGGAAGGTTCATAAACCCAGTGTAATGTTGGCAGTTCCTTTCACTCGACGTCCTCTCTCTTTTGCTGGTCGGGTGATGCTTTATCTTGCTGCAGTCTGATTCTGAGATTAGACAGTCAAGTTTCCTTCCTTCAGCTGCTGCTTCTTCATCAGAAATACAACTTCTTTAGATGAGTTTCTTGTCCCAAGTCAAGTCTGGGCAGCTCTCTGGTCTGCAGATTGTGCTGACCAACTGTGCAACCCTGTTGACTTCAGTATAGATGCATACAAACAGATTTCTTCTTGTGAAAAACAGTATTTCATTGGTTCTGGAGTGGCATTGGCCTGCAAAAGTAAATGATAACATGTTTCTGGGGTTAATTTTCATTTATTTATTTTTTATCTACACGTGAGTGATATTTGTGGTGCCCACAGAAAGCCAAGTTGTTGGATTCAAGGTTGGGGTTTTTTTCCTAAATGACAGCTTGGAGAGTGTGCTATAGTTGATGTATATGGACTTAATGCATATAGATATGTTTTATTTTAAGGAAGTGTTAGTTTTAAATTAAATATTAGCAGTTAAATATTCATTCTACAGCAGCAAATACACACTGGCTGCAAGTTTTGGTTGGTGTTAGAGCATCAGCAAATAATCTCAGCCATGCAGTGGAAGATTTTAACCCCTTGTAGCTTGCAGGAGCTGGTGGCAGGCTAAGGAACATCGGGTTTTGGGAAAAGCCTATGGACTCTTACTTGGAGACCTGTCACTGGTGGGTTAATTTTTGTATATTGATCCCATACACTGAAAAGGTGTTTACAAAGCGGATTTTTTTTTTTAAATATTGGCATCTGAATATTTAGATCATATTTTAAATATTAGAGAGGGGAGACGTGGTGAAACTTTGATAAAATATTTAGAAGTCCGAGAAGAAAGTCTTTCTTGTGGAAATCTAACTTGGAGCTTTTATAGTACATTTCTGTTGTAAATTATGCTTGAGATGGCCAGGCATAGCTGGACAGAAAAATAATCATGTCCATTTAAAATGATTACAAGAATTTTTTCTGCTGTTTTGAATGCAGGATTCACCAGAACACTGCCAATAATGGGGATTTAACCCTACTCAGAAAAGGGGTGTCCACGTGGTATACACTTCAGTTTCTCTTTAGCATGGTGAAATAAGCTCATTTCTCGCAAGTCTCCTAATGCTGTCTCTGAAAAACTGAGAAATAATGGAAGTTCAGCAAAAGACATTTTTTCTCTGCTTAAATATGTTCTGTAACTTAGAAAGTATCAGTTTTATGAATATTAAATTAACATTGAATATGGTCTTGTAATATGCTTTCTTGAGGCTGTGGAAATAGCATTCATTTGGCTTTATTCATCTTGTGGATAGAAATGAAACAAATAATAAATTGGGAGTAATCTTTCTATTCTCTTAGAAAAAAAAAGAAAGAAAATTAGTCAATGTGTACAGCTTCAGCCAGAAAAAACCTGTTGCTTCTATGACATTAGCTGATGAAGGTGAAATAACTGAGATGGTATTCTAACATTTAAACAAGGCTGTGAGACCTGGAGAAATCAACCTTCTAAAGGGAGCTGAGGAGCTCAGAGCCTGGGCTCTTGGCAGAAGCTGCTTGGGAGCCCGATGGCTGCTGAATTCTACTGAATGCTGGCTGCTGACCCCACCACTGTGCAGCACTGAGCTCAACACTGCGTGATTAACAAAAGCACAACTTCTTTAGCTGAGGTATCTTCCAAGTGACATCATATGTCTTTTTTAGAGTATCATAAAAGATGGAGGATCTACAGCTTCCCTTCTCGGCTTGTTTCTGTGGTTTATTACCCTGCCTGTTAAAAGCTTTTCTCCTGATTTGGTCACAGATGCTTGTTTAAAAGCCCTTTAAAAGTCATTTTAGTATGCACAGTTTCTCTTAAGAAAAATGAAGTGACCTATTTTTGAATTCTCTGTTATCTTTAATGCTCAAAGAATTCTTCTTTGCATCTCTCCCACAAATTGTGGAAGTTTGTATTGTGTATTGCATGTTAGTTTGCTTTCACTCAGTTCATATCTGACTACTCTAAACAAATACATCTAAAGATTACCAGTATCTGGTTTACTCCAGCAGGTCATGATGAGCTCCTTTGGAGTGGCTCTTGTCCATTTTAGCCACCTTAAAAAAAGACAGCAGCAAAAAGGGGAGAGAGGGGGGCTGTTTAATGGGTGGCACTTCTTTCTAGTTGGGTATCAAACAAAAATGTTTGTTCGTTGGGTTTACCAGTCCAGAGCACTGCCATATTAATACTGTGTCCTCTTCCAGTTTTTAAATTCATTGCAAAGCAAATATCCAGAGAAATATTTGATTTGAGAGCCAGATGTGGCAGCAAGAAGTGTGGCTCCCTCACCTGCAGCTGCCTGTGGAGATGGCAGTCTAATATTAGTGTGTTGTGTAATGAGTACTTTCTCTGGTTGGTACACTGATAATCTCAAATTAAAGTATCCCGAGGAATAAAAGAATTCATTTTTCAGAAACCTTGAGTCTGTATTTACAGGTAAAGTTTTGCTCAGCCTCCATCAGTAATGGGCTCTTTGCATGTGATTTGAGGCTTGTCTTCCAACAGGCTGGAAGCTTTTCATTGCATTGCTTTCCTTTTACTGGCTTTCCCCAAAACTGCTTTTAAAACTATATTCTTTGGGGCAGATCTCTCGTTCAAACTCCTGAATACAGGCTTGTTACAGCCCAGTCAGGCTTGCTAATCTCAATATGCATATCCCTAATAGACGTAAATTAGGAGGATGCTTAAACAACCAATGGGCTGGAAATTATTTATTGCCCTCCCATGGTACAAGCCTCTCATTCTGGAGCTGAGTAATCTGCTGCTTTCTGTTCAGCGTGCCTGTCCTATGTGCCCAGTTGCTGACAACTTAGCAAGGGGTCTGTTCTTTCAGGGTTTTCCTGGGCTTTCTATTCTTATTGTCAGTTTTGTTCAGAAACCATGTCATTTGGGGAAAATTGGCTTAAGTCTTTATTTTTTCCTAATGATTTTCCTATTCTTTTTTTGTTCCGTTGCTTGTTACTTGGTATTCTTTATTTCTTGGTGCAGCCTCTCATTTGTTACCCAACTAGGATAGACTTTTACTCAAATTCTGGGCCGTTATTTTGCAAAGCAGAGCTGTGCATTGGAGTCCCTGTCTGGCTAATTCAGAGCTGGTTCCCCATCTCTCATGGCTTGACCAATACCAGCATTAAGCTTGCTAAATAAATCTTGCCAGGTGTGGGCACGACCCTGCATGAAGAGTTTGGGATTCCCAGTTGGATTCCCTATTTATGGTCACTGGATATTAATGCAGTATCTCAGCTGCATATTTTTTGCATCAGAAGGCAAGCCATGCGTTTAGAAATTCAGATGACTTGTTGCAGGCTGTGGGAGGTCTAGAGCATGTCTCTTCAAAGCTGAGGACTTCCGTTTCTGGAGCATAACTCTTCTCATTTATTTGCGAGCTGCTTAGCTGATGACATCCATTCTCTAGCACAGTTGGATCCCAGACTCCCCCTCGGCGCCCCTGTGCTGCAGAGAGCTTTCCTGCAGATCTATCCCAGTGCAAGATCAAGTAAGCAACTGAGTCATCCCCACATGCAAAACAGAAAAAGAGCTTTCATGTAGAACGTCCTATGTATCTCATAACCTTTTCAGGAAGGGTGGAACCTGTAGATTTAATATTTGGAGGATGTGATTTATGGCACCCTTTTCCCTCACCCTTTTTGTGCCACTGCTTCTCTAAAGGAAGAATTTTCACTTGCTTTTTTTCCCCTTTAGCTGAACACCTGGCATTTGTGTGGGCAATTGAGGGAAATGTGGGGAGAATATTAATATTTTTGGCAGCATTGCTTTGTGTGTCGCATAGTTTTTGTGCTGTAACTTTGCCTTCAGTCTGGCATCCTCCTGGCCAGTCAACTTAATCCTCAGCTGGAGAATTTGGGAATAGTGGAGATGCAACCAGAAAACCGGAAAATGCATCTCATCTCACAGCATTCTCATTTTTGGTGTGAAACATTTGACTGTGGATTTCAGTCAAGAAAAAAAACAACAGACCGTTGTGTGTGAAATCCAAGTGGTTGCATTTGTACTGTTCCTTTGCATGCCTAAACTTCAAGAAGTGGTTTAATACTCTCTGTTGCAGTTTTCTTTTTTAATTTTGAAAAGGAAACATTTTAATCGCTTCCATACATGTACTAACTTGAAAGGGTAAAATTATTGCATCATCATTTTATAGCACTTGGCAGAGAGACTATTCTTGCTAATTTTATCCCAAATCATACCAACTTAAAGCACTTTTCATGCAATCTTGATTTTTTTTTTTTTAGTACATTTTTTATACTTAATGCACAATTTAAATGCTCTCCATAAAGATTCAAGTCTGAATGACCTTGTGCCTGTTCAGATGCCCTTCATTTTATCTAGTACAGATTGTCAAATGTAATGTGGTGGCTCTTATGATAGAGTAGTCCCAAAAGTGATGGTTCTGTGAGAAAAATACATCAGGGTGACAGTGGCGTATGACAGAGGGAGGAACTGATGATATTTCATACTAAAAAATGCCAAATGGCCTCACGAGAAATCCGTTCGTAAAAACAAAAAAATAGCTGGGGGAGGGGAACATGCCTCTCCAGGAATTGCTTTGGATTCATGAATTCAGTTTTGATTTGCCTCTTTTTTTCCTCTCCTGATGATTGCAGAAACTTTCCCAAGAAGAAATAAACATTTGCTTTTAATAGTTCAAAAAGTAGCTGCTGGTTTGTGTAAAGTGGGGTGTAACATTTCCTGCTGGCCTGAGTGTAATAAACCCCCCCAATACTTTCAAGGTACAGAGAGCACATATATAAAATCTCATCTATATGAGGTTTTTGTTTGCCTTGTAATTAACCATGGGCTGTTGTCCTTTCCCTTCCTTGGAAATGAACTTCCTTAATGTCTCATGTTTAAAACCAGCCGTAAAGATGGAGTAGTTCGTGTCCTGTGCTGTTTGGAGTATGTGTTGCACGGCCAGACCTGGCTGGTTTCTGTCCTTGCAACAATGATGAAAATCCAGGGCTGAACTTCACCAAGTTGGCTGTGCTGAGAAGGCTGCTTTCTCTCAAATTTATTCTTCCTTTCATTGCTTCTGGGTGAGGTAATGCAGCTTTTTATACACAACGAATCTACAAGTTTTCTTGGGTTTGATAGAGACATTAATGACTTTGGGGAAATTTGGCAGAATATTAGTGCTTCAACAGCGTCTCTCTTCGTTGTCAGTTGTTTTATTCCTGTTTAATTTTTGCAATGGCTTTATCTAATTTCAGATATCTCTGTAACATAAACCTTTTATCACATAAAGGAGAAAATGCTGTGCCAAAGGCCAAGTGAGAATGCTTCATTTGAAGCAAAAAGGTGTTCGCAGTGATTGGGTTTCTATCCTGCCCAGGAAACAAAAAAAATATCATTTTGCCATTTGTGTACTGCACCTCTTCAATTATTAATATTGTTTAAGACTACTCATAAACAAATCTTGGGCATGAGTTTATTTAGTCAGTCAAGTGGTAGAATCTTTTACTTCATCTTTTCCTGAGTGTAACACGCAGATCACTTTAAGACATATGAGGTATTTGTATAACCTAGAAGACAATTGCTCACAATTCTCTGTCTGAAAACTTTTTTGCAATGGGTTTCCATTCTGATTTCAAACCCTGGTATATTATGTATTTGTATCTATGGTGGGGGAGAGACAGAGGAAAAAAAGGATGTGTCTACCTTTGGAAATAATTCCTGTGTGAATCACACATCTTCCTTCGCTAGGGAACAGAATTAATGAAATGTTGTGTTTCTTGCTCTTGTAGCACTTGCAAGGGAAACTCATGTATGTGTATCGATTTGGGCAACCTCCAAAGAAGAGCTTTATTACCAGTTTTTTGGAAGCAAAAGTTCCTCCGAATGGAATTTGCCTTTGAGGAAGTAATAAAATATAGTCGTGGCTATTCAAAGGACTAGTCTTCCATATGTGTCCTGACAATGTTTTAGAGAGCTTTGCTGGCAGAGGCCTTCATATTGCATCAAAATCAATTGACCTGTTCCTTTTTTGATTCAGCTTAGACTGGAGAAGGAGGTTTCACCTTCCTCTCGAGGCTTATTTCATTAGAAAATATGTTAAATTCTTACCATGAAATATTGAACTTTGAGAAATGGAGTACCTTGGTCCATGGAACTGCAAACCTACAAGCTTGTAGTCCATCATATGCAAAGCACTAGGGCCCCTTTTGTTGGAAAAACAGGTAGATGCAAAGTAATTGTAATAAAATGTTTGCCAAAAGTAGTCCTATCAGACTAAGATAAAATTTCAGTTGAGCCTTTGGTAGAGTAGCAAATGGAAAATATATAATTACAAAGTAGAGAGGAATTAAAAAAGTGTTGGATTGACTGTATCCTGGGGAGACACAAATGCTTGTGCCAGAGAATGCTTGTTAGTAGATAACAACTAGTCTTTGTATGCTGTCATTTTCTTCTGCCCAAGCTTATGGCAACAGCTGAGTGTCAAGAGTAACTAAATGCATGGTCTTGCATTTCCTTCATTTGAGCTTTGTCCCACTTCTTTAATTAGGTATCCAGTGCCTGTCCATGGCTCTGATCCTTTGTGTGATGACAATAATCCTCAACAGTGTGCTAAGGGATCTTTTTAGCAGGACAGTCCTATTTTCGTGAGAATGTAAAGAAGACTTGGGGAACCATTAGACCACATACAAGTAACATTCTGAAAATGAATAAGATGACCTATGCTGTAGGGATTGTACAAAGTTTACTTACAAACTCAGGAGCCGATCAGTCTTCTTCTGCCTTGAGGGTAGTAAAGCGGGTGATACCTGTCCAAGGGAAGGGAAAGCTGAGAGAATGTATAGGGGTCTGTGGGTTGTTTTGTTTTTAAATAAAGCTTTTGGAGAGAGTAAGAACTGCTTTTAAAAAATTTTGCGGTTGTTTTTTTGTTTAAGGTGAAGATTAACTCTTCTGGGACAAGGGTGAGTGCATATAGCTTGAGTTGGGTGCATTTAACCTGTAGATTAAAAGTCTTGTCATTGGAAAGGCAGTGAATGCTCAGAAACATCTCTTTGAAGGGGCATCAGATGATCAAAACATTTGATTAGTTCTGAAATGAGGCTTGGGAATTTATGAAACTGCTACCTTGTGTGCTGGAGGATGGCACAAACCATGGAGTCTCATCCAGTTTCATAACCAGAGTTCCAAGCATGCAAGAACTTCTGTGCTATAACAGAAAGGTAATCTGTCTGCTGGTTTCTTTTGTTCTGACACAAATAGGGAAAAGATGAAATTCAGCCTTGTCGCTCGTTACAATTCAGTGAGACAAATATCTGTTTCACTTATTAAGAAAATGCCCCAGAAGAGGTCTACTCTAGCACAGTTTAGACAGTTTGGTTATGGTCAAACATGTTGGGGTGCGTTTGTATTCTCTTTTGTCTAACTACTTGCAAACCACATAATGGAACTGTTCAGACAGTCATACTGGACAATTCTATAGCCATCTCATAGGATCACAGAATATTCTGAGCTAATTTTAAATAGAATTTCAGAGTAGTTCAGTGATTGCTGTATTACTGGTTTTCCTAACGTCCTGCCCAAGATTAATATTTTTAATCCCAGACTGAACAAGGTAGTTCCTGTATCATTTCATAATTGCTTCTAATTTTACAAAAGCTGTAAACTGTGAGGAGATTCTTCTTTATGCATTGAAGCAGTGTAGCTGAATCTACTGCTTCCATTTTGATTTCAGAAGATTTCTTCTTCTGCATTACTGCAATGACCTACCAGAGATGGGAGGGGAAAAGAACCTGATAGATTAATTTCATTCATTTTACTTCTGTGATTTCTGTGGTAGTAAATTCTATTGTTTTGGCTTGGTTCAGGAACATGCAGAATTGTATTTCTGGGTCAATTATCAACTTATTTTTTTCCAGTAGAAACTCAGTGTAAAAAGGCAAAACTTTTAAAGATGTTTGAGGAGCAAGGTTGTACGTGTATATGAGTCTTATTTTTCTGCAATGCAGTTAGAGGGCTGTGCAGAGAATGTGGAAAACCTTTGGCAGAATTTTCAGAGCACAGCACTCATGCTGAATAGAAACTAAGCAGTCAAGAAAAAAAAAGGGAACAAGAGAATTTAAAAAAAAAAAAAATTGCCTTCCAAATAGAGTCTGGAAAGCTAATGAGTATATGACATCATTTAACTAGTTATAAAAAGATTACAGCTCTTCTGATCCAAGAAACAGACCCTCAAGGTTTTTGATGTTCCCTAGATGAAGTAGGTCTAGAGTTGTGCTGCTGAAGTTTGTCCTTCCCAGGAACAGGGCACAAAGCCCCTCGGTGCTGGCAGTGAGGGTTGCTGCTGGTTCTCCTTAGGAGCAGCACCTGTTCCCGGGGCTGGCAGCAAAGGGCTGTGGCTCACCTCGGCTGGGACAGGCAACTGCAGCCTGACATGGCCAGCCAGAAATAAATAATCTGCTGCTCTTGGAGTGCCTCCATCTGTGCTCAGGGAGCTGGAGCTGCTAGAGATGACCTTGTTTGTGGCTTGCACGCACCTGTGGAGACCCATGGGCCCCTCCAGGGCCAGGAGGGACGTGTCTGCTGTGGGTGCAGCACCTACCCCAGGGGCCCTCAGGTGAGGCCTCTGCCCCTGGTGAGCAGAGGGAGCACCTGGTCCAGGGTGGATCATCTCTGAAAGCCAGCCAGCCATGGAGCAGGCTGTGTGCATATTTCCTGTGCCACCCCAGTGAGGGGGAGCAGGTCCCCCAGACTGCAGGGGAGCAGTGGGACAGCAGCATTTCAGGTAAAAGCCAGCACTCATCTTTGCATGATCCTCAGCTCTCGGTGCTGTGCATCTTCCTCCATCCTGGTGGAGTGCTGCTGTCTCTGTAACCTTCCCACTACCCCACAGCAGCTTTCTTCCGAAGGCCTCCATGTTTCAGCCTGAGAGCTAGTAAAAACCATGGAAACATCATTTTATTTTTTCAGACTTAATAATTATATTTCAGGCTAAGAATGTATTTTTAGGTGGGGGAAGAAAAGAAGTTATGTAACTCTTGATTTATTGCATTGGCTTAAAGAGCTAGGGAACCTGGGATTTTCCTCTCTTGTCGCTGTGCTGGGAGCATTTCCCTTTATGGCAGCAGGGAGGCCAGCAGATGACTGTTCTCAAGAGCAATTCAAACTTTTTATAAATCTGCTGAACGTGTTCCTCTCCATCACATCTCGATTGCAGACGGGGAACAGGCACTGTGACAGAGAGAGCCTTGGAGTGCTGATGTACCTTGATGAGGAGGGAGCACCTGGGAAGGCAGGGAAAGCATCCCAGCCCTCTCTCTGGGGGCAGAGGTAGTTTCAAGGCCAGAGGTAGATTTGTTCTGAATTAGAGAATTTTAAAATTGATTACGTAGGAATAGTGCACTTACCTGTAATGTGCATATGGAGGTAATTGGGAGTAACGCTGCGGAGGAAGCCTGGAAGTTGGACAATATGTTGGAGCAGAGACAGAGAGAAGTGAGTCAAGATTCTGTAAAAACAAACTTGCAGGTTAGGAAGTGTGTGTGCGTGCATGTGACTCGTTGGGAATAATTTGCATAATAGAAACAACTTGAGAAAAGCAGCGTGGAAGTCAGCATACGTTTTGTCTGCTTCATCTGAGATTTGCTTTTATTCTTGTCCAGCAACTACAAACCAAAGAGAGAACTTCCAGCCTTCAGAGAAGGGACATGGTGGAAGGGGGATACTACAAAAGAAAAATAAGTACTGGATATAATTCAGAAAAGACACGCAATCAAACTGAACAGATTGCTCAGGAAAAGATCTATTCTGTTGCTGAAATCCAAGAAAATGGGGGAAAAACAGGAAATAGTGAAATCTGTTATCAACCATCTGCTAAGCCTAGGGACTTGAGAACCATTCCCATGACAAAAATACTAGATTATGAACTTAATTTATATTTCATAATACTTAAAGTAGAGATACAGACATCCTATGGGGAATCTAGTATTACTAGATGTTTAAAAGATATTTAAAATCATACTTAAAGGTGGTTTGACACCTTTTTTTCTGAGATCTTCATTGTTAGTTTTAACAGATCTTGCCTTGTAAGAACAAGGCAGCCTTTTCAAACTTTGAGGAGGAGATGGGAAGCAGGCAAGCTGAATTTCCTTTGGAAGGAGGCAGTGGTCCTTCTCTTCCAGCCCCTCTGATCCTCTCCTTTTGGTTGTTCCTCATGAGTGTTGCCACCTCTGTGGCACCGTTACCACCCCAGCGCGGGAGCTGTTCCCGTGCGCTGGGGTTCAGGAGCCGCGCACTTACCGTTCCTGGTCCGGCCTGCGTGGAGCACACGCTGTGTTTGTTCTGGCCTCTCCTCTCACACGGCACAGCCGGACAGAACGCCGTCCAAAACAGTTCCAATGGCTTGGGGTGCTGTAAGCAAGCCGTGAATTCTCCTGGACTCTCCATGTCTGCAATGACTCCACACGTGTAAAGGTGTAAGCGCTGCTTCCTGTAAGTGTTTTCGAAGGATGTAAATGGAGTTTAATTGCTGAAAATTGGGATCAACGTGGCTATTCAAAGGCTACCTTGTTTGTTGAATTGTCAGTATTCATGAACTCGGTGCAGTTTGCAAATTGCCTTAAATGCAGGCTATTGGCTTGCGCGGCTTTTTGGAGTCTTTTCACAGTTCAAAGATAAAAGTGAGAGAAGTCTTTTCATGCAAACACATGCTTTTGCCAAAGTATTATTATATAGCATGTGGAAAAGTAATGATAAATTCAGTTCTTTGTGGTGATATTGTACTTTCTTAAACAGATTGGTCATTTTCTGCCAAAACATTCCAGCCTTGTTCAGGTTTCTGAAATGAAGGAGGCACAGTCTCCTTCCTAATGATAGATTTTTTTTTTTTTTTTTTTTTTTTTTCTTTTATGAATATACTTTATATTTTTTTTTTTTTTTTTCCGTTACAGAATATACTTGAATTTTCTCTTCCAAATTTGCTGTCCAGGTACTGGGTTGTTGAGCTTGTGCACAAAGCAGAGTTGTATTAAGTAAGATTGTATATGGTCACAAAGCTTTACAGTCACAAGTACTTCTGAGACCTCTTAAGAAAGCTGGTGGAGTGAATTCCATTTCATAGAAGAGTGTTACCATCCATGTGGCTGGCTGAACCTTAAAAATGAACCTTGCTCCTTCTGCTGACAGACTTGCTGTAGAAAGAGGCTGAAAGCGGCAATAAGGCACAGGGAGATGTTCAGTCTTCACTGCTCTGCCTCATCTCGTACTCTGTTCTAAATAACCTTGTATTTTCACCCACATTGCTGCAGAGCTTTTTTGCTGCTCTTCCCAACAGTCATTCTCTTCCTTTCTTCTGCTACTGGCACATTTCCACCTTGCCCTTCTCCTTGTAATACTGTGTTTACAACCACTCGTTGCATCTCGGCAGCCTCAAGTAAATATAATTGTGCTGCCTGTCCTAGTCCCTTTGTGTTCGGGTTGGGACTTTCCCTTCCTCCTCAGTCTGCATTTGTAGCAAGGAGTTTGCAGGGAGGAAGTGGGATTCAAGTGTGCTTCAGCTCAGTTCAGGTGCAGCCGTTCACAGGAAGAATGAGCATCTGTGCAAAGGGAGGGAAGAGAGGGAACTTTTGCTCAGCCCTCGTCTGCAGCTTGCTCAGTGTAGCTAAAATGGAGGGAATGCTGCTGCCAAGTAGTGCAAACCACTCTTGAGTGCATGCAAACGCTGCCTTTGGGTGGGTTTGAGTGGATTTTCCCTCCGCTGGAAAAAGCACCACCTCTGGCTCCAAGGTTAATTCAAAGTCTGTATGCTAAAACATGGAAATACTGGTTCTCAAAGGATCAATTGTAGGAAGTATGAATACTGTCCAAACAGTGGTCTCCCTTCACTTTCCTTTTTCAAAAACATCCACAGCATTTTAAAACTTGGATTCTTTTGGCCTGAAACACACCCATGCTGCAAAATGTTAATGCTTAGTTTTAAGCAAAGTAAATAGAGAAAAATTTTGTATCAGTAAATGGAGATTTGTTTGGCAACTTTAGTTGTAGTTGCTGTTCCACTGGTGAACGTGGTGAAATTCACTTTGCTTTAAAAAATGGAAAATGGGTGACTGGAATAGTTACTATATTATCTTTAACACTTTATTGTGTTTTGCAGTTGTAACTATAGAACCTGTAGTCAACCTGAGCACGTATCAGATGTTAGTTTTCATGAGGATTTATGAGGGTTTTGTTCTTTCTTTTGAATTCTTTCAACTGTGTCATCTGCTATCCACAGCAGGGCAGGTGACTGCACAGGGGTGTTCAGTAGAGGTAGCCCTGTAATTCAAAAATCTTACGAAGAGCTGTGTACCAGCTTAGTACAGTTCACGTGCAGAGGGCCTCCATGAAGCTCCTGCCTCTTGGCCAGTTGTACTGGAGTCTGCACCTTAATGGCATTCAGCTTCTGGCTGCCAGCAGTGGCAGCCTGTGCCTTCAAGGGAGAAGTAAACTTGGCAGATAATTAATTTGGTGACTTGTCTGCGTATGGGGTGTGTATATATACATATACACACATACATGTCATTTTAAAAAGACTTGGATGTAATTTATGTGTAAATTTCATCACACTGCGAGCGCTTACCTTTCCGCTTGCTCTTAAATGCCAGCTGCCATGTCCTTGAGGAGTGTGGAAGAGAGGGAACAAAACATCTCTGCCACTTCAGCCCACTGCCCAGATGTACAGTTATTACAGTTCCTCCTTGCATACTGTAAATTATAATTACTGCTTAACTATTTCCTAGCTTCAGCCAACACAGTGTGCTTTAAAGAAAGCACTGTATTCTGAGGCAATTTCAGGTTTCAGTTTCTGCTTTTGATTTTTGTGGTGGTTTGTTTTTGTGTGGTTTTTGTTTATTTGTTTTCATTTTCTGTCTCTGAACCAGAAAACATTGCAGTATGAAAGGGGGAATATAACTGAAATTTGAGTTAAAAATCTACTCCGTTGATCACAGATTTTGGTGGGGGAAGGGGGAGGCAGACATATGTGCAATTTGCTAGTATTTAATATATTTAAGCTTATTTTTGCCCAGTTGAAAAAAAATGCCCTTTTTTGAGGATAAAATTTCTGCCAGGAGTGCGTGTGCCTCCTGGCTGCTTGCTTGATCATTGCCCGTGTTCTTACTCTGGCTTTGTGGCTGGGGGTTGGTTTAAGGGAAGGACTTAACTGTGATGCAGCCCAGCAGCTGCTCTGGAATGCTGTGTCAGTCATGAAGGGGGTTTCTAGCCCACCTTGATCTTGTTAGGAATTTTATCATGGCTCTTAGTGAGACTCAGATCTTTAAGACTGTGAAACCAAGACTTTCCTGCCCATCCAGCTACTGGATTATGTAATCTGAGATTATGCACTTATTTACACTGCTCACATCTGTGATGCCGTGGCTGGACCACTCTCCTGAAAGCAGAGGTTTGCCCCATAGCAGAGAGCAGCTGCAGAGGCAGAGCTTTGGGTTTGATTGTGCTGACAGTCCCTGTAGAAGTAAAATCTTCCATGTTCAAATTGAATATTCAATTTGGTTATAATCAATAGCTTTTTAATTCCAAGGCTCAGAAACCAGAGTACCCTAAGTAGAGGCAGGGCAAATTCACATCACCATAAACCAGAAATGGAAATGTCCCTTGAGATTTTAATAAGAGGAGCTCAAGACTTATCTGTCAGCTTCTTTAGCTGATGAATAGAAATAAGAATCCTTGCAGAAAAATTCTAATACTGTTGTAGAATGGATGTCTTGGGATTCTGTTCCTATTCTTAACTATACCAATGGCTTACCCCATCTCAAAGGACTGATAGCAAAAAGAAATCATGTCCATTTGGCATGGGGGAATATTGTTCCTTCAGAATCCAGAAGTGCTTCACAGAGGGAAACAGTTCCCTGACATACAGGTTGTTTGACTTTCTGGTCTTGCTTTTTGTTTCCCCAGGAACACATTGGTTAGTTGATTTTTGTTGTTGTGCCATCTTCCTTGAAATGGCCAGCATGGGGCCCTTTCAAGTATGCTTAAATGTTGGTTTTTAAATTGTTGTTATTATTATTTTAATTATTATTTATTCCATATCTTGTGATGTGGGGGCACGTCATTGTCAGGGTATCTGGTAGCTATCAGAGATATTAGGAAGGTGGATTTTTCTGGATGTGTGGTTTTTTGTGTCAGTAGAAGTTCCTTGTGGTATTTCATTGCTGTCTCTCTATTTAATGTCTCAGTGGTCTGTTTTGGGGTAGAGGTTGGGGGGGGGGGAAAAATGGAGGAAACAGACACTGTATTTTATAGCCACTTAATCAGATCATTATTTATGCAGTAAGAAGGCAGTATTAAATTTACAAGTAGCATAAAATTGAGTTGATTTAAGGGGTTGTGTCCAGTATTAATCTTCAAGGAAACCAATACGAGAAAGGAAATATTGCTGTGTTCCACCTGTCTCCATAATTACTACTTTTAGTATTTTATATTTCCCTAATTCTGAGACCTAGAAGTAAAATGGTGCTGTGCAGTAAAAACACCCAACCAACAAAATACGGTACTGTATCTCATATATATGTACGTATTTTTGTTTGTTGTTATAATAAGGGTTTTAGGCACATAAATATGTATTTATGAAGTCTGATCATGATCACTGAAGCCATGACACTAACGCAAAGCAGCCTTTGATGTGCGTGTGACACCTTGGTTATGTAGAACCAACTTCCAAGGCCCTGTGGTCAGTGGTGCCAAGGCATCCTAGTGATACTCCATTCAACCTGGTGTCCTCAGCTTCTGGACTGGCCTTTTAACTTGCTATAAGCTGCAACAGGCTTGAGGTGACTTTCATTTGTGATTAGAGATGACGCTAAAAAACCTTGGCTCCCTCACCGAATACACAAGGCACTTGGAAAATTTGGCTCACCAGTCTTTGTGCTCTGACTTTCCAGTGCTGTGGGGTATTCCTAAAGCTCTTATGGGAGGCAGTGCTCCTGTGTTACCTACAGAGTTGTTGGGATGGCATCAAAACTGGTTTGTCTGGCTTTATGAACCTTCAGCTCTTGCTAGTAAGTGCATTTGCAGAATTTTGACTGTGATTCGTGTTGGAAAGCTGAGCTGCCGGTCTTCATTTCCAAAAATGTCTCTTGACTATCCCAAGTAGATTTTTGAGACGCACACGTGTCGGTCTGTGTAGTGTCTTTGCATTTATCATTTTAAAACAGGAGTGGTGGAAAACTGGCACTATGTTGAATGCTGCATATTTATTCAAATATTGTGTAACTGCTTTCTGTGTGGCTGCCTGTGAAGCAGTGCCCACCACGGTGCCTAGGTGTTAGTCTTGGATGTACTCTGTTGGGAATTGAGGAAATGTCTAGGAAGAGGTAAAAATAGTGGTGGGATGGGAGTCGTCTTTTTTGTTTTAACAAAACTGGTATCCTAACTTTTCTGAGCATATGTTTTGATATTTGGTTTTTTAATAAATTTTGAACATCTTGCCTGGAGAGTATCCTGTGCGTGATTTTTTTTTTTTTTTTTAATTTTTGGAAGCGAAAATACTGGCATATTTTACTGAAATCAATCTCAGTTCTATCAGTCTAGGATTTGCTAGTGCAGGGTATTTTTTGCTGGCTCCAGCTTTGAAGAGTTTACTCAAGTATTGAGTTGTTAGTACAGACCCAACAGGTGCTGCCTCTGAATTATGGATGATTACACAGTCACTTTAGTCTGAATAAAGGTCTGGGATAAACTGCTTTGGGTTACACACAGGAGTCAGCTTCAGCAGATAACCACAAATGCCAAAGTCAGTATTTTTACTTTAATGCAGGCGTTGCATATATAATATCTGACTGAGCTGGAAGGAGGTAAAACAAGCTTTGAGTTTTGTACTTAGATGAAAAAAAATCTAGAAGAAACCTGGGGAACTGTATTGAAAAATACATGAACATACATAGTGCAGAGTATTCAAATTCCACGATGACAAACTTGAGCCAAAAAAATTAGTGAATGAATACAACATTCCTTATTTCACCGTAGCCAAGATTATTAAGATGTCATTGCTGATAAAAGGGAATAAAACTCAAAGGCAAGTTTCAGCCTCAAATGCACTTATCTTTGAAATAGCCTAATGTGCTGGTTCTGTTCTTAAAGGAAAAATAGTTTACATACCTGACATCTGAGCCCTTTAAATCCTACCTGAAGATGTGTTTAGCATGCAGAGGAGTGGTAGAAAATGTCTGACTCTAGAGAGAAAAGCTTGAGGAAATAAGGAAGGGAATACAAACTAAGGCAGTCACAAGAGAAAAACTCTTGAAGTGAAAGCTTAGAAGTGAAAAGTATGTGTAACTCTTCTGGTTTCCTTAACAAACTGACGTTTAATGCTTCAGTTATGCTGTAACAGTGCAGAAGGGGTTAGTTCAAGCTGAAGTAAACCTGAGGAAGTCTTAAAAACTTTGATGTATTCATCCCTAGCCATAATAGGGAGATGGAAAGAGAGCGAAGAATTTTTTGTAATTTGTAAAGTCTCCTCAGATAGTTGGAATATTAGCTATAAAAGCAGCAAACATCCAGTGAAGGGAAGGGCTTTCTTGCCTGTTCCAATTCATACATAAATTTGCAGCAGAACTTGCAGTCAGTGCTTGTGACTCTTGAATGGGCCGTTCAATCCCTGTCTCAGTTGAGCACATTCAATTCCTAGCACTTGCAGATTCTGTGTATCGAGATAACATCCTTGTCAATTCATACACAAATGTGTTTAGGGAGCACACAGAGCCAACAAGTGATATCTCTCTCCTGGGGAACCAGTAAGTCCCATTCATGCGCGAATTGACGGGCTTGGAACGTCACCAAGTGTATTAATCCAAAGTACAATGGAGTTTTGCCATAGACTGTCATGAACTTTTGCAGATTTAGTATTTAACATCCTTCCAGATCTGCGAATCTCACTGTTAGGGAAGGGGAGGGGCGGGGGGGGGGAACCATACAAATTCCATGAAGTATGCATTGTATAAAAGATAAATGATTATAAGCATATGGTACCTTTCCATGAACAGACTTGCATATGCATAAAACTTTCTTTAGAAGTAGCCTTGGAAGCATGTAGAGCTTCCAATATATCATTCAGACCACTAAATTAGACTTTCTCCTTTTCCTCACCCTCCCTCCATGTTATGGTAAAAAGAGATGAGACTAAATGTACTCCTTAATTTCTTTCTAATTTATATCTTTTCCCTCTCTTCTTCCAAGACATTTCAGGGAATCATTGTTAAACATTGGTGTACCCATTTTGGCTCCATGATGCATAAAATGTGAAGAGACTGTCTTCAGCTGAAAGGCAAAAGGCTGGAAGATTATTATAAAATATAGGAAGAGGAAAACTACATAAATGGCAGTTTGCTAAGGTGCTGATCACACAGTTCAACACTAATTTGGTTTTATTAGGAGAACCAAGAGCAAGTTATCATTATTATTATTCTTATTACTGTTTTATTCTTTTTTTCTTTCAGTGGGTACCTCTGGGGACCTCTCCTGTATTTCATCCCTTGTAGAGAATTAAGATATTTGTGGTGAGGGGAGGATCGTTATTCTTCATGCATGTCGTTTGTCCTCTGCTCTGTTAGCTCCACTCTGCCGGCTGGCAGTGAACTAAGATACAACTCTGGAGCAGCTCAGAATTGTGTTTCTGTATCTAATCTGAGACAGTTCTGAAGCTGGCCCTAACAGGATTGGAGTTAGCAGCATGCAGCAGCTGAAAATGTCATACTTTGGCTCTGCTGCTGGGCTAAGTCTCACTATTGCCCTTTGTTGTTCTCACATATCATTTTATTTTTAGGTGACATTGTTTATGAGGACATAGAGAAGAGAGGTAAGAGAGAGAGGCGGGGAAAGGAGGGCTGTTGGGCTGTCAACATTAATACACAGAATTACGCTGTGAGAGGTGTTGGATCCCTCGAGTCATTCTCGGATATCTGGACATGTGGATGGGTGAATGGTAAGATCAAGTGTGAGCAGTAAATTAACATCAAGGTGTCAGCAATTTACAACAAGGTTTTTCACTTATTAATTTCGCTGGGTAACGTGTCCCTGTGCAGGCAATGGTTATTCACAAGCTTTGTTGCAGGAAAATGTTGTTCTGATGGACTCACAGCAGCAGGGTAGGATGTTGCAAAGTGAAGGGAGGGCTTGAGACAGGTAAACATGCCAGACAGAATTTCAGATGGGCTCCATCACATTACCTTCCAGGAACAAATGTGTGGGACGCAGGAATATTTTAAGCAACAAGCTCATTTGGGCTAACAAAGTGACACGTGTTTGGAACAACTGGGTAGACAGTAATTTAGAAGGTGAAGTTCAGGAATAGTTTGACAGGTCGTGCTTTGGTGTCACCCATCAATCTGATGATTTAGTTATGAAATATTTTTTGTGGTTTGTCCAAAATAGCTCTGTCTGGTAGAGCATTAGGGAAGATGGCTTCTGGGGTACTTTGCATAAGGAAACTGCAGAAAAGTGGGAATGAAGGACACAGCTGCAGGTAGTAGTGGTTGTTTTACATGTGTGAATTTCTGGAAAGACTTGAGGACTGTAGAACACAAACGTACGGGATATAACCTTTCTGTGCTATCAGTAATAACCAGAGCACCTCAGAGCACTCTCAAGAGTTCAGAGTGGGTGATAGAGTTGGTTGACCGGGACGGGTTGGCCGTATTCTCCCCCACATCTCCCCATCTGCTTAGCATAATTAGAAGAGAATAATTTTGCTGCTTATTCCCTTCAGTTATTTAAATTTTGCTCCATTTGAGAGAGGAATTTCAGCTTCGGAGTGCAGTTATTTCCAGTACTGTTGTGGATATAAAGGGAAACTGTGGCAGAGATTTCCTTACAGGAGGGGTCACCTGGAAGCAGCACCCAGTCCCCTTTTCTCTGCCAGTCTTCAAACTTACTGGAAGCATATGCATGCCGAGGGTAAAAGGGCACAGAAATAATATAGTGGGAAAGTTTTGCAGGATTATCTTAACTACATTTCTGTCAATGAGACATTGTTTCTTATAATACAATCTTAAATCCTTTCTTCATTAAAATTTTAAACCACTCAGCTCCAGAGGAAAACGCTTTGGTTCCTTTTCTCCTTAAAAAATAATGTGCATGTGTCTACTGAAATTGCACTGTTATATTTAAAAATACCTTAACAGGCTGCTTTCTAATGAGCAGGTTTTTTTTTCTGATAGTGCACTTTTTCTAGAGCAGTGGAACAGCTCATAAATAGTTAATTGGAGCCGTGGCTGTACTTGTGCACTTAAGTAACAGCCTTGGTGGGGAACTTCTCAGTTGTGCGGACAGGCCACTGCAGCCTTATCAGCAACAGCAGCAAGATGTCAAATTTTCAGCAGGAATAGCAGACACCAACAAAATTTGCCATTTACTTGTAATAAAGTGTAGAGCTGAAGTGCATTTGCTTAAGACAACAGCATCCAAAGTAATCTTTTTTTTTTTTCTTTTTTTTTTTTTTTTTTTTTTTT
>WEKY01012858.1:88965-105753 GCA_013390045.1 Picathartes gymnocephalus | reverse complement strand
TTTTTTTTTTTTTTTTTTTTCTTTTCTGTAGACTTCTTTTTTTCAAGGCCATTAAAATAAATTTGGACTAAGTTAAAATGTTGAAGTCTTTTCTTTATATATAAGGTTCTGGTTTTCTTCTATATCATCTGGATTTCAACTGTCCAGTTTCTTCCTGTCATCTCTTTCACAGCATTGGAATTTGAAGATGTATATCATGTTTTGTTAATAGTATGTCAGTGAATTGAATTACTCTATTTTTAATGAAAGCTCTTCAGGTTTAATGAGTAAAGAAATAATGTGAAATATAATAACCCAAGCCTTAATATTTTCTTGATCACAAGTCAAGCCTTCTATATAATTTATTAAAGTAGCATAATGTCCTTACATTTGAGGTCAAGATTTTGCAGGCTTAGTAGAGATTTTTATGTATAAGGGAAAGATGAAACTTTAAAAATATTATTTCAGCCGTTTCATAATTTAGGATTGTGACCTCATGCTCTAAGAATAATTATGGTGCATCACGATCAGCAGTTTACCAATATTCATTTGTGGAATTAGACTCTCTTGATACCATAGTTTGTTGGGTGGTTTTTTTTTTTTGTTTTCATGCAACCATAGTAACTTCAAAATAGATGCTAAATGCCTTAAGGAGCATGGGCAGTTGCATTATTTGGGGGTTGTGCTTTAAGCAGTATCTACAATATTTATGAAAGCCACTGTTACTCTGTTCTTTCCCTGAATTTTTGTGTAGTTGTTATACCTTCTGCTGCCAGGGGGGACCAGTGTTTCTAAGGAGCTCTCACAGTGATGTTTACCAGCTCTGGTTTCACGGTGGCCACCGTGAATTTGAATTTGATGTGGCTGTGTCTGCAGTTCCTGCAAAAATCAGGGGCAGTGTGGGGGTTTGCCATCGGTTTAAGCTGAAACTGTAATGACAGTAGAGGCATAAGAACAGAGGTCTGTGGCTGTTTAAAAATTAGTCTGTGCTTGTAAACTCAGTGATGTTCCATCAGTCCATAGTCAAGATGATCAACTACTGAGAACCAGTTACAAGGAAAAGCCAAATCAATGAAGTGAACACTTCACCAGTTTATTAAAATTTCTGTCTAGCATCTCTAATGAAGCATTAAATGAATTTTTCTGACCTACCCAGTCAAGAACATCAGGCAGCAAAACAGCACAGGCTTTTCTGACTGTCCTGTAAATACTACAAAGAAGAGCAGCAGGCATTTGTGGTACTTCTGGTCAGGGAGCAGCACCTGGCCTGACCAAGGCACAACTGTTTGCAGGCATCAAGGACAAGCAGATGATTCCTTGGGAGTTGAAGCATGCAGAGATTCAACTCTACAAAAAGAGTAGAGCTCATGCCTTGGAAAATGGTGTATTCATTCACTTCTTGCAGGAAAAAGAAACTTCTACCTTTGCTGGAATAATGGTCAGCAGACTGGAGGTTTAGCTTGGTTGATGCAATTTTTCAGCCAAGGAAATCTCAGAAAAGCAGAGAATAAAGGCCTGTATATTATCTTTGTCAAGCAAACCAAAGCCTGTAATACCATCAGTCTCAAGGGTTTCTTCAGGCTTCAGCAAAATTCAGCTGTTTGGGCAAACCCTTGAGTTGGCAGCTCTGGTGTGTGCTTTCAGTTGGGGCAAAACATCACAGCTTTCCTCCTTGAGACGGGCACAAGGCTTCATCCCTGCCCTGATCCACCTTGGTGTCTTGTAGGCAGGGCTGCTTCTTCACCTGTTTGGTGACTGAGGTAGAGGAAACTGCACCCTGTGTGGCAGGGTTGGGGGAACTTGCAACTTCTTGCATCAAGCCCAGGTTTGCACAGCCAATAACCTGCAGCCTGCCGCCCTCTGCCAGCCACTGCAGCTGGCTCCCGAAGGCCTGAGAGCTGGAGGGACTGACTCTCCACGTTATTCTGCCAAACGGCTCTGCCTGAGCACTTGGGTGAGGCAAACTGGAGGTGCTGCTTCAGCCTGGCTCTGCTGGGAGACGTTCATGGGCTTGACATTTGTAGGCAATTTGTGCTGCTCCTGCAGCAAGTTGCCTGAGTGCTGCTGGGCTTGACAACACAGTCACCAAGTGAGGGTAACAAAAGGCAGAGCAGCATTTGCAAGATTAAAGCAGTGTTTCTGGAATGAAAGAAGCGTTGAACTTCAAACAAGTGCTTGGTATGCATTTACTTTTATTAACATTCCTCTGTATGACTGTGAAATTTGGATAACAGCCTCGCTTCTCCCAAGCGTTAGTGAGTTCCTGTTGGACTGTGTTTGAGTCCTTGCTGGTGTAAAAAGCCTGGAAAAGGTTTGGTCAAGTTCTTACGAGTGTTTTTAAGCAGATTAGAAACACTGTTTTTGTAAATACAGGAGTACAGATACAGATTTTCTAGGGAAGGGACAACAACACTCTCCAGTGTGGTCAAGCTTTTGCAAATTCAATAACTAGACATCTATAGACAAATGCAAAATTAGGACACTTTAGGAAAACAAACAAGACTAGGTGAATCAGATGAGGATCTGATAACTGATAACACACTGCAAAAAGTCACGGTTTACAGTAGCAAGTTCAGCAGACCCTTAGAGCCTAAGGAGATCTTTATGTAACTCAGCTCTCTGTGTGTTCCCACCTAATAAGTTTTGAATGTCAGCCAACTCCAACTAAATTTGACAGTGGGTAGCTATTACAGCTATTCCATTTTAGCTGTTATCTCTTACCAGTTCCATTAAAAGAAGTGACTGGAAGGAGGAAGGGCACCCAATTAGTGCCCCCACTAGAGGAAAGGGTCTAGTTAGCATTTTTCTCCTATTAAACGTTGCAAACAGGAAGGAGAGAGACCAAGGAAACAAAGTTTCATTATTCTTGCTCCTGAATAACAATAATTTTTAAAAACAGCAAAACACTTTCATATACTTTGGGGCTCTGCTCTTCCTTTTGTGTGTGTTATTTAGGAACACAAGAAGCAAATACAGAAGTAAGAAGCTGTAGGTCTCTCATTGCTTTGTGACAGCAGTGGACCCCCATGCCAGGAGCTGCATGGGGTGAAGTGCTCTGAAGCCTGAAGGTGTGCAGATGGGGATTTCTTGGATCCTCCAGCTGTGTGGTAAAACCAAGTTACGCTCTGGTTGCTGCAGAGTTTGAAACCATGGGTGCTCAAAGCTTGCTCTTTGTTGAGTCATCTTCTTTCTTCCCCAAGTGCTTATTCTGCATATTGCACACCTGTTTCTAACAGAAATAATTTTGGTGGCTACAGGAGGGGAAAAAAAAAAAGGCAGATTGTTTTAGAATAGGCAGAAATTCAAAGCCAGGTTAAATGGGGCCTTGAGCAACGTGGTCAAGTGGAAAGTGCTCTTGCCCATGGCAGGGGGTTAGCACTAGGTGAGTCCCAAGGTCCCTTCCAACCCAATCCATTCAGTGATTCCATGATACTGCTTAATGAAGCAAACAAGGTGTCACCAGGTTCTTTGGTTTTAATTGGCTTTGTGTGGGACCTGTTGTGTCAGTGAGTAATATCTGTGGTATGACAATGAATGTAAATATTGCAGTCCTTGCTAAGGGAAATTGAAAGTCTGTGCCACAAACAGACTGAATAAGTGAGCTCTAGGGGGGTGATGGATTAGCAAGTAATAATGTTTGTTCACTCTGCTATGTACCTTGATTTCTATATAACTTGTGTAAATTTATGCATAAGCACTTAATTATGCACACTAATAAACTCTGTCTGCTTCTACAGTAATGTGCTTTTGTGCATAAACAGTTAAATAGCCTTTTCCTGAAGTGGGAGGGATTTTTAATTATTGTACCGGCTCTTATTTCCACTGAAGTTAAATGTAAGCTGCCTTTCAAAATCAAGGCCTGCTATATATTGCAAGAGGGTTCTGGCAGTATGTAGCAGAGGATTTAAGAGATGAACTGAGGCTGTGTTAGTTGTGGAACATAACTCTCCTGGTCTGTGTTTTGCTTAGTGCTCCCATTTCCCTTTAGTCTTTGCTATCTGGGTTTCAGCTACTCAGCCAGAGACAGTGGTAGGTACAGTCCTGTGTATCATTAGTATGTGAGCAGTAGAGTGAATTTCAGCTGAATAAAAATGAATTTTTTGACTTGCAATTGTGAACGTTTCTAGTTTGCCTTGACAATCCTGTCAAGACAAATTTGAACTTTGTCAGCAATTGTGATTGCTTGTGGGAGAATTACCAAAAGCCCTTGCTCTAGGTATCAGTCAGTGATTGCAGCCCTCATCTGCTATTTGACCAAAATTTTCCATGGCACTCAGCAGGCTATTACTTGTCACTCTGACATATAATGGAGGAGTATTTTAATTGATTCAAAAGTTAAAATTTATGGTTACTTAATACAGTATAGCTGTATTACATGTCAGCAGTTGCACTTGCTGTGAAAATAGAGAAAGGGGAGTTGAAAGGACTTGGGGTTTGGAATATTTTTAAAACACATGCCATGGATTTTACCTTCTACTTCGACAAGCTATCAATAGAGTTTTTATTTAGTTAATGGGAGCAGAGGTTTCCTATTATGTAATTATTGTTGATTGTAAAAGGGATTCTGGAATGTTAACTGTGCATCTAGTTTGTGAAACTGTTTCTTCCAAGATTCAATAGTACTTCTGCTCAAAATTCTTTCCTTTTGTGCCGAACTTTGAATAACTGCATTTTGGATCCAATGCTGTTTTGTTTTGTCACCTGAACCATTCCTCTGTCACGGTTTCCAGGTGCCCAAAATAGGCAAAATTTTACTTAAACCCAAAGGTTGTGTGAAATGGAAAATTGTAAGTCACTATGAAGGCTGTACAGCATGAGTGTGGTCAGTGCATTTGCACACGTGCAGGTTATGTATGTGCTGGAGCGTGGGATCAAATGCTCTGGCACTACTGTCTTCCTAATTGCTCTTGTGGCTGCAAGAATGCAGTGACTTTCTAACTGGTGATGGTCAGTTCAAACCATCTTTCTCTATGTGTCCATTTCAAAACAAGCCCTTTTGCAAGCAAGCGAAGAGAGGAAGGCGCTCCAAAGACAAGTGACTTGCATTTCTCTCCCTCTCCCTCTCCTCTCCACCCTGCCCATTGTTCAACTTACCTGACTTTCTAAATTAGCAAGAAGGATGGAAAGAGTATCTGTGTTCCTTCTACAGGAGTAGGATGGGAAATTGGGCTGATGAATACGCATTTGTGTACGTCTCTTTTGGCTCACACTGCCTGACCCTCCACATAAACAACAGGCAAGGGAAAAAAGAGGAACTTAGAGTGTGCCAATAAATGTGGTAGTCACCAACATCAGCACCAACAGGAGTGAACCTACCTTGGGGTAAATATAAGAGTAAGGATGTCTGCAATTTGTCACTCTATAGTGGAGGTGGGACAGGTGGGAAGTGATGTCCCTGTCTGAACTGGAGCTGTTGCTTGCTGTGTGCTCTGCTAATCATCACAATTTTTAAAAGCATATACGAAGCACAAGGAGGTTGTTTCACCTGTGACAGAATTCACAGGTTGGACTGGGATCATGATTATTGGAGGAGATCCAATTGCAAACTGTTGGTAAGCATCCTGAGAGCCAGAGAGACTGGGAAGGAAAGTGATTCTTTAAGCAAGACAGGATCAGTAAAGATAGACGTGGAAATTTTACCTTCTGGTTTTAGGAAGATGTTTGGTTTGGGCTATGACACCAGGAAGGTGGGAAAACCAAATTTACAAACAACCTCAACACCTATGTACCTAGAGCTGCAAGAGGCATCTTATTTCATGTATCAGGTAAAAGTGACATGCATTAAAACACCATGTTGAATTTCCTAAAAATGGAAAAATATGAGTGAAAAGGAAGCTGTCATTATTTCAAATAGTGGTTTTAGAAGTGACAGAAGAGGTTTCAAAATAATGTGACTATTAGTCTTTTAAAATATCTGTTAATCAGATATGGTGGTAAAGTTGGAGTTGGACTCTGACTGTATCATTTGAAGCCAGTGCCAAGCTGGAAACTTCCAGTAAAACATAAATATCTGTGCCTAACCTTATTAAGGATTACTACTTTTTGATTAGTGAGATCATCTTATGTGGATTATTTATTTTTTCAATCTTCCTTTCAAACCAAAATCCCTGCATCTTGCAAGATACTGAAGTTTGTTTGTGTTAGGAATTTCTCTTACAGACTCATGGGCTGGGTCTTAGCACTCAGTTTCTGTGTTGGTACCTCATCTGAATGATACTGCGAGCTGCCTCTTGCTTTTCATTCGGATCCCCTACGTCCTGTTTATGAAGTTCAGATTGGTGTGCAGACCTTCCTACTTCTCTTTTCTTTTCCTGTGTGGTATTTTAATATAGCAGACACTGGTGCTGTAATTTAATACACTTTCAACATCCACCCTAGTTTTATGTTGGTGGATGGGGAGGGGAAGGGATGGCATAAAGGAGTTAAAAGACCAAACCCCCCACTCCATTCTCCCCTTAGATTTTTTTTCAGATCAAGAAATAATTATACATGTTGCCTTCCTAAGCCTGTGGGATTGCTCTTATGAGTAAAGGTCTGCCATACTGGGGCTATTATGTGACAAGTTGGAAAATAGCCTTTGTTCCCATGGTAACCTTTTTTTTTTGTGGATTTTTTCCCTATGGTTCCATGGTTGCTCTGGAGGTTTTTCAATTGTGGTATTTTAATCCCCAGTAGACAGTGGATGGCAGTTCAGTTTACTTTTTGCTATTATGAAATAATTCAATTTTGAAAAAAATTTATTTGATTATGGAACTCTTGTAAACGTTTTATGTTGTGGTTAGGGTATTAATGGTGTGGTAGCTTTCTCTGTCATGCACCAGACTCAGAAGTCAAAGCAAACAGTTGGTAATAGGAAAGTACGTCCAACTGGACCAAGCTGCTTCTGTTGTAAACTAATATTTTTAATATAGTTATTCTTTTAGGACTTTTGGGGCCAAGCCATTGCCAGACATATCAGGTAGATTTTTGTCTGCAACAGAATGACATTTCTTAAGGTCATTAACAGTCAATACTCTGGTCATCAATGTCATTTCAGGTTGCTGTAATAAGGGTTTCATAAAATAAGCTTTCAGACAAAGGCAGGTATTTTTAGGAGTTGCTTGTTTAGACTCTGAGGGAAGAACTTCAACACAAGTTGTGAGCCTACTTTTGAAAAGAGGAGGCTTTTTAAAGAGATACTCTCATTACTGGCAGCATCTCCCTGCATTTGCCTTCTATGTATTTTTCTCGATGAATGTGTATTTTTCTCCTTCCTGGCTCATTCAGTTTTCTTTGTCTCAGAAGCCTTGAGTAGCAGAGCAATGTACTCATGCAGTCTTGTCTTGCCTGAAATTCCTCATGGTGATGATGATTTCCCACTGGTGCCCCCATCAGCAGGTGAGCCTCACTTGAATCATGACATTTTATGCAGCTTTAAAATGTTTCTCACTGAGGAGGCAGCAGAGCCTCACCAGGTGAACTCTGCTGTGCCCTCCTAGGAGAGTTAGGGTAGGGTGCATAATGGCTCACGTGGTTTTCCATAGTGGAAAATGAGATGGTGCTATGAAAAATTGGATTTTCCAAGCTGTGTCTCCTCCTAGTTATGGCAGGTGAGCAGGTGCAGGACGTGAAAGAGTTAAATGTACTCCCTGCCCCCCTCAAACAGACTTTCAATAATTAACCAGATAATTTTCCAGATAAACTGTTCCTACCTTATCTTGCTATACATAGCAATTTATAATCAGCAGCACAAACACCAGCATTGCATGCATTTAAACTGCACTAATTCTATAAGTGGGCCAAATATGAAAAGTTAGAGCAAATGCACTGCGAGGCTTTCTGGAGTTCTCTGCCTTCCAAAGCCAAAGGCTTATTCCTGATAGGAAACTCCCCATCGAGGTTAACCATTCCATTTCAATAGATAACTATATCTATGTAGTAAAAATCCTGCAGAGCAAGGAAATTTTATTTCCCTGGGGCAGTTGTGTCTTGGTAGGTTGTGACAGCAGTCAGAGGAGAAAAGTGCATTGCAGAAGAAAAGTAGGAGGATGTTATAGTTTTCTGATCACTGAATCACTGGATAAAAATTAGATTTATTTCCCTAGGAAATAAGTGCTCCTCAGTTTCAGTCCATCAGAACACTCTTTTGTTGATACTTAAGTTTATATTTTTCTGTAGTCAGCCGATTATTTGGGGGTAAAATTTGGATTGCCGACTACAGCTGCTACTAAAATATTTCAGTAGAGAAGGTCAAGGAAAAGTCAAGGTTTACAGCTGGATGGAGGAAAATGCTGAGTCCTGTTAGCATCCACTAAGGTAAATAGGAACTGAAGGAGCATAGCACACTTGCTTCATTTTGTAAAATCAACATATGCCTTAAGGTTAAGCTAAATACAGGAACCTGTTCACTTTGACTGCAGCACAGAACACATCAGATTCTATTTGCCGAATAAACACTGGAACTTAAATGCTTTTTTTAAATCCTAAGTGCATCTTTTTAGACTTGGGGGGGCTTGGAATAAAAGGTTGGAGCCTTTTCTATTAGTGCATGTCAGAGTTTGCTTGTTATTAATGAAGATCCAGTTATGAAAGTGTAAAATGTGACCCTTAGGCATTAAATAAAGTAACTTAAATAAAATAACTTATAAAGTAATAAAGTAGCTTAAAGTGAAAGCTGGAGTTGCTGAGGAAAAGCACCATCCAAGTTCAGTTTGCTTTTTCTTGACTAAATGCACTTCCCTTCCAATTCCTACATGTTCCATCATACTAAGCGTTTCTTAAGATTAAAAAAGACTGTAGTGTTTGAAGTTTAAACAGTTGAAGGGTTTCTGTCTTGGAATACAAAAGCTCTGTGCTTTAAAAAAAACCAAAAAACAAACAAACAAAAAAACTCCAAAAAACCAAAAAAAACCAAACAAATAACTAACTGAGACTGACCACTAATTTAAACGTAATATCACAGCTACTGACTTCTCTTTCTTGGGGTTTGTTGTTTGGTTGTTTGGGTTTTTTAAATGTCTTTAAAATATACCCTCCAAGAGGATAAATGTTGCTCTGCATGCTTTGGGAGTGTTGCTGCTGAGGCTCAGGGATGGTTGGGTTCCAGCAGTTCTTCCTTAGTTCAGGGTTCCTGAGGTCCCACGTGACTGCCTTCTGCTCCAAAATTCTGATCATTTCATCTCTGCACCTTCTCACTTCTCTCTGCCTTCTTGGTCTGCTGACAGGAGGATTGGTTTATATACTCTGACATTTAAGAAATACCATTTTCCAGTCTGCTAATCTGCTTTATTCAAGTAGTTATAGGAGGGAGCCAGGGTTCCCTCCCACAGTGAAGCTCTTGAAAAATTCGGGTTATAAAAGCAGAAACTGTTGCTGGTCAAACGTTAGTGTTGACAATTAAAATGGGAAGCACAGAGCAGAATCTGGGAAATGATACATGGCACTGGGGGAGGTCGTGACTGCCATCATTGTGGAGTGGTCACATAATCTACTGGACAGCTTTTGACCAGTATGACACTTTCTAAAGAAGTACTAGAGTTATCTTGGGCAGTGAAATCATTCTTACTATGTGAACATGCACAAAAATAATGGAGGCGATGTGAAGAGGAGATGGTGTGTTTGCTGTCTGCTCTTACGGCTGAGGGAACAATGAATTAGAGAAAGGAAGGTACTGGGAGAGCTGCAAAGAGGAGTGAAATACCACTGAAATACCCAGCTCTCGTTTTGGGCCACAGGAAGGTTGGTTTCAGTATTTCAGTGTGCAGAGCTGACTATCATGTTTTTATGTGCTAGTTCCTGGTAGAAGATGACTCTAGCTGGAGGCTATGCACCTTCAGCAATGAGGTGAGAGGGTAGAAGTAAGCTGCTGGCAGCCTCTGCATCTTGAATATCCTGATTTTTTTTTTTTCTTCTTGCAGTTACTTTTTATTGTTCTTGTGGTAAAAATATGATTCTGTAATCTCAAATTCTTTTTACCTTTGTTTTTGCTGCCTTTATTTATTGAGGTGTACTCAGGTTCCTTCTGTTTGTTTTACTGCCAGAAAATTTCAGTATGAAAAAGGAAAGTCAATGATGTGGAATTAAAAAGGACTCATCTAGATCTCATAATAATAAAAGCGCTTGGAACAGACGACTTTGGAATTCATACTGTGGCTTATGCTTCTTTGGAGTGCTTCATTTTATCATCAGAGAGGCATCATTTGTTTAAACTGTGCTGTTGTATGACATCTGGTTTGAAAAGCATAATAACCTATATAATCAGCTTTTTAAATGCTGGATTATCTGTGGGTTTATTGACTCTTCTTTACAAAATCTGTTATTTCTAATTAATTCTCCATATAACTATTACTAAAGCCAACTCTGAGAGGCACAAATGAGCTTGATGGCAATGGCTAGTCAAGGTCAGTATTTAACTGCCAGCATTTGCACTGTTAGGGATAATAAATCAGGCTTATTCTTAATCACATACCCTACAACGTGACAAATATTAGTGGAGCCATCGAAGCAACCGTTTTACAAATCATTTAGGAGATACATTTGGCATTGTTAAACTCTCCATACTGCCTTTGGCTGTAACAGCACTGTGATAAAATATGTATGCTCTGCTAGATCTCCTCTCTTTGAATGAATGGAGTTTGATGTGGGGTGCACGTTTGTGTTCGCCTGTTCTTGTTTTTGTATTGGAAATAATGAGAGAGGCATGAAAGCAGTAACACCTAATAAACCTACGGGAGCCCCTGGCTTCTGAAAATGGGGATGAGTAGCCAGCACTGTGGGCACTATTTCATATTTCTGATCTTTTTGGTTAGGAGTTTATATTGACAGTAGTTTGCCACCCACAAGGAATGTCCTGGCTGAAGAACAGTCCATTGTGTAAAAATTAAAAAAACCCGAACCCTGTTAAGTATCAGAGCAGTAGGTTTTAGGCTCTGATTTGGTTTTGTGTAAATACAGTGTTTTCACTTGATCTGGCTTTTAAAACTCAAACCTGCTGTGGCCCGCATATGCCATTAGGTTTAGCATGTCATTCAAATAGATATTTGGCACTGGCTAATTACCCTCCAGGGAGTCAATTGTAAAGTTTTTAATCTTTTTTTCATTCCTACGTGGACCAACTCTTGGATATTCCAAAAGAGAGAATGACTTGTTACTTAAGTAACTTGGATTATTGTAACTAAGCTTCTCATCTGGAGCAAAAAATCAAATTGAGCTCCAAAAAACAGAGCTAAAATTAAATTAATGTAGATACTTCTGTTATAGTCAACTGAATTTAACACTGATATTTTGCTTATTGTTACCTGCCTGTGACTTTTCCCACATGCCAGTTTACATTAGACATTTTTACTTGGTAAAAATTTATGGCATGTTACTGTGGAAAACTAATGCAAAGGGAAATATTTAACTTGGAGCATGCATGAAGAGTAATTTCAGTGTGGGAGGTTTAGTGTAGTTTTTCTACCTATGCATATTACAGAATAAAGAGCTATAATGATTAATAAAAAGAATTGGTTTAATAAAAGTGATGAATAAATGAAGTGTGTTTCTATGTCATCAACACTGGATGTCTGGCCTTGAAATAAAGGCCCAGGGGTAGGTTCCTTATCAGTCAGATCTTGTTCACAGTGGTCACTAAGAAAGGAATGACAGCGTGAAAAGAGAGAGATTTAGGAGGAAGAGGTGTAACCATCTGTGTGCGCCTTGTTGGGAAAGAAAAGCTTCCATGGAGAGAACAAGTTATCCTGAGGTTTAGCTTGTGATTTGAGCATATTTTTGGCCTCAGCCTTCCATTCTTTGCACCACTTTACCTTTGTGAGAGGTCTTACAGCCGCATTTTGGACTGGCAAATACTCTGCTATAGCATGAGCGAAAGAGAACGTAAGAGATTTTAAAAACAAGCCAAACATTGTTCATTGAAGACAATCATAGCCAGAGCTGGCACAGGTTGGAGGAGACTGAAGTACCAACAGCGAACATCAATGTTTCTTTGCAGTAAAGTATTTGAGAACAACTCCATGTTTGATACTCCTGTTAAGAATGAAAATGCCTCATTTGTGAGGCATACTCCACTTTTAAACTGAATAAAACAATGAGTTAATTCAATTTAATTCCAGAGTGTTAAGCTTCCACCTGTGATGCTGTGGCTGAGTAGCTGAATACAGACTTCGTGTTCAGGCTGTACCTCCCAGATGTATTCAAGTCTTCAGTAGAGAGGAGCACTGCATAAAATGTTATAGATTGTGTCTTAGGTAGGCATTTCATAATAGTCGTGGATCAACTGGTGTCTTAATGTGTCTTTGCTGGCGTTTTTTTAACCTAATAATTCTGTGAAAGTGCAATTTTGTAGGGTAGCTTGTATCTAAAAAAAGGCTCTCCCACCTTCTGCAAATCCTACGTGACAATTTATTTTCAACTAAAAATAATACATAATTACATATATATATGCAGTATGTATATATAGAGAAGCATGTGCGTGCGTATATATATAAAAATCATGCGCACTGCTGTGATACCCTGGAAACCTCCATTTCTCTACTGAAAAAGTTCTCTAATAAAATTACCTCTTTTTTAGATATTGAAAGAAAAATACACTGACCTTTTCCAAGGTAGAAAGACTAGGAAAGTTTTTGCTAGTCTTAGGAAGAAATGGGAACAAGCAGCATCAAAATTAAAAATGCCCTGAGACATTTCAGTCTCATGTCAGAATTGAGGTGTTTCTCTTCTCAGGCAAATTACTGATGTTTGCAGTGAAAGAAAGAGAATTTTCAAGGTTAGTTTTTCAGGTTATTGGCATTTTCTCTAGAAAGCAGACACCTTTTGAAGAATTTTGTTTAATGGGAGGCCTAATTTTTTTCATGCAGTATGGAACGTGCTGGAGGGAGGAAGTCCCATTCTTTGCCTTAGCACATCAGAGCTGAATACCAGCACAGCCTTGGCAAATCCTGGAAAAGTGACTTTTCCTGAGGGTAAATTAATACAGCATTGTGCAGGTATGACTGCCACTGGAGCACGCAGAACTTATTTTAACATGGATTTGGTGAGGCTTTCTCTCTTAACAGATGAGCTAATGCCATCACCTAGCAATTATCACGTAGTGTGATGTTATGTAATGAAAGAATAAATAGCACAAGGACTAAAACTAGTAAATTTAACAGACTAGTGAGCAGACAAGAGCAGGAATACTATTTGGAACATTTTGATTAACATCTGAACACTGTCTTTTAAGCAGACGTTTGGATTTGATGTTGCAGTAAAGCTGTAGGCCAGGAGAGCTGCAGTCCCTCATTTGGAGTGACATTTGAGCTGTGCCCCCTGGATAAATCACGTGGCCTCTGCATACTCTTTAAAGGAAGTTAGAAATTTGGAAAAAGGCAAAGGATTCGTACTTGAGATTTCTTAAGCAAGCTCATTATCTTATGTTTGAATTCAGACTACCTGTGGACTTTGTTTCCCAGTGGCTGATGGACAAGTAGCCTGTGACCTGCAGTTTGAAGCTACCTGATAATTTCCCTACTGGTATGAACTCTTTCAGGGTTGTTTTTGTAGTTGTTTGGCAGTGTTCAGAGAGATACCATGTAGAAAACGCAAGAGGTCACATTTACCTGGAGAAGAGAGGCTGTGTGTGGTAGGAGAGACTCTGCCCGGCCCCACGGAGAGATGTGGGAGGGATCCAAAGTTTTCATCTCCTTCAGAATCTGGCACGTTTCTCCAGGCATGCCCATTGCATTAGGGCAGCGTTTCCACTTCCTTGGGTGGGGGGAAGGGAGGGAGGAAACTCACAGGACCAGGAAATGAGGCTTGTTTTTGACAAGCACTGTCTTTGAGAGTTGCCATTGGACAATGTTTCCTAAACGTGCCCTGTAGTTTGAGGCAGAGGTATATGTTTGAAGCAGGGCTTGCAAGGTGCATGGTTCAAAACTTCAGGATGGTTTGAACCTCCAGTGCTGCTTTTCTGGCACCTACAGGCATGTGGGAGGATCTTCTGCACTTGCAGAATGTACAAAGGCTTCAAAACTACATTAGCTGCTGAATTACAGGAATATGAGAAAGAAGCTCATGGACTACTGCAGTGGTAAGCAGGAGCACAGACAGGGGAGTACATACCACCTTGCTGCACTACTTCATCAAATGGCCTTAGAGGTTTCCTTGAAGGTATTCCTTAGCTGTGAAGGCTTCAAACAAATGAAGAAACGGAAAGAAAATTTATAGGTTGTTGTCAGAGTAGTTTGTTAGTTCGTTTGTTTTTTATTTTCAGTTTTAATCATCTGCTACCAATAAATTCCACTGCCCTTGTGGTAACTTCTCACATTAACATTGATGTATTATGGGTGTTTCAAAACAGACAACAAAAATATTGCACTTACTAATTAAAGCAATTCATGTATTAAGCCAGGCACTGCCAGAAAGAGTTGTGGTTTCCTAATTGTGAGGTGCCTTGAGCAATATACCTGTTATAAATTCTTAATTGAACTTTGTATTATGGCTGGTGTGATTTGAAATATTCATAGGTGTTTTGTTTTGATTGTTTTCACTCCAGCTCTTCATTGAGAAGTGTATCAACTGGATCTTCAAGACCTTCCAAAGTGTGTTTGGTGTGTGGAGATGAGGCATCTGGATGTCATTATGGGGTGGTTACATGTGGCAGCTGTAAAGTTTTCTTCAAGAGAGCAGTAGAAGGTAAGAAAACACAGAACAAAAAATACCAACACAAAAGACAAAATCTAATTTTTTTGGAAAGAAATACATATACACAGATAATAAGTTTTCGTATGTGTTTTCTACTGTTGCTAAAATTCTGTGTTGTTAATAAGGAAAAAAAAAAAAAACCCTGAGTGACCTTTACAGATTTTGAAAGCAACTTCAAGTGGAAAAAGGGTTTTTAATATCTGATAGTAGGAGTTCATGGCATGCAAAGGGCATAAATACCATATAGGTTTTTGGAAGTCTTTGCTGATGTGTAAATGTTCTTAAAACCGCAGATGAAGTAGGAGATAGCTACTTACTGATTTATCTTTGTGAAAAGAAACCTAGAAGGAAAAAAATAGGCTCTTAATATGGTGTCCAGCTTGTGCACTGAGAAGAGTGAGGCAGTGTGCGGTGTGATTAATTTCTTCTGTGATCATTAAATCTACTTCTGATGGCAGTAAGGATTTAGTTCTCTGTTAAATAGACCTGGAGGGCTTGTGCGTCATTGAAGTCAAGACTTCGTGTAATATCTATCAATCTATTTATCTGTCTATCATCAGAAGTGTCAATCTAATTGAAATTAACTTCCCAAAGTTACAAGGACACGGAAAAGGTTTCCCCTTGCTGAAAACATCTTCTCTTACAGTTGTGCAGTAGCTGACCTTGATGTCCTCATTCCCCAACTTCTTGAGAATTTAGTTGCTTGATGTAGCACTTCCTTTTTGTGGCTGAGTGATTTCATCCATGTGCTTCCACACCACGTCATGGATGGCTCTTCAGGCACCCATATCTGAGCTGACCCCTGAATCACAAGGAGATATTTTTTGGTTGGGTGGTGGTGGTGAGGCTTTCCATATACCTGCACATTACTGTGTGAAGTGACAACACCTTCTGTTGTCTTCCTTCCTCCTTTCCTGCCTCTCCACTCTTGAATCACTGTAATTTCAAGGTACTATTTGTCCATGTTTATATCTGTTTCTTTTGCTGACCATTCCAACATATTATGATGGATGTTCCCATCCAGCTTTACAGGAATTTATGAAAAATTACTAAGGAGTCCCTTCAGGAGTTAACAGAGTAGCAAGACTGTGTTTCCAAGCCTCAGAAGCCAGAATTATTAGGAAAGGGTTACTCTCTGATCAGGCTTAGAAATACATGTTTGAAATGTAATTAAAACTGATCAGTAATTACCGAAAGTCTGCAAGTTAAGAAAAAAAAAAATCAAAAAATGAAAGTGAAAACTACCATATCATCCCTAAAAATTTAATGTGTTTTAAATTAGCTTAAAATACATTTTTTGGAGTCATTATAGTAACCTACATGTTCCTACCAGTGGTGTGTGAATACTGTCTGGACTTCTTGATATGCATGTGACTGAGCTCGTGATGCCACCAGTAGCACTGTTGTTAGGCAGATGCTGAAATCTTGTCTTGATATGCACTTTTTTTTAATATATTGTTGGGTATTAGCTCCAGAAGGACATAGCAAAAACCTGATACGCATTGTCTTCAAACATCCTGGCGCTATCCATATAAATAAAAGTTGGTGTAGGTAGTTTCGTAACAAGGTTTCTTGTAGAGACATCATAAATTTTTCGCTTGGGAACAGGACCAATAAAACACCCCCTCCTGAGGTTTCCTCTTTGAAATAATTGAAATAATTATATGTTTGTGGCACGTGGACACAGACATTTCTTTCATGATCCACTAATCGTTCCTCAGCTGAAGACGTCCCTGCTCTTTGCAAGAACCTTTAAAGGTCTACTCCAACTCAGCCACTCCATCAGTCTATGAAGTGGGGTGGCAGATTGGGTCAAAAAGTGTAGAAACAGAGAAAAGAGGGATTTGGAGAGAGGGAGCTCTGCACACCACCAAGTTTTTTGGGTCTCGGCTGGAATTGCTAACATAGTCAGCACACCTTGAACAGCCTTTGAATGCCAATTCCTTTGTGCTCCTCTGATAACCTACAAGAACCAGAGGGATTATAACAGAAAATAACAACTGTATTGGAATTTAAAACCAAGAAACTAAGGAAAAAAAAAAAGACTAAAGTTTGCATTTCAAATTATAAATCTGGTAATTGTATTCCCAGTTAATCGTATCTTGGAACTCTCAGGAAATGTCTAATGGATCTATGAGAAAGAGAGCT
>WEKY01012858.1:2624-88883 GCA_013390045.1 Picathartes gymnocephalus | reverse complement strand
GTTTATTGGTGAAATTTCAAGAGTAATTTCAGATGACAGTAAATCCAAGGCTGTAAATTATCCAAGTACTAGTTTTAGTGTCAAGTAGGCACGGACCTTTTGATGACTGACTTGATGAACAGGAGGCTGGTATGAAGAAATGTGATTTTGTCATTAACATAAATTTGATCTGCCTTGCAAACACTACAAATCCTTAGACTGTAAAAGTGTTGGTAAATGGTGTCACTGCAAAAGTTAAAGTATATACATTTGGAATACATTTTTACATATGTTAATTTTATTTTATGGGGTTTTTCATCAATTACAGATACGGCCAATCATTAAGTCATTTGAACTTGAATTTATGATCAAAATAGAGTCATATGCTGAAAATACACTGTACTGTGAGGGAACCTAAAGTACCTGGCCAGGCTTGTCTTCTTTTTTTCCACTGATGCAGCTTTCTCTAAGGACAGTAACAGGCTTGAAGTCAGAAATCACAGCTGTTCTTGCCTATGCTTTGCATTTTCATTCCTCATTTGTTCAAGTTCCAGACAAGTATGAGGTAATCTCTCCTAAATCAAAATTTATATTGTTTCGTAAGTTGCTAATCTTTTATTCTTCCTTTGGCTTGGAAGTAAGAAGAAAGGAAAGCATTTTTTCATCTCCATATGGTGCTAAAGACTACAGCAAAAATGACCATTTTCTTCCAGTAATTTTGCATATTTTTGGCTACTTAAAATGGGAGCATTAAAAAACTATATTGGATCAGTTATAGGGAAGCTTGTCCTTTTTTAAAAATATAAAGATGGAATAATTCAGTAAAGATCAGATTCTCTTCCTGATTTCTGTTCCAGGAGATTCACCTTAAAGCTAATTTTCAGTTTTAAGTCAAAAAAATAGATTTCTCTTCACCTCTGAAGTACAAACACAGGCACAACAACAGAAGTTTCTAGGGTTGAGAGTTTTTTTCTCACCTGAACTTTTGCCACTTGGAGGGATAGTTTGGCTGAAGGAAACTTTTCAGTCTGATCTGATGCCTCCTGGATGTTGCAAACCTGCTGTGCCCCTAAGTGAGCAGTGTAGGAACAAAGAAATCCTACCTGTTTTTTCAGAAAGAGGTGCTTTTCCTATGCACTGTAAGTCAAAGAACTTCCCAAGGCTTTATAAGCCCCAGTGAAAGAATAGGGTGGGTTTTTTTGTTGTTGTTGGGTTTTTTTGGTGTGTGTGGTTTTTTGGGGGCTTTTTTGGAGGGGGGGGGGTTGTTGTTTTGTTTTGGTTTTGTTTGTTTGTTTGGGTTTTTTTTGGTTTTTTTTTCATTTCAGTTGAAGTGGAAAAGTTACCAAGGTATGAGAAACACTAACATACATAACTCTTGAAAAATTTTCTTAATTAGCATAAGTTAGCTTTTTGTAGAATGCTGCTGGTGAACAGGGAAGTTAACTTATTGATCATTTAAAAAAGCAATATTTTTTATGCTGTATGAAACTGAAATTGACGCATAACAGGCATTTTGCACACCATTTTGCAGTGTGTGCACCCATGAATTTTGTAGGTCTGTATTACTATAATTAATTATACATACAGTTCTTCACTCTCCACTCTTCTGTTCATTCACTGTAATGGAGTCAGTATTTTTCCATAACAGGCTGCAATTTTCCTTTTATCCACTTTCCTAAGGTCTGTGGCCTCTCTAAATTTGACATCACTCAGTATAGATGTCCATATGTTTTCGTAGAAATTTTTATGTGGGATTTGAAGTTGACTCTGTTCTTGACCTGTTGCAAGAATCTGTTTTACAACCTATCAAACAGAAATATTAGGTGAAGAGCAAGCAGATGGGTGATCTGCTGAGGGCAAGTGAGCTGGTCAAATTCATGTAGCAGCTGCTACTCTTACTTGATATGCCATGGTTAATAGGTGTAAAATAAAATTTAAATAATTAAGTCGTTATAGGTTTGAAGCCGCCACCAGCCTTCCATGCTTTCATAGATATGTGACAAGGACTTTTCCTGGGTTTAGCTCTGGCAGGCAGTATTGCTCTGTGAAAGGAAATCTTCATTCTTTCTCCAGGCTGGTTTTGGTTACTAAGGGCTCAGAGTTGAGGAGACTGGTAGGAGGAAGGTGCTAAAAAAATTTACAGTGGGACCCCAAAAAAGAGAAAAAAAGAAAACCCAAGCAGCAATAGTTGAGACATAAGAAAAAAAGGAAAGAATAAAGGATAGAACATATATTGCAACTGAATATTTTCAAGCTGGGGAGAGGTGAAACGTGAGGAAAATCTTTCCATGTGGCTCTTTGGAATATGTGGCCTGCATGGAAAGCACTGCCCAGTGTTCAGTAAAAAATGCTGGAAGCATTCAGGTGAATGTGAAGTGGAACACCAAGGGACCAAGCATAATGTGGTAGCATTTCAGATAGGAGGGGGGAGATTGGGGAACCACCAAGGTGATGGAGTGCCTTGCTTTGAAAACAAGCACAGAATGAGTGGGTTTAGCAGCTGCAGTGCCACAAAGAACATAAGTTGGTTAATAGCTGTGAAAACGATCTGAAAAAATATTTTATATCAAGGAAGCTGAAAATCTGCATTCATTCCTTTCCAAAAGCATTAATAATTTCTTCCCTCCCCCAAGACTTCTCAACATTTGCAGTTTTTTTGAGGGTAACTTATTTACTGTGTGAGCTGGTGTTGCTGTGGAGAGGGATGGATGAGTATGAGGATGAGAATTTAAATATGGGCAGCTGTCTAGCCTTGAAAAATGCACGCACAGGGCTCACGCAACTATTCTTTTCCTGTACTCTGTCATTTGTCTTTTGTTCGTTGTTTTATGAATATTAATTTCTAGCCTGCTTCATCTGTAAAATAATATATTCAGTAGGTGATAGCCAGCCTGCACAAGCACAGATACCCAGTGAATGGAACATAGATGCAGTGGTAAGTTTAGTTTATGTTGGGCAGAACCCTTCCATTGCCACAAATTCAAGCACCATACAAAGACCTTTACATGCTTACCTTCCACATCCTGTTAAGAGCAGGGAAATTTTGGCATTCATGTGATGTGGCAGGGAACTCAGTTGCAGTAATTCCTTGTTGTCGTTTTCTTTTTTAACACATCACAGGGTAACATCCCAGCAGCTCAGAGTCTTCCTAGGAGTGCGATGGCCCTGTGAGTGCATGCTGATTTAAGGTAGCCACAAATATTTGGCTAACAAATGTTGCAATGCTACAGCCATTAGTTTAGTGTGTTCTTGAATATGTCAACTTCCTTTTCTTTAAAAAGGAATAGATCTCCTTTCCTGTAGGAAAGGTAGACAGGGTGCTTCCTGGGAAATTAATCTTCTAGGTAGTGGTTCCAATTTAGCTTAGCCACTTGCATAGTGTAGTTGCACCAAATGGATGTGTAAAATTCAGATGCACCAAGTACTTCAAGCCATCAGGGAGATATTCACGCTGTCATGGTATAAGTGATGCTGGGAATGCTTATGTGGAGTGTTGAATATACTTCTGGTCACCAGCATGTTAAAGACAGCTTGATTCAGAGTCAAGTAAACACATCAGGAGAGCTTTTGAAATGATCTGGGGAATAAAAATTTATCTTATGTCAGGTGACTGAATGCTTTTACCTTTTTTTAGCCTACCCAAAAAGAGTCTGAGTTGGGACATGATTGCTGTCTATAAATATTTCACAGTTGAGGAGTAGACAACCGAGAGGGAGGAGAATTTATTTTGAACTAAGAACTGTACTGAAATAAGAGCAAATGGGTAGAAATCCCATTAGTTAGTTTGCTATTTTGAGAATGCTGTAAACCACCAAAGAAAGGGACTTTTATAGGAGCACTTTCCTGAAAAGAGTAAGAAGGATTTAAGTGCCTACTTTGAAATTGCTCATAAGAGAAGTAGCTGATGATATAATTTAGTTCTCTGTGATAGTAAATGATAAGCCACAGAGGTCTCTTTTGGTTAATGCTGTATCCTGGTGAGGCTGGAGACTTCAACTGACTCCAAAAATGGAGGAAGTGTGAGTAATAGAGAGGGTGGACTAACTAATACATTTTTAGAATATTCCATTTGTAATGATGGCGAATGACTAGATCTTCACAGGAATACAGAACTTTGGTTTTTAAAAATTGATGTAAAGTGTTAAGATCTTGCATAAGGCAGAATTGCTTTGTATTTGTACTAGCAGATGAATGTCTGTCTGCTGCAATGACTTCTCATTTTGAGCTCAGAAAAAAGCTCAGGAGAGTGCAGTCCCTTGGAAATAACTGCATCCTACCCAGATACGCCTCTATAGGTGCCCCCCAGGCCCCATCAGGTTTTTGCTGGTGGGTTTTTGTTTTGGTTTGTAATGCCTGATACAACACAACTAAATGGATAACTAAAGCATGAACAGACATTTAAATTGGAAGCTGCAGTTGGGCAGAAATATATGGACAAGATCTATATCAAAAAGCATAAACATATCAAATATCATAAAACATCCGTAATCAGATACTTTAGCTCCTTACAGCTATGTTAGTGCTTCTTAAGAGATATTATTTTATAAAATGCTGTTATCTGCCTCCCATGGCAGCCTTTAGAAGCAGTGTTATAATTTTCACTTTTAGGAGCAAATAGCACTTCCCTTCTACAACCCTCAAGTTCCTGAAAATTTTTCAAGCCTGAAAAGGCTCTTCAAGTCTCAGGATAAGTAGTTAAGAGCGAAAAGGGGATAATCCTGCAAGGTGCCTTCAGCACTCCAGTGTTAGAGATAAAGAATTTTGCAGTGTTGTGGCTGAAAGGAATTCTCAATAGATAAAACTGGAAAATAAATATATAAGGCTAGGAACAAAGCATGCTTTTGTGCCTCCTGATCCCATTTTAAATAAGGGGCTGGGAAAACAGTCTTCAGACCAAAAAAAAGAATAAAAAAGAGAGAGAAAATGTACATACAGATCTGTCTGTTGTAGACAGAGGGAACAAGGCATCTGCTAGCATCTCAGATATAAATAGAGTGGGAAAGGTAATGGCAAACCTCCCATTGCCTTAAATGAAGCCAGGATTTCATCCTTTTTTGGAGCACAGTTTTAGATTGTTGAAGTTTGGGAGTGTCTCTGTTAGGTTTGAAGTCTAGACTTTGACAGAGGCAGTTTTGTCAGGTTTATTAGAAACAACAATGGCCCATGGTCAGCATTGAAGCCCGCAGATCCTTAAACAATAAGGAGAGAAAATTCTGTTAGAGAAAAATACATTACCTATTTTTAACCTACAAAATTATTTGATGCCATTTCTTACTGTTGGGTTGCCAAATCCAGGGCCCCTAAAATAGGGAACATGATTTAGTCGGTCCACTCCCTCCTATTTCAAGAGTGATGATGTTTGGCCTCTGTATGTACCTTGTCCATGCTAAGAGCAAGCAGAAACAAATTTGGAATTACAGTGTCCTCTACCACTGCTTTCTGCTCCTCTGTGTGGGTTCTTATATAGGGTGCAGTGATGGGTTTCAGGGGGTTTGAGCTGCTTGATTTTTTTCAAGTTTGCTATTTTTAAAACATATTGGGGAGGAAAAAAATCAAGTTTCCAAAATCATAACTAAGTACAAAAGTAATGAACATTAGTGGCCTGCGTCATCTTTCTTCATCTGCACCACATGTAATGATTCCTAATTCAGCCTTAATTACACAATCCCATACAGCTTTTTCTATTACACCTCTGCCTTGTTCATTGAACAGATTGGATAGTGTTCAATTAATGAGCAGCTATTCAATATCTTATATTCTTCTCATTGCTCCATGTATGGTCCTGTGCTTTCACTGCTGATTACTATTCATCCCTTGCTCGGAATCTATAATTACTCATTTCTTACAAAGCTTTTTTGTGGTGCTTTCACTAATATCTAAGTGCTTCTCACGCATTGTTTAATTTATGAGATGAGTGGTTATTACCCCTGATTTACAGTTGAGGAGATAAGGCACAGATTAAGCTTACACATACCCACTGATTTGGGGTGCATGATTTGTGATATTTAGGACCTCAGGGGCAGAAGTGCTTGGCATTTCATAGCACTTAGTATGCCCAAAGTGCAGTTTCCACTGATTTTACTCACAGCTATGGTCACTTAAACCACTGCAAATCGGACTTGGGATCACAAGTTGGATATTTAGGGAACAGGGAGGATAATTAGTGTTTTTTCTTGCTTATTGTTATAAAGTAAGTCCATGGCAAAGGGGATGCCAGTTCTCCAGGGTAGCTGCCTCATACATTGACTTCCTCTCTTCTCCCTTTGTCTCTTTCTTCTTTAAATCTCTGTAATCCTTTGTGCCCTTTGTTCTCTGTAGCATGTGAATGTGTACTCCAAGGACAAGAGTCCTTTGACTTTGGTCCGGATTCATCCTGAATCACCATCCACATTGTCCCAGGATAAGTTAGAGGTCGGCAAGGCAGGGCCAAGGGTGTAGAAGTAAGACATAATGTAGTGAGAGACATGGAGAAGTAAGACAGTGTAGTGAGGGACATGGAGTATTAGATCAGAATTCAGGTTTTGAGTTGCTGGGAAGTTTAAGATTTCTTACCTGTTCAGCAACAGCAGCCAGAGCAAGGTTCCTAGGATATGGTCATGTGCAGGAAACATGGATGATGGTGGTGCTTCGTAGGAAAGCTGCTTGGAGCTCAGTACGTGCCTAAACCATTTGACTGGAAGGAATTTGGGAAGGCTGTAATGCAGCTTCTCTAGTAAATGCTGATACTTCCATTAGTGGGAACTCCTCAGGGCAACCTGCTTGACCATACTCTCCATTTAAAAAAAAAAAAAAGTATTCTTGCTCTTCTGAAAGACAGAAGTGACACCTGCATCCTTCTAGTCTTCCTAACAGATTTTTTTCTGATTTATTAAATCATAACTTTAAAAAGGGTCCATCTACAGATTTTGTTCAATGGTAATGCCAGATGAGCAGTAATAAGAGCAAAGAGCTGTAATGGAATTACTGCTTTAGGCAGTAGGTTTTTCTGTTTGATGAAACTACTCAGTGCCTCCCGCCTAGAAAAGAACGTCTGAAGAAATTCAAAAGGGCTAAATAAATGCCTCAGAAAATATATGTGGAAAGGTTACATTTTAGAAATTTATTCTAGAGATTCAGAACGTAGGCTGACAAGTCACAGGGTGAGAAAAATGCCAAAATGGGAATAGTTTCTGCAATAGAAAGACAGATACATAATTTTAAAACACGTGATGTCCGTATTACAGAAAAAGAATGTAATGGTGGTTTTGAAGAAAATTGTGCTTCTTTGAAACTTTTGGTACTGTTCTTGCAAGATGCCAACAAAAGGCATTGCCATTTGCATGTTACTGAATATTCTGGTAAATATTTTGAATTTTTTTTTGCAAATTCTTGCAATTTAACATTTCACACCTTTTCCAGAAAAGGTGTCATTACTTTCAGCATTAAGGCATTTGTATCATTTGCCTTCAATTTTTCTTGAGTCTTGCGGGAAACTATACCCAGAATAGGGACGTTTTCCCTACTCATTTGCCATTCATGTTGTATTTGCATTCATTCCGGGCTACCAGGCAGAAGAACGAGAGCATATTTCCCTCTTTTGTACCCTGCCTGTTTATTTTGCTTCCTCTGGAAATCAGTTTATGGTGCTCTCCAGGACAGAGGAGGAAAGGACCCAGTGTTTGGAACTCTCTGTTGGAAAACCTGCTCCCTCACGTAGCAAGTAACTGATGTGGTCACGTAGCAAGTAACCAGTGTGGTGGAAGGGGACATATGGCAAACAATTCCCACACCATCACGGCAGCCAGGCTGGTTCCAGAGCAGGGTGAGCGATGGTGTTAAAAAATTGCTTTCCCAGGGAGAGACTGAACAGTGCCGTGTGTGGGAGCAGGGCTGGAAAACCGAGCCGGAAGGGTTTTGCGCAGGAACAATCCAAACTGCAGTTTGAAGGTTTACAAACCTTTTGCATCCTCTGCACAAGTTCTCTGATAAGACTCTTCTTGATTAGACTGGAACAGCTTTTTTAATTTAAAGCTAATGCCTGTGGGGAAGAATTGCAGTAGTTCTGTACTTTCAAAACTTGGACATCTATGCAAGTTTCCTATAAGCATTTTAGGCATCTGACTATATCATTCCATTTCTGAAAGGACATTTTTTGTCTTGAGTATTTAGCTGTAGATGAGTATTATTATATGTATTTCACAGACTCGTGCTCAAATTTTTTTTCTAAGAATAATTATATATTTGGAGCTAAGCATTCAATTATTTATTCATCCATTTTACCACGTGGACTTAGCAAATGGACTTGTGTTAGCCTATGCACCATATCATGCATGCAAATTCCACTCTTAACAATACTGCCCGAAATTATGTAAGTGATAGGTGCTAATTTTCTCTGATACAACAGAATGACAATGATGGACTATTGGGAGAAAAATAATAATAAGTACTTGTTAGGTTGTGTGCACTGGCATACTAAACTATTCATAAAATTAAAAAAGGAGAATGAAAAGACTCTAACCTACTTAAAAAATGATGCCTTTTACTTGCAGTCTTTTTAGTGATAACAGGAAGAGCGTATTCCTACAGTGATAGCACCATATTCCTGAAACTATCAGGTTGCACATTCTTTTTTTTGGGGGGAGGGTGGTTGTTAATGGCTTCATATGCAAGGTATAAACAGACAGGCAGTTGAATTCTAGATGTTCAAGTGGTTTATAGAGCCCTGAGAACTACGAGTGGTATTTCACACTCCATACTTCTGCACTGGCATCATGCAGGTAACTCTGTGCTTAGTGTAGAGCAGCAGGCAGTCTGTCAAGTGCGCTATATTTTAATACAGCAACATTGCATACAGCTTTATAAAATAAATTATGGTGCTGGAAAATAGTGCAAGCACGTGGACACAGTGGTTTACTGAACTGCATCTTTTCCGGCTTCCCTTCTGTTTCATGAAGGAATCCACTTCCGTGTAAGAAGTTTAGAAAGAGTACCTAGCAATTATACCATGTTAATTATTCATTTCAAAGTAGGAAGAGGAAATATGGCAAGGATGAGATCTTTCACTGACTGTTTAATAATACAAGATTCTTCGTGGAAAGCTTATGAAAAAATGAAGGACATAAAAGCACAAGCAAAACATATGTATTAGTACATGCTAAAAGAGCTCTGTGATGAGACAAAAGAGGGTTGAGCAGCAGAGGGGCTTTGAACAGCATTTGGGTAAATTTGCTTACTTGAGCATCCCTTTTTCCATTGAGTTAGAAAATGTTCCAGAAATAGAAAACTGAAGGACAGTATCATCTTTCCGAAATTCATTTCGGTCCTTCCTATTGCTGTTCTCACACTGGCTGTATTTTCTATTACCATTCCACAAAGAATGTGAGAAAGTCCTTGTTACTGTCACCATTCTTTGTGTCCTTGAAGCCTTCAATAACAAGCTCACAATGCAAGAACACCTGTTTCCCACAAGGAATAAGGTGGGAAATGCTCTGTGTGCTTCTACAGCCCAAGGTGCCCACTCGGATTCCGCAGGGAAAGGTGGATCTGAAGTATTGCCAGATAATGCAAGTGGGGCTAATCCAAAATCCATATGCAAGTGCATTATGGGGATTATGCAATCCTTAATCCTAAAATCAGTATGCCTGTGAATTTTGTGGAGGCTTCACTTTGAATGAAGGTTGTCAACTGAAGAAGTGAGGGAAATCCTTAGAAATAAATTATTTCCATCCAGCTGTGGGACAAATGTAAGATTTCAGCTGGAATCAGACACAAAGGTTTAGGAAAGGAGGGGTGAAGGGCCTCTGGCACCCAGCGAGGCACACAAGGCAGGCCACAGCAAAAACATTTCTCCTGTTCCAGACATGGAGGTCATGCCTTACAGTGGCATTTGCCAAGACTAATAAAGGAGGATTAAATTTAAAGTGAGAGGAAGATACTTGTTCGGAAAAAAACCCTGGTGCTCAGGCCCATCATGTCTTTGTCACAGACTGAGCTGGCATGTGCATGTTTAGTTTGTGTCCTTCTGCTGAGCTTTTACCGTTTGCTCTCTGTGCTTCCTCAGCTCTCTGGGTCTCATGGGAGAAGGGTTTACAAACAGCAAATTTGGGACTGTGAGGAATATGTGTGACAGACCAGGCCTGAGGGACATGGGGTCGTGTTGCAGAGCCTGTGAAGGGGCAGAATAGCAAACCTGCCTAGAGGGGAGGGCAGTCAGGAAGGATTTTGGGGACAGGGGTCTAAACGGGGCCACCTGCAGCAGTGCAGCAGCTATCCTGGAGCATGTTTTAGTAGGCTGCTGAAGTCAGTCTGTTGCTTTCCTCCTGGACTTTCCCTCAGTTAATGTGTCAAGTGCAGGTATTATGTTTATTCACCGTCTGGTCAAATTTATTCTTATGAATCAGCCTGTCAGGGTCTGAGGTTTTTTGGGGAGTCTTTTGGGTGTTTTTTCTCTGTATGTAAACATAGTGTACCTTTTGTTTCCTGGGGAACCCTTGACCTCGGCAGAAGCGTGGCTTCTCAGCGCTTGATTAGCTGGGTTAATTCCATTTTACACAACTGTAACTAATGGCCTTTTAAAGCTGCCAGGAGCCTGCTGTGGGTTTCTCCTCATGCCTGACCCTGTTGGGGAGCAGCGCATTAATCAGCGCCCTCTGTCACAGTTTATTGCTTAATGATGAGGGTTAACTGACCACTTCCTAGGAATAATGGAAAACAGAGGTCAGCAATCACTGGCTGAGCGGAGAGAGGAGCTCTTCCCACTTGTGCTTCTACTCTTTCGTCCTCGGGCAGCGATAAATGTGTCCGCACCACCACTTCAGCATGAACACTTATCTTTGAAATTCATCTTAATTATACATCAATCCCTGTCACGTGCTTACCCAATTGAAACAATCAAAACCACTGAGCCAGTTACCTAATTAAAGTCAGTGTAATCACATTTGTGGGAAAACATTGTTCTCTTTGGCAAAGCCTGTTTCAGGAGGGTGTTCTTGCAGCTGCAGTGCAACGTGTGGATGCGGCACTGGAACTCCCCAGGCCAAACATTTTGATGATGGCTCAGTAATCCATGTCCCTCCCAAGCACCGTAGTTTAATTTTTGCATGCAGATGCAGAAGCTGCCAGAGTAACCCTTACTTGCGGTTGCTGATAGATGCTGGTTCACAAATTCATGCTGAAGGATACTTTGAGTTTTCTTTTTGTCGAGTCTGTGGTTTTACGCTGCTGGTTGTGGTTTGTGCAGGCCTCGTGTATGTGGGATGTCACGCCAGCTGCTGGGGTAGGTGGCCTGGCTAGCCGGTGGCACCCACTGCAAGGTGGGCAAGTGACCCACTACCTGTACAGGAGGTATTCTAGCAGGGAACGTGTCCTGGGAGAGACAGCCCATGTTTGTCTTCCCCCCTTCAGCTATGGGGTGTGCTTGCTCTGCCTCCCAGCCTGGGCTGCAGGGCTATAGGGTGTGGGACACGCTCCTCTGCTCAGTGGTTAGGATCTTAAAGCCCCATTTCCTCTTCTTACAAAGTTTTAGAAAAGCAGAGAATGTAAATGACAAGCCAGGGGTTGTCATCGTTTTCTAAGGTTATGTTTTTGCCGAAGGGGGAGAGGTGTAATGGGATGTGTGTGGGACATCCATCCCTTGGTGCAGCACTCTCTGCTACAGCAGCACATGACAGGGCACTGTGAGGCCATGTAGGTGTCTATTAGCAGTAACCTGGGGGCCAAACAGTGTTTCTTGGGGATATTTTTGCATCCCTAAGTTTTTATGGCTGCCACTAGCTGTTTTCCCTGTGCTTACCGAGGGTGGCGTCAGGGTCTTCTGGGCTCACCCCCAAGACAGACTCAGCAAGTCAAGTCCCAGGGGCCATGAAAGCTTGCAAGCAGAGCTGGGAGCATGGACACCTGTTCAGTTGCCTCTCATGGAGACCTGTACCCCAGCCAGCAGGGTGTCTGCCTCCTTGGAAAGCAGCCTCTTCCAAAAATGCTAAACAGTCAGAAGAATCAAGTTATGGGAGTGACAGGTCAGGCTCAGTGCATTAATAGACATTTATTTTTTGCCTTACTCTTTGCTTGCCTTTGCTTTTGCAACCTGTGCCTCGTTCCTCTTTCACCCAAGCTGTTCCCTTTCTGCATCTTGAGAGGGTGGTGGTGGGGATTTTCTGCATGTATTCCCTGTGCCAAAGCATTGCCTGGCACATGGAAGGGATGGCTGGAGCACAAGCTCAGCCCAGACCCTCTGCCCTGGTCCACGCTCTTTGCAGAAGGGAGCTTTAGAGGTTGGCAGCCAACCTCCACCAAAACCTTTGCAAATCATATCACGTACAAACTGCAACTTTTCAGTATTTTATACTGTGATCCGTTATAATTTTAAGTGATAATGTATGAGATGGCAAAAGGCACATCTGTGGTATCAGAGCAGTGATGCTTCAAAGGGTCTGTCTCAAAGTGTGAAGGCTCTTGAGCTTCTCAAATATGTCTGTGAAAAATGTAACACGGGAGAAAACCAACATGTTCCTCCCTACCCTTATTCACAAACTTACTTTGCACTAAGCTCGGTGCTTCTAGCTGATACATTCTTACTCTCGCAAAATAAAATTCAGCCTCAGGCTGACACATAGCATGGAAAATTTCAGCCCTAACTGCTAATGTGTGGTAAAGTTATAAGCAATAGAAAATGAGGTCTTAAAATGAGAAGTGTCAGGCAACCTTAACTATATGTAGACCTACCATATTCACTGATGATAATTTGGTTTTTGACATATTTCAACCAATTTGCAGATTCATTTTGACATACACTATACAGAGAAGGGAGGGGAAGAAGTCCCTGGAGTAGGACTCTCAGGCTTATAGGTATGACTGTGTAAGTAGTCAAAGCAATGATCAACCACACAGTCATTTTACCTTCTGTCAAACCTTTAAAACTGTGCTGCAGAAAGTCCATTAAAAAAAAAAAATCGCAAGTTAAAATCAAGGCACCAATGCTCTGAAGCTGAGTCCTGTTAACTTGGTGCCTGTTCTTATCTCATTCCTTAAGTCTAAATGTAGGTTGCAGAAAAATGTTGAATTAATAGAAATTTTGCAAAAACTGTAGCTTGAAGCTTGCATTGCTTGCATAAACAAAAGCCCAGGCTAGCAAGCTATTCAGGTATGCATAGCCAGCACACTTTTAGTAACAAATGCTGACTTTCCAGTAAACACTGCAGGCTTCTATTTTGTCTCTCATTTATGCACTAAGAATCTGTCCAGGCTATTTCTCCTGAGTAGAACTATGAACGTTGCTTATTTGGAGCATCAGGAAGTGATTTTATGCCCAAGCCAGGTGAAGGGGTTTTGGGTGGGGGCACGGGATTACCTTCAGGATAACATTTTTGGGTGCCCTCACCTATTGGTATGGGGGCCTGGGAATCCTGTGTGCCCAAATGTGGCTGTTGGCCTGGAATGTTGCTTGGAGATTATATAGCAAGCTGCATCCCAGCAGGCTCGTTTGCAGGCTGCCTGCAGCTGGGCTTTGCTGGCTTTTGGCTAGGTTTTTTTTTTTGTGTGTGTCTGTTTCGTTGTTTTGAGGGCTTTTTTTCCAGATCACATGCAAAACCTGTGTGAGCGGTAATCGCCCGTTCCCTGGATCAGGCTCTGGCAGTCTCTACATGACTTTTAAAGTGTCTTTCAGTAGAGCCCTGCTGACAGCTCAACAGTTACATAAAATGCTACCTTCCTAAAAATCACTTCGCAGCAATGTCAGTGCGTGAGGAGCTAGGTTAATCCAGTTACTTTCCTGCTGGGATATAATTTGTCATTTTGCAGAACCGTTCCACCTGGCTTACACAGTCTGGGGTAAAAATGTTTGCTTAGTTGGGTCTCTTGACCTGGGCAGGATAACTTGGTGCTATATATGTTTTTGGCAAAGACCTGTGTACATGGGTAAAACTGTTTTTATTGAGCAGTCCTGTTGTTTTACGGAAGATAAACTTTAGATGTGAATAAATGTGAATAACCCTTTCCATTATCAGCAGTGAAATGTGAAATTTCGAGCAACGCAATCTCCATCTTTTATGGTAGCTCGTTTAGTCATAATTAATTCCTGGGAGGATTTTGCTGGTATGTAGCCTAAATTTTTGTCCTTTCCTTAATCTTATTCTCTTCATCAGGTCAAAAATATTTTTGTACTCGGTATACTTAAACTAGGCACATGCTTAGGTACCCAGGGCAAAAGGGCTGAAGGCACATGACTGGAGAGTTGAACTGGGCTGTTATCATTTCCCGGCTCTAATTATCAGAGAAGTTACAGGCGGGTAAAGGGCTACTTTAAATTTTCTTGGTAAATCAGTCCCTCCGGCTTGTAATCATTTCCGTTCCACTTCTCTGGACTTCCCCCAGTTTGTTTATATCTTCCAGTAATGAAGTGCCTGAACTGCATACAATATTCCAGGTGTGGCTGCAAAAGAAATGCATAAAGAGAGTGCTGCCCTGCCAGCCTGCCCCAATGTGTAATGCTTCTACAGAACAAGCCAAGGGTCTCACTGGCACTTGAGTCTCCTCTGACACGTTGCTCCTTACATCCAGGTTATCCTCATATTCCTACATCTCTTTCAACGGTGATACTTTCCAAATTTTGCTTCATTACTGCGCCTTGTTAACTCTTTATTTTGGATTTGTCCCTTGGTATGTGCGGTAGCATTTTTTCCAAGTGCATTTTTATTGCTTGTTTCCTATCTTTGCTTCCAATTTTGCTACACCCCTTTGTATTATTTTTCTGGCCACAGTTGTGCTGGCAACTCCTCCTCCTTTCTTCCTACTTCAATGACGTCCCTCTGATACTTCACAGGATATCTTCACAGTGTGATAAACTCTGAATTTGGCAGTCACTTATTCGCAGTAGGAATTTGCTGTAGAAATACTTAATGACAGAATTGGTATTAGGATCTCTTCATCACGTACATCTTGCCAGATAATAACAATGAACTGGATTCTAGATTTCCTGCTCACTATATAAACAGCCTTTTCAGGTGAGGAATAGGGGGGAGAGAGAGGTTAGTGGACAAGAAATGTAGTGCATAAAATGAACTGGGCATTGTGCATCAGCGAATAAATAAAATACATTTTCTGCATGAGTGCGTCTCCCAGTGGTGTTTCCATATTTGTGTACTTCACCCTTCAAAGGAAGTATTCCTGACCCCCTGGGCGGCTCAGCATCTCCAGGGACCATTACCTTGGAACTGAGGGGTAAGGGTGCTCCTTGGAGGCAGGAGGAGTGTGCTGTGCCCAGTAGGGAATTGCCAACCAGCCCTGTATGTTTCTGCAAAGGAATTGTGGATTTCTTACACTGACAGCCTGATTTCCCCTTTTACTTGGTGTAGACATCTGAACTTGGGTAAATGGAGTTTCCCTGGTTGCATCAGCTCTAGTGCAGACAGGTCTTTCTGCACCAGCTTCTCCAGGCTTGGAGGGGCTGTAATGGCACAGCAAGTCAGGCTCTGGTTATCTTTTTGTAGGCCTCTACTCCCTTTCAAAAATGAGTTTGCCCCCACACTTTGTCTTGTGTACTTCAGCGTAGGTCTTCTGGTTAACTAAGTCTGTCTCTTTGGAAACCCCTCAAAAGCCAGCAACGACCAATCTTTCCACATAACTTTTTAATTATTTCTGCATGTGAGTTTTGGCTGTGCTCCAACGTTGAAATCATTATGCTGTTTCAGAGTGTAAATAAGTGGGACTGGATTAATAAATCGTATGAAACATGGTGCCACACTTCATTATAATCCACTTATCAAAGTGGAAAAACCTTTTAGTACATAAAGTGCATCTGCTTTTAATTTTCATTTTGATCTTTTCTTTGTGTGTTTTCAGACACAAATGCACATTTTCAGGGAAGCTTTTAATGCTGGTGCCTGGCAGTTTCAAAGTTACTTCTGAGGATGGTAAAGCAGAGCCTAGTAAATCTGGGATATATAAGGAAAAGCATAGGACCAGATTATTCTCTCATAATTATAAACTGGGGTAAAATACATCACAAGGAAATCTGGCATTAGTAGAGGGCAGATTTGGTTTGCTTATGTTAATGACCTTTTTAAAATTTCCATTTTCTTAATGCAGACTTTGTCATTTTTACTTACAAAGCGTATTTCAGGCAAGTGGATTTTGCCTGTAGTCACTATCATTTTTCCATGATAAAACAATTGCTTTTGTGCCAGTAGTGAAACCCACTTTCTCCAGAGTACAGAAATACATTGTGAGCCACAGGGAGCTGTGGTTAAGCTCATACCATGGCTTTGCACTAAGGGACCACCACCCTCATCATCCCTTTCCTTCCCTGACCTCTCCTGCAAGCCTCAGCTCCAACAGCTGCTCCTGAGGAGATTGGGGTCTGGCCCTGGCTGGTTTGTCACTTTATTGAGAAAATTGCTGTATTTTATGAAGATTAATCGAAAGTATTTTCGTGCTGTTGATGCACTTCTTGTAAGCAATGGCATTTCATTTCACATGAGTTTGTAGTAAATAGTTACTTGCAGGAAACTAAAATGAATTCAATCTGCTTAGTTCTACCAGAATTCTAATTATGAAAAATGAACTCTAAAAAACAAACAAAAAAAAAAAGTCAGTGTTCAGACCTGCCCCTTGTGAAGTTAAATGGGAATAGACTGAGGACTTTTTGAATCTGTTCTTTTTAAATGAGTTGAATGCAAAGGGGATGCATGTGGGGATACATACTATGGAGGAGCAGCAACCCTAATCCAGGGGGGAATTCTAGATATAAATTATATATTAATTGGTCTTTAGTTTTCACTGAGAAAAATAAATTTTGAAATAACAATTACTGCAATTAGGCAGAATGCTTTTTGAAAGTAATTATATTTATGCCTGAGTTATGATGTATTTCATGTCCCAAGATAATTATCCTTCTATTGTCTTATGCCTCCTTTTTCATTTTTGTTCTCAATGGCCACCATCATTGGGGCTGAAATTTGATACATTCAGTTTTACCTTAATATCCATTCCCTCATAGCAAAAAGAAAGTCTGATCCCTTCAAGATGTCACTCTGGCATACGAATTATGTGTCTGAGAAGTTCTGTGTGCTTTAAAAGATGTCTGGCTTGTTTGCTTTTAACTCCCAGTGGCAACTTTATATGTGCTGAAAATATCAGATACAGAGCAAGTCATCCATGGCTTTAGTTGTTCAAGACCTAGGATGATTCCAGTGTGAAAGGTCACCTGTTCACATATTTCTGTGGCAAAGCAAATTCCTATGGAAAAGGTGCAGAAATGAAGGCGTGGATCCAGCACCCAGCATGGTGGCTGTCACCATGGCAGACTTATTAATTTCTTTTCTTTTATCTCTTAGGGAGTCATTCTGGTGCTGGTGCCTCAGCCAAGGTGTCAGATCCAATGTGCCTGCGTGAGGGGGCCATGGGGGTGTTACTTGTGAGATGAGCTCCAGTAAAATTGGGGTAATTAGGCAGAGCTTTGGTTCATCAGTGTTTTTTGCTGCTGTGTGATGCTTTGCTCAGCCTCTTGAGGTTGGATGAATAAGCGAAGGGTGAAGTGTTTGTTTTCAGGTCCTGTTTAGGGGTTTTGGGAGCAAGGGCTGGAGGGGACTGGGACCTGTGGCTCTGCAGCCTAGAAATTCTGCACCACTTTGGGGAGTGGTACTTGGAAAGACCTGCTCATCCCATTAAAGATGGATTGTAATTGGTGTAATATCCATTCTGCTACTTAATTTACACTTTTTGTTTTAGGTTGTTACAGTATTTTAACAGTAAACATACTGCGAAATTGCATTGTAATTGTCAGATCTTCTTTCTACAACCCCCTAATCCTCTTTCTTCTTTGTTCAATTTATCTGGGTAACAGAGAGCTGAGGTTCCTGATAAAAATAAACAAACGGAGAGAGAAAAAGAAGAAAATGAATAGGGAAACAAGTACATAGTTCAAAGGGTAAAACAGACTCCTCAAGAAGTCAGCAAACAAATGCAGAGAATTTTTAAGTTCACGTTGGTGAGCATCTGATATTACTTGGGTCAACATTTCTGTGTTTGGGATCTCAAGAGCTTGTGCTAAAAGGCTCCGTTGTGATGGTACTGCTTGCAGCCTTTAAAAGAAAATTATTACTGACCAGGGCTCTAGAGGAAAATATTTGTCAACGTATGTGCTGGCAGTATTTTAAATTGTTGCTATTATACATAATAATATTCATTATTATAAATTTAGCATATTTGCAGACTGAGCTGTAGTAAACTGTACATGAAAAATGCAAGAGAAAAATATGCTTTGAAGATAATGTGTCATTCACACAGAATAAAATTTGTGATCTGCTGAGCATGCTAAATGGAAGAACACAGCAGACTTGAACATCAAAATGTTTGCAGAAACCAAAGGGCATCTAGTTTTAAAAACAAAAAAATTAACAGAACATTTTCACTGAGATCAAGAGTTGGGGAAAGTTTTACTTTGTGAAACAAACAGCCTATTTTTCTTGTAATATCTTTTTTTAAGTAGCATACATCTTATTGAAAGAGTCAGCCTGGAATTGCAGATTTTAAAATGGAGGTGCAAAACACAAGAATTAATGTTGTGCATCTTGATTTTTCTGTTTTTCTTATGAGAAGTTATCTCTTAGTTATCACTGCAAAGACAACTTGATACATTAATATATCAGCAGGATGGTGAGGCAGACACAGAAGTTTGGAGGAATAAGTAAAGTGTAACAGGCTTCAGGTACCCTTGCACGTGCAAATATTTTTATAGAGGTGAATATTTTCAGTACGGTGTTCACTGAAGGATCATGGCTCAGGGAGCCACAGTGTCATTCAGAAACCCTTACCTTACCAATTAGTGCTCCATACTCCAGAATGCTGCCCCCTACACCTCAGTCTCAAACATACCCTTAAATGAATTTGATATTTCACACAAATCTTATTTTACACTGAGTACTTCCTGAAATCCAGTTGTAACAGTGAGCGATTTGTAGAGCAGGATACTACATCGTGTATCGGTGTAGCAGATTGGCTGGCCACTTTATATATCAGCAAATGATGGAAGGACATCTCAGTTGCAATTTAAGATTTTTGCATGACACTCACTTAATAAAGTGTTTCCAGACGTTTTAGACCATTTCTTGTACGTTGAGATTTTCCATTAAAGTGCCTGGAAATTTGTAGTATGTCAAGAATGCCTGATCAGATTTGTAGCATGGGAAAGGAAGAGTAGCCGTCATGCATGCAACATGATCTCTTGTAAATCTCTCTCTGCAGATAACAGCATCTAGAGACTTCAAAAGTACTCAGTTAAAATTTAAACCAAACTGAAAATTTGGAAACTTGCTGCAAGAGAAAATGCTGTAAAGTATTAGATGTGATTTTGTCAAAACATCCTCTAAAGCTTTAATTCTCACTCTCTGTACCACTGTATCCATTATAATCTAAAATCCAAAGCAATTGAGCTGAAAACTAGTTTCAAAACAGAAAGAAAATTATTTCATTCAATAACAGGATTATTTTGGTATTTGTAGATCTTTTTCCTTGGTTTTCATCCTAAACAGATTCCCCGTGCTGTGTGATATCACTGAATCGGAAATGCTTTGCAAAGATCAGGTACTTCTCCTATTCCTCTTCTGTACTGTCTAACATCATTCAACGTGTTTTTGACCACGTGAAAAGGGAATTATCTTGTAGTCCATCACGTGGCTGTGTTCAGGCTTCCAGCAAGCTGAGCTGAAAGCTTGCTTAGCTCCTTGGGATTTTGGGAGGACCCAGCAGTCCTCCGTGACCGACTGCTGATGGGACGGTTGGGATGAGCTCTGCCTTTGTGGAGGTGACAGTGGGAGCCCTGGGAATGGTCCCAGGACCAGTTTGGGACATATCTTGTGTTGGTGGCTCAGGGTGTCTGAGTAACAGGATGGCTGCGGCACCACCCACAGGCTTGGAGGGGCTTTCGAAATTCTGCAGTGTGTTTTAAGGGTGGCATAAGAAAATGTGCATGTGGACCTTAAGTATGAGGTGCTCACAGATATTTTTGTGCTCACTTGTCTTGCTGTCATCGGCAGGTTTCATCCCTGCTGGATGGTTTCTCCTGCAGAAAATAGTAGCCTCTTTTGGGCTACATCCCATGCTCCCCTGCCAAATTTCCTCTCTCTCTCCTTGATCCCTCTCATTGGTGCCCTTTCAGTCTGCTTAAAATAGTGAGTGAGAATCATTTTTATAACTTCTCGTCTCCTTTGCCAGGGTCACCAGACCATTCCAATTATTGTTGTTAGCCTGGTCTCAGCCCAATGTGAAAGCAAATTTCAAGAGAACGTGAAGGAGCAGGAGACAGTCTCCATGTCAAAATGGGCAGAGTGTTGGTGTGTGTGTGTGTAGGGAGTGCATAAATGGCAACTTGAAAAGTTTTGCATCTAAAGCATCTGGGGACACAGCCCTCCTTGCTCCACTTCCAAAAAAAAAGGGAGAATCAGCTTTCCATGTGTGGTGACTGTTGGAGGAAGCTCTGGTAGCTCATCTGGGTACACTAGTGGATGTGCCCATGCTTTTAAAAAAGCCCTTGCTGGGTGTTCAGGACCCTGCAGTAAATAGTGCTTTTGGCACTTAGATTTTATCCCCTGCCATCAGTAATTTTAATATCCTTTGCTTTGGGTATATTAAATCAGATGTACCTTTAACTGCAGTGTAAATGCCTTATGAAACCACCATTTGTTGACTGAACAGAGGAAGTAATTTATTTAGAAGTTAAATGAAAAGACTGAAGAAATAGTTACAGAACAGGAAAGGGGTAAAAGTCTTGAGGATGAAAATAGGTAAAAAAAATGATGGAAAAACAAGTTTTATTGAAGGAAAGAAAAAGGAGGGGGTGAGTAGAAAGTAAGGAGAGTTTAGAAAAATATCCTTAAAATGGCAGATAAAAAATAATCCAGTAATATAAAAGGATAGACAAAGTGAAAGATATCTTGGGATCTAGAAGCAGCAGAAGGTAATTTAGAATGAGAAGCAGGCAGGAAATATCCCAGATGTGATGAATATTTTGCCAAAGTCACAACAAATTTTAATTAAGCCTCTAATTTATTATAAAGGATGAAAAGCTCTAAATTTTTGTTTTGGGGAAGGATTTCGATTATACCTATGCTATAAGCTCACTGTAATAATGTTAATAAAAGACCAGTATTGTCATCTTGTCAGATACTGCCTTGGTCTGCAGCCGAAATGTCTGGGAATGAATAGGGGCTGTGGAGTAACAGGGGAGGGAAACCCTGAGATTCAATATCTAAAATGTAAGCCTGGAGCATTTGCTATGTAAAATGAAGGGGTAATATTTGTATCTAAGTTCTGTACCGTGGCTGTGGTATTTATAAGCTTATTCTGCCCTACACATAAATCTCAGCATGAGGAATCAGGTTTATTAGTTTACCGTGGTCAGACTGGACTGGTTTAAACAGAGCTGAGGAAGTTAATTATCCAGTTTCTCAGGTGGGTCTGGCAATGAGTAACCAGTCCTGGAGAGAGGCACTGGAGCTGTGCTGGGGGGACAGGTCCTGCTGGAGCGTGTGGATGGATGGCCGGCTGGGAGGGACTGCCCTAATCTCTTTCCCAGGTTGTTCCAACCAGTTCAAGAGCAGTAAAACAAGGTTATGTAATTGACATGTGATGTAGCCTAAAATAGGGACTGCAAACATAGGCTGCTGTTGCTGGGCAGTTGTCAACTGCTTAAAAAAAAACCAAAACAACCCAAAACAAAAAAAAAGTGCCCTCAACTGTGTAACAAATGGACATTTGAAATGAAAATGCAGTTCTCATTTCCACTGACTAGCAGACTTTTTTTATTATTATTTATTGCAAGAAGTAGGGGCGTTGTGAAAACTGAAATTTGAAAAGAGATTCATCATCGTACTTGTCGTGCTGATCTGTTTGAGAGTACCTGCCTGCTGCAGATGGGGAAATGAAAACCTCAGGTATATGCAGTTTGTCCCTTGATAGTGTGATATGACTCCTGTCAAACAGGAAATCCTTTCCTGGATGTGGAAAGTCATTGTGGCAAGTCTTGGCAGTAATTTTATTTGTATGCTAGCCTTCAAAAGGTAGAAATAGTTCATTTTTAGTAATTGAAGGAGCCTATATGGATACTGAGACAAAATCTGTGAGGGTTTCAGAGCTGGTTTAAAGGGACACATCACATAGCTCAGTGAGCACGAATGAGAGAGGTTGGGATGTGCACATTTTGTGATTCCTTGCTGTAGGAGGCAAAGCCCTTCATTAGGGCTATACCAGAGAGCAGAAAAACCTGGTGTTAAGTTCTGTTTGCTGACCAGATATTCCTTAGGTGAGGGACTTTAGAAAATCCTGATGATTTTCTGCAGCATGTTTGCTTTGTCTTTAGCAGCGAAGGTCTGTGGCTCAGCTTGGAAGGGATGCACAGGCTGGGCTTGTGCAGTCTGACAGGATGGTGGGTAAAGGAAAGGGACAGTGTTAAGAAGTAAATGTTACTTATTCTGTAAGGCTTTTATATGTATCGCTGCTGCTGGGGAGATAATCTTCCCAGTTGGGAAATATTACAGAAACTGAGCACTTACTCCAGCCCAGAAGCTGCAAAAGGGATCCCAGATCTTTCTTGCAGATCTACAAGGCAGGGCTGGAGGTGGCTTCCAGCTCCTCTGTTCTCAAACCCTGGAAGAAGGCTTGGCTTTCTGGCAGCCTGCAGGGAGAAGACAACTCTGCCTGCAATTTTCTGAGTCAAAGTATTAATTCTCATTGTGGAGGAAGAAGGGAAATTGGGACACTTCATCTGCATTTTGATGTGCCTCAGTGAGACACCATTTTAAAAGCTGAGTTTTTTCAAACTGCTTCTGCTTCGTTTGGTCCTCAGCCGCCGCTCCTGTTTCCTCACTTTGCTGTCCTCAGCCCTGGGACCCAAGGCACGTTCCCCTTTCAGACCTGGAGTGGATTTTGGACTTTTTCTTTGCCTTTCTCAGTGGATGTTGCAGTGAGTGTGTGGATCTAGGAGAGGAATAAAGAGAGCTGCCTGCCCAGGTAAAAGCAGGAAGGAACATGTGGAAGGCAGCAGTGCCCCAGGAGAGGAGCCGAGCGTTAGTGACACACAAGCGAGCGTGAGTCAACAACCTAATGCCATTGCCGAAAGCCAGCTCTGGTCCAGGATTGCATTAGCAGGGCTGCTGTGTGTGCAAGATGCAGGAAATAACCATTTCATTGGCCTTAGTGATGGCAAAACTCGGCAAGAAAAATGCGCTCCCTGTTTTAGGAAAGAGGCTGGAGGAGAATAGGAGGAATTGATGACAGATTTAGGAAACATGACCTACGAGGAAATACTGAGAGACCTGGATTTGTTTAGCCCAGCAAAGAGATGGGGAACATAAATCTTTTGATAGGCAGGAGATTGTTGTAAGAAGGTGGTGATCTATTACTCTCAATGTCTATGGGGGGAGCATGAACATCTCTTCCAGTTGCAAAATATTGCCATTTGGGTTAAATGCAAAGGGGAAAAACATGACTTCAAGGATGGGTAATCACTAGGGGAGTTGCAGAATACCTTTAATCAGAAGATTTTAATAGAAAGAAAACTAAAAACCTGCCTGAACCGTTAAGCTAGTCTTATCATGCTTCCATGAGTGGGCTTGAATTAAACAGTCTTTGGATCCTCTTCCAGCACTACGCTTTTCTCCTTACAAAACTTAACATTTGATCATAGTAGTTGCTATTTTAACAAGAGAGCAAAAATGTAGAATATTCTTTAATGACTTGAAGTTCCTGACTTAGACTTCAAAAAACTGGGGGGAAAAAAAATTTTTTTAGGAGGAAGATAAAACATGTGGAATGTTTCAGAAATTTCTGTAATTTTCTAATTTTGCCATAGACAGGAACAGAAATAATACTGATAGGAAATATCTACATCTCTTTCCTTGAGCAGCCTTACCTGTAAGGAAGTATGGCAGCCCTTGGAGTGCAGCAGTGGTCTGCACACATGCAGAAGTTCATCTTAGCCAGTCAGTTTTAGGGACTGGGGGCTCAATCACTGTAGTGGAGTTTTAAAATGGGGAAAGGCACAACTTCTGCTGTAGCCTCATTTTGGCAGTAATTCATAGGCTGAATAAGAAAAGCTTTTTCTCCTCCCCTCCTTTACTGCTGAATTTTGCTTATTCAGGAAAACTCAGTAAGAGGGAAGACTGAATTTCATGAATACTTCCTTTTTGGGTTTTTTTGCAAGCCCATAAAAACAGGGAATTACAGAATCTTTGAAGGTGAGAGAGTTGGAAGCATTCACATATTTTTGTGTGTACATTTGGTTGGGTCATTCTCTGGTATGTGGTGGCACAATAACCTGGAAAATGTAAATTTCAATATTCCTCTAGCTCTGCTGCTAAGAGAAGAGATTTCACTTTCTTCTTACTGTGTAGCTGTGTCGTACCTATTCGTTACTTATTTTGAACAGGAAAAATTTCCTCGAATCTTTTGGATCTTTGTATTTCAGATGGAACAGGAATTAGCTGGTGTAAGTGCACTTAATGATGGCATAAGTAAAAATTACTTTCATCTTAATGCATTTAGCACATGGGAGATGAGAATTCAATATCTGCTCTGTCACTTTCCAGCCCAGTTGTGGGTGATTGAACGGGATAAAAAGAACAACTGGATTAAGCTAAACACAAACTGCACAGGGCAGATCGATATATCTCTTGAAAGAGTCGGAGATCTCTCACCACAAAAAACATCAGCCTCTCTTCAGGATGGCCTCCATCACCTCGCTGAGGTCCTGCAGAGCCCTGGAGCTCTCAAAGAGCCCTGGAGGTCTCGAGAGCACTGCATCAGTTTCAGATACGTATGGTTTTAGTTTGATTCTGAAGTTGAGGGGGCCTTAGCGAGGCGCTGATGGGAGGTACTGATTCATTGTGGGTGTCTTTCCTTTGCTAACTTCACAAAATTGGTTTTATTTGAAACATACCGTATTTGATTGCATGGAAGACTGAAGCAATTTTTTTTTTTTCCTTACAGACGTTAACTGAAAAACTGTTCATTATTATTTTATAGCTGTACTCTATATGGAAGGTTTGTTGGAATGTTCATCTATTCTGGTTTTTTTAAGGGTTTACAAGTTACTTCCATTCATGTAAACTTTGTGATGACTGTGGTTTTTTAGGAATTTTTAGAAATTAAAAAACTGAGATAGTGTTTGCTGTTTGGAAAGACCTTTGCCTTGCTTACTAGAAATAGATTTTATTACTATTCTTACTTGTTATAGATTTTGTACCATACATTACTCCTCAGAGATGCATGATTCAAAAATTGATGAACCTTTACTAAGTTATGTTTTCTGAAAGTATTTGATCTAGAACAGATAGGTCAGAAAGCAATAATTGCAGTCTACCTAAAGCATTTGAAGAGTGGTTTATCGAATATTCTGCTGTCATGGGAATATTTCTTAGGAAGTCCCATTGTGACAGTGTTGAAATCAAACATTTCCACAACATTTAAAAATGCAACTCAAGTAATTATCCTGGAGTGCATAAACGGGAACTTTTTTATTAAACCCATTAGATTTTTAAAGCATTAGTGAAAAATGTTGACTTAACAGGTATACATTTTTTTAGCACACACTGCCTTCAGGGTAGTTCTGCAAAGGGGTTCATTTTGCAGTGTTGGAGCTGACTTGTCTTATTAATAGCCTGCACACGCCTGTGGAAGCCTAAAAATGGTATTGCAGTAGTCTGATGTACAAAGGACATTGTACGAGTACTGAGCAAGTGCACCTGCATTCCTGGCAGAAAATAACCATTTTCCCCTTCTCCCCACAAAAAAAGGATTATATGCCAGTATTTGTAAGGGCAGATAAACCACCTTCATGCTATATATCATGATTTTAACTGCTTTTGATTTCTCTTTTTATGTTACTTCCATGGTTCTTTAGGGGATGTAATCAAGTCAGTTCAGAGCAAGAATATAAAGAGGAATTAAGTTGACTCTTTTCTTTCATGTCTGTTTCTGTATAGATCACAAAATAAACATTGTGTGGTACCCAGGTATTCATTTCGTGATTACCTGAGAACTTCTTCATCTTTTCTTGTTTAGCAGGCCTACTTAAAGACCAGCTGATAGATCCTGGTGCTGTCACTATATTGTACAACTTGATTCTATGCCTGATGTAACTTATTCTTGAATTATTTTGCTGAAGTTCTGTTCTTTATCGTCTGTGTTGCAGTGCTGGGTAAAGTCCCTTAATAAAACCCTTATTTGCCCGTCTGCTTGTTCTTTAACATCTAAAGTGTTATCTAAGTGATGATACTACAGTAACACTTAACTCACTCAAATGAGATCGGTTTTCTTCGTGTGTGATGCTCAGAAGAGATTTGAGAAACATCCCAAGTTTCAGTTCACTGTCTACATAACATTGTAAGGCTGAAATGGAGACAGGTGCAGAGACAGAAAATTACTTAGCTGAAGTTCAAAGGCAAATTCCTGAAAACCCAAAGCAGAAGCCAGGTCTCCTGTGTCCCATGAATGTTCACTTTATCTATCCCTAGGAGGCATATAAGTATTTTGGAAAATAGTTTGGCTGACACATTTTATACCTCTTGTCCTGCAGCAGCTCTGTCCCCTTATGGAGCTGTGTCTTCATTCCCTCTCCCTGCACATCGGCCCCTGCCTGTTCCATTGCAGCTCTGCTCCTGGGTTCTTCCTGGGTTTCCCCTCCTCTCCCACGGCTTCTGCTTGCTTTGGTCCTTGACATCAACTTTATTTGCACATCTCTTGGGTTTTTGCACATTTGCTCTGGCCCCCCCAGATCCCTGTGTGCCACCTCTGGATCAAGGCAGCTAAAATAATCATCTCCTCTCACTTTTGCTGTCACGCTACACCAATCCCACGCAGCCTCCTTTATTCTTCCACATCAGATTCAAGCACCAGGCTTTGAAAAGGCCACGTGGTAGTGCCCTTCCCTGAGGTGCTGCATTGGTTTGCTCCACTTGTGTTCCTCCCATGGAGCAAAATGCCTTTTGAGTCTCCCAAGTTCTCAAATGCCAGCCTGTTTCCCTGGTTGCTGTGTATTTCCTTTCTGCATTAAATACCTGCTGTCTCTTCAGGAGTGCTTCTGTGGGGCTTTACAGAAATGAAACAATACAGTTGTGATTTAAGCCTGGTTGAACTGGTTGAAGAGAGTGGAGTATATTGGGAAAGTTGACCTCTGCTGTGCATTTTGGCTTTATATCCTGAACTTCTTGAGCATGAGAATATACCCAAACTTAGAGCTATCCGACTGCGCTGTGATGCAGCACACCTAAGAAGATCTGAAAAAGCTCAAACCCACTGTTTGCTTTTCACTAGAAGAAAAATTCCAGTCCTGTTCAGGAAAAAAAAAAAAAGAAGTAATGAGATCTCTCTTGAAAGTGACACCAAAACTCCTTCCAAAATTAAAAAGGAGATGCTCTTAATAAAGCCCCAAGACAACTCCCCAAGATCATTTGGAAAGGGTAAAGAATGGAATTTGAAATGTCTTCATTAATAAGAATCTCAAAATTGCAAAACAGCAGAGAAGAACAGATTGGAATTATGTAAATACATCCTCTAATAATGCATTTTATTTTTGGTTCATTCAGGCCAGCACAATTACCTGTGTGCGGGAAGGAACGACTGTATAATTGATAAGATTCGGAGGAAGAACTGCCCAGCCTGTCGATTACAGAAATGTCTGCAAGCTGGAATGAATTTAGGAGGTAAGCAGAATATTAGTAGTTTAGTCTCTTAATTTGATTAGGTGAAAACATTGGAAATGTGCAGCCTTTTTATAGTTTTGGCAGCTCCATAATCTCAAAAGTTTTAAGGTGGGATTATCCTGAAGAAGTGCTTAATAGCTGATAAACTCTATTGTCATTCTAAATCGAGGTTTGGAGGTGTGTATTTTATGGCACAGAGGCAAGAAAAGTGGGTGTTTTATCATGACAGTACTTTTAGTAGAATACCATAAGAGAAAAATGTTAAGGTTTCAAGTATTGCATGGGGTTGAAAGCAAATTCGCACCTAGTGAAACCTCTCAACTTCTTTGTTGCATATTCAGCTTTTTTATTGATTTTTTTTTTTTGTGACTGTAAGGATGTGCAATAATTTTGATGATCTTACTGCATCATTCATATACCAACAACAACAAGGCAAAATGTTTTCTTACTAATTATCAAAAGCACACTGAAGACAGTATGATAACAAAATTTATGATAGTTTTTTTCTGTTGTTTTAATTTTTCTGTGGTAATTTCTATGTGTTTCTGGCTGTGCTTCAATGGATTTCCTGTCTCAAATCATCATCTGAGCAAATGCTCTTACAAATGCCTTTTTCCCACCACTCCTGTGTTTATGATGTTGTCTGTGAACAGGGGTTTGGATACTGCTGTGGGTCCTTCCCCTCATGTACAGAGCTACCCTTCCCTTAGAGCATTTTCACTGTACAGAAAGTTACAGCATGGCCACATTGATTCCTTCCTATGTCAAAATTCACTTTTTGTCCTCCTGGACCTATTCTCCTGGCAACTGAGTTTAGTTCTACAGATTGAGGTGCTTTGTCTTTCATAGATTATATGCAAAATCCTGGTTCCTGCCTGCTGCCTTTTTCTACCTCCCAGACTTCTTTTTCTGTCTGATCTCCTGGTAGAAATACTCAAACAAGCCACACCTTGCTTGTTTAGAGAGAGTAGCCCTGTTAGGCTCTCTTGCGATGCCTTTCCCAATCTTGAGAGACTGCATTGCGCCCCAGGCCCCCTATTTCCTTTTTCCAAGAAAAACAGGGCCAGGTTGTGGCATGCTGCAGAGGTGACAGCTTCCCCTTGGTTTTGATCTGCACTGTTCAGCCTAGCAAGGGAAACAGAATGCCTTCGTTTTATGAAACAGGAGCCCCATGGTAGCAGCTCCTTCTTCCCAAAAAGCCAGTGTTGAAAATTGTTGTGGAGCAGGAAGCTCAGCTCTCTGGAGTGCTGGGAATGTTGCTGCATCCTGCCGGCAGCTGGTGTGGGGCATCCCCCCTGGATGTGCCCTGTGCAGTGCCAGTGGAGCTCCAGCTAAACGCAGGGCTTGAGAACCTTAGGAAACAGCAGCACAGGACACTTCATCTGCAGTGTCATGAGTTCATCCCTATGATGTCCAGGTGGCTTTCATAGGATGCATTCACGTGATGTCCTCTGCAGAAAAGCAAGGCAGGAGGGAAACTTTGCTAGAGGGGGTTACTTCTTTTATTGCCTTTTCTTTTTTTTTTTTTTCTTAATATTGGCTGGAATGCTGGATATGAGGAATGCATTGAAAAATCTTCCCTTTTGTTGGAGCTTGATAGACTGCTGGAAATCATAATTTGTGACCTTTGTTTATTGCAGCTTTAGGCCCCTTACTTCAAGAAAGATGCTGAGGTGCTGGAGTGAGTCCAGAGAAGGGCAATGAAGGTGGTGAAGGGTCTGGAGCACAAGTCTGATGAGGAATGGCTGAGGCAGCTCGGGTTGTTTAGCTCCTTAGAAAAGGAGGCTCGGAGGAGACCTTATCGCTTTCTACAACTCCCTGAAAGGAGGATGTAGCCAAGTGGTCAGTCAGTCTCTCCTCCCATGAAACAACTTACAGGGTGAAAGAGAATGGATTTAGGTTGTGCCAGGGGAGGTTTAAATTAGATTTTAGGAGAAATGTCATCACTGAAAGGATGGTCGGACACTGGAATGGGCTGGCCGGGATGGAATCACCATCCCTGGAAGCATTCAAAAAACGTGCAGATGTGGCACTTGGGGACAAGGCTTAGTGGTGGGCTTGGCAGTGCTGGGTTAGCCGTTGACTCTGATGTTCGTAGAGGTCTTTTCCCAACTTTAATGAGTCTGTGACTGTGACCTGGAAGGCCAAGCCTGCCTCTGCAGTGTACAGCTGGCACGCAGCTGAGCTTTGCAGTTCAGCTGTTTCAGTGGTTTTCATCATGCAGAGAAGCTTCGGGTAAAATTCTCGCTCTTGATTTGATTCCTCTATGCCACGTAAAGAACTAAAATGTGATAAAGGAGTTCTTTCCACCACTGCCAGGAACGAGATGGCAGGGGAACCATTCTGGATTTCCATGCACTGCAGTGCTTTCTGCTTGGTCAAAGAGGGAAAGGGGAGGGCTTCCAGAGAGAGGTAAAACACCTGCAGCCCAGAGGCAGCATTACTGTTTAGAGAGCCACAAGGGCTCCCAAATCATGCTGATGGAACTTCCAGCCTTTGAGGCAGCCCAGCTCTGGCAGGAAATGCTGGGAGCTTAAGGATTTTTCTCTGCTTAGGCCATCTGTCTCTAGTGGTGAGCTCTGCACTGGGCATCTACAGAGGAGCAACACAGCATCTCAGTTTTGGGAACTTCTGCGTGCTGTTGCAGGGCATTTCTGATGTGGTGGAGATCATCACAAAAAATGGGGGTGGAAATGGCAAAAAGAGATATTAATTCATATTTGAAAACTGATTTTCATATAAAATGCCAAGGTTTGGTACTAAATAATATTTTTTCATATTTAGCTTGAAGAGAATGAGTAAGGTCATATTATGAAGATACATTGAGGATTTCATGTGGTCAGCCTGGTTTTGTCAAGCATGTACATAACTCCAGTAAAAATGGGCTTTTTCCTGTTTCTAACTTGGACTTGCAGGCAAAATGGCCAAGTATTTTATTAGGTGGTATGACCAGTAAGGAGGTGGAGAAAAACGAATTTATAAATGCAATTTAGTTTGAACTTCTCTTTGCAGCATGGTACTCTCTGTAGCTGTGACACACTGCACAGTGCTGTGCTCTTGGTGCAGGAGGGCCAAGCTTAGCTCTCACCATCCAAAAGGAAGCAAATGTAAAAACAAATGCCAGATTGTATCAGAGATGCTGATGTGCTTGGTTCATGAGAACTAGAGCAAGAGGATATGCAAAACCTCATCAGCACAGCTCAGGGCTGAAATGTCTGCAAGTTGCTGAAACCATGGGTGTTTATTTTCCACTTGTACATAACTATGATGCTTCATTCCCTCATTTAAAGAAAAAGAAAAACCAAAACACCAAGCCTCCAGTTGATCTAGAAGAAATATTGCATTAGGGAACAAGGTCCTGTCTCCCGTGGACTGGAAAAGAACTTGACTCTCCATTGCCACTCTCCCCATGTACAGATGGGAGTGAAGGACCACAGGCTGCCCCCACCCAGCTCCTCCCACTTACTGAAATAGGGGAGTTATGAAGCAAATTTTGTAATTTGACAGTTTGAGATTGTCTTCCTGCCCTTACTTGAAGATACTAATCTCCATAATGGAAAACTGGAAATCAGAAATAGTGTTCCGTGTTTCCTGCAGCACATTTTTCCACAATCTCCGATTAATCTATTGATCTTTTTTCTTAGGGTTTTTTTTTTTTTTTTTCTCTCTTTTGGTTATATTCTTTCTCAATATTTTTTAAATAGTAAAATAGAGTGCTTTTGTTCTCTGTCAGTCTTTCAGGTTTGTTTTGATGGCATATCTTCTACTTCCCAGCATGCTAAAATTTTTTTCCTAAATTTAAAAAAAAAAAAGATTATTTTGACTGGTGGCAGCATGCCATGATTAGGCACCTTGTAAAAAATACATGTAATTCAGTGATACAAAATACACCTTTTTGTGAATGCTCAGCCAAAATAATTTGGCAGTTTTATTGTTTACCTCCTTGTTTTGTTTGTTGAAAAATTGGAGCATTTTCTAAGCTCTTACATCCTTTAATAATCTTTAGAAAATTATTCATCAAGTCAGCAAATAATTTACCTAATTATGTTATTTTCTCGATTTTTGTTTTGATTTTATAAGAAGCATCTGCAACCTGTAATTTCTGCAAAGCTGAAGTTGCCAAGTATGACGTTAAATCATCCTTCTCATTTCTAGAAGGTATGTGTGTGCTTTGCAGTCAGCTATATCCCCTTTGGCAAGTAGGACTCCAGAACTTTTTTGGAAATCATGTTTTGTTTGCTGTTTTGTTATCTTTTTTTTTTTTTTTTTAACTCCAGTGACATATGCTAGGCTTAATTGTTGGAAGAGATTCAGAGTGAGCAACTGCACTATGAAGGTATGCTGGCCCATTTTTGGTTTATGCTCTTTTCAAGATTCTGTAATTAATTTCCAGTTAATTACGGACCAGAACGCTTTCACGGATTTGGGACGTTTCTCCCAGCATACGCCGTGATTGGGCTTGGCGAGGCTCTCGCTTTCGCACGAGACGTTTTCCTTTGGCTCCCACTCCGTGCTGCTGTTCCTCAGTTTTGTCTGTCCCCGTGGTGGCACACTGGTGCTTGGCATTGGGGGTCTTATGCCACCACCAGCTGTATCCCATAGGGCAGCAGCCCCTGGGATGTGTCCTGCATTGCCACCAGGGTGGCACAAGGCCTCCTGGTGTCACTCCTGTGTGCTGGAGCCTGGAGAATGGGAATGTTTTAGATGGTGTCACTTGAGGGGACCGCCACCCCCCTTTCCTTGGCAGGTTGGTCCTCACCCCTCTGATGTGGCCCAGTGACCAGGCATCCCTTCCTGTTCTGCATGATCAGAGAAGGTCCCTCTACTGCTGTGGGATGTGCCCTACATGCAGAGGGGACAAAAAGGTGTGGGAAGATGGGTACTGTGCAGGGCTGGAATCCCTCCCTGCCTCAGCTTCTCTGTGAAACACTGCCGAGACTTCCTGGCACTGGTCTCCCACAGCAGCGAGGAGCAGCTTGCTCAAGGACCCTTTGGATCTGGAAGGGACATAAAATAGATTTCACCTTGCAAATTGCACAGTTCATCATTCTGTCTGCAGAGGCTGCCTGTGAAATCCGAGTCTTGGGCCTGCATACATTTACATATGTAAGACACTTCGTGCACAAGATGCTGGGTGTGATTTGTAGGCTTCACTGGCAGACACTCGTATTTTTTATATATTGAAATATTTCAATAATCTGAAAAATAGGCTAATTAAGATAACCAGTAATAAGATATAGTGCTTCACGATTATGCCCAGCTTTCTGTTTTCTGTTTAATAACTCATACTAGTAGGGTTTTAAATTGCAGCATTATTTTCAGTTACCAGAGCTTATGTGGTTTATATTATCACTGTTCCTATCTTTTAGAGGAAAAAAAAGGAAGAAAGAGAAAAAACATGAAAACTTGAGGGAAACATAAGTACATTAAAGGTGTATTCTCTTAGTTTTCTTTAAAATATTCTACTAACCAAGATTTCATAAATTTTAGAGGAAAATAAACTCCTTTATGTAAGACACAAGCAATTTGAGCTATACGTATGGTTAAATTTTATTTTTCATTTAAACTTTAACTGCAAAGTATTTTGAAATGCCATTAACTTTAATGCATTTTTATTGCATTTATTGTGTAGCATTTTCTTCTCAGGGAATCTAGTCAATATTTTTTAACTTGAACATTCAGCTGGGTTTTTGTCAGTTCTTTCAAAAGACTTCTATAAACACCAGCAGGTTGGAAGAGACCTTTAAGTAATAAATAATAATATTTAAGCAATAAGTAAGTAATAAATAAAATTTTAATAATAAATAATAATACGTAATAGATTATTTGCCTGTTGCTTATAAACCTGCTGTTGAAGATGTTGTAGGAACCACTTTGGTCAGCAATTAACTTCTCCTGCTTTTGTGTCCATCTTACTCCATGTGTACTGCTCTTGCCCTGCTCTTGGTGTGACCCTCTTACTTTCCGACTTGAATCGTCCCCATGAATGGAATGTTTTTATGCTGGAATTTAGGAAAGGTTTCTCCACTGAAATGGCTGTCACGTATCGGAAGAGGCTGCCCAGGGAAGGATGTTTTCCTTCAGAAAACATGTAGATCTGGTGCTTAGAGACGTGGTTTAGTGGTGGACTTAGCAGTGTTGGGGTAATGGTTGGACTCAACTCAATGATCTTAAAGGTCTTTTCCAACCTAAACAATTCTGTGATTCTTCAGTGTTGTAGATAACTATAAGAACAGTTACATGCTGCAACTATTAAGAAATTATTTGTGAATGATGGTTAAAAATGCAGAATTTTGAAGAGGACTGGTAATGTCAGAGTAATCTCTCGGGCATCGATTTAAAGCAATATTGAAAGTGTGTCGTTGTACTTGGTAATTTGCTGATGATTTTATTCCATGTATGAAGGCAGCTGGAGAAGACGCACTGCAGTGGTCCAAGAGCCCATAGCTCACATCCAACAGTCCCTGATCAAACTCCTAATTGGGTTCATGCTTTGTTTTTTCAAGTTTTCCTGGTTCCAGCTCTCCCTTCTGCAAGTGCCCAGCTGCCGGCAACATTTGTCTTTCCTCCAGGAACAGCCTTTCAGGCTTTTGGCATGGGGCTGCTGAACTCCAGACTTCCTTGTTCTGTCTGCTGGACTCTCCATCGAACCATTCAAGATGCAGCACCCTTGGTTGCCAGCCTTGCAAAGGAGCTGCATCTCTCCTGGGATCCTCCTGGGAGTGTGTGTCCCAGCCTGTCTCGTGTCCTGCAGCGGTGCTGTGCGTGCAGGCTCTGGGGGTGTTGTCTCGTTTTGGCTGTACAGCACGCCCTGTGCAGGCTCAGAGGCTGCTCCTTCCCCAGAACTTCATATTCTTTACATGGTGCCTTGCTTTGGTTCAAAACACAAGATAGGTGATCACAGTTTTCTGAGAGGAAGCTTTTCAGCATTTCTGAAAGTTGTTACGTGCAGCTCTTGGTGATGTTTTGTTTTTTCCTGACTCACCAAATTATCACTTCCACAGTGATATTAATATTACAGCTTCCTTCCACAGTGCTGTAAGTCCATATCCTTTTTACTCTTCCTCACAGTAAAAGCGTAGTCTTTCTTGTGAAAATCTGCCTGTGTCTCCTGTTCCTCTTTTTCCAGAACTGCTGGTTGTCACCAGAACCCTTTAGAAACCTGCCCCTGTGGCCTGTGATGATGTGTTTCCATTACTCACTTCCCCATCACTGAGAGAAGCTTGTAGGAGCAGGAAGAACTTGTCCTTTTCACCGAGCTGTTGCTTCAGAGAGTTTCCACCTGAATAACAGGGCATGAAGATTTAACTTGCCATGCTTGCAACAACCTTGGCCGAAGTAGGGTGGGCTCACAAGGCTGAATTGTGGTTTTTGTTTTGAATCCTGCTTCCTGCTTTTTCTCCCCCACCAATTCTGAAGTGCATGGCTTTGCATTTTTGGTATCTATGTTTTGCTAAAATAAGTGTGAGATGTGGCAAGCATACCTGGCTCAAAAAGCACCCTTGAAGTTCAATGGCAGTAGAAAGAACATTTTCCCAGCAGGTTATGAAGGGAATGTTGAGCGCATTTAAGCCTTAGAAATACACAGCAGTGAGAAGCTGGTGTGTAACAAAGAGGTGAAGGCACTGGATGGAGTGTTTCTGAGCCACCCAGTACACATCCTCCTGCACACTGATGCTGGTGATTTATGTGCTTTTGTGGTTCTCTGCCATCAGCTTTCCCGAATCATACAAATAGGTAACATTAGAGAATTGCCATCACCCCAGAAAAATGGTTGATACTACATATACAGTGTTTTCACTGGTGTTCAGGGTGATTTATTGAAGCAGGAGATTAACAGGGTTATACTCTTTTTCCTTTTCAATGACTAATCATGAACTAGATGGTGAAAAATATTGCCAAGATGACTGCAGAAGATAAACAGCCAGGTTGCATTTAACAGATAGCATTGCTATTCTGGGAAGTGGGGTAGATAATTTCTAGAAGATGAGGGACAGACCAGCAGCATTCAGTGTATTAGGAACAGGGTCATTTGAGAGAAATCTGAGTTGATAAAAACTGAGGGTATGGAAGTCGTACAGATGAGGAGACGAAGGATCTCAGAATTTTTGTTGCTTGGGGGAAAAAATCAGGTGGGAATATGGTAATAACATATCGAGAAAGACCACAGAGGGAAGGGCAACACTTAAAAAGCTTTCTTCTAGCAAGAACAAAAATGAAACACTCCTTAGCATGGGCTGGAAGTCTGAGCACTCAAGATACGGAATGAGAGGTGCTGCGGCACAGTTTGGCTTTGAAGGCCTCTGAAATGCTTGTTGAGAACCTGCGTCTCCAGTGTAAATATGAAGTTTTATACATGGTGTCTATCAGGGTTTTATCGTGTTGTGATCAGGATGAAGGACACATAAATCGTGTAACAGACATGGAACACTGGGTATCAACCCAAATGAAAGCAGGAGAGAAGACTTGGATGAGGAGTGCCTGCAGAAGGTTGGATGGGAATGGGTGTCTTGGGAGGAACGTTGTTGTTTGGCACGAGGCAGAAACCAGCGACCACAGCCAAGAGTATTCGGTCTGGTACAGTCAAAATCTGTTCTCCAAAATTTCCTTAACTTTCTTTTTAGTCAAATTATTACCAATGCGCTCAGTTCAAGCTGCTGGTGTTTCATTCCTACAGGTGTCTTGGGGTTGTAGGTGACCTCCTGTTCACTCTTGTTGTTGACATTTTACTGCTTGTCTTTATTTGATGTCAAATAGAATAATCAAAATCACTGATGCGTTTAGTAGGCAACTCTTCGCTCAAAATTTATTGAATTTGCTATACGCTTGAAGAATGAATAAATAATCAGTAAAAAATGAGTTTTGGGAGCATCTGAAAAGGGCTGATTAAGATTGGCTTTCATCAACGTTATAATTTACTTTTGTAAGCTTTTTCTTTTAAGGCTTTGTTTATTGGATGATTTAAATATTTAGTAAATATATTTCTTTTGAAATTAATAAAGAAGTACAAGAGAGAGTTTTATATACCAAAAATGTTAGATGTGAGATTGTTATGTGATTTGGGGATTTAATACGAAATATATGTGGGGGAAAATTTTCATACTTTAGCCATTTCTCATTAAAGAGCTTTATCAAAACCAGCTTGATTTGATTTTAACAGGAAACCACTAATTGGCATTTGGTGAAAGTTGTTCCCACACAGGGGAGGGGTACCCCTATGAAACTGTTATTTTTCATTTAATTATCACATTGAGGATTGCTGAGAAACAAGCAAATGTGTTAGACATTTTCCGTGACAACCTAAATATTCCTGTAAAATGCACTTTGGATCTCAGCTTTCTTTTGTCACTTTTGTCCGCTGTCTCTGCATGAACGCTTAGCCTGAAACTCAACTTTAAAAAGGGATTAATTCCCTCTGTATCTTACCCAAACACTTCCCAGTGCCTTTCCTTCTTAATTGCTGTGCTCATCACTGTCCCACATGCTAGACAGGTGGGTAACCTGAGCTTCATCACTGAGTCAGACCTCAAAATACACAAGATTTGATCTGGGCTTTCACCGGAAGTTTTCTGAGGCAGCTGCTGTGTGCAAGCGCTGGTGTGAGGTGCCACCTCCCTGCACATGTTTGCATTTCGCTGCTCAGTATCTTGAGCCGTAAGTGTAATCAAAAGAAAATGTGGATTTTTCATTAAAATATTGTTAGATTTCTCATTAAGTGGGCATGTAATTACTCGAAATAATGTTCTTCCTGAGTGGTTTCTTGTTACACTGAAAGGACATCTGAAGTAGGGTCCTGTTGCGGGTCTAGTAGTAATTGTAATGATTACGTGTAGAACAAAGTAGGGAGTAAATATGTAGATCTACAGATTTGGATCAGAACTGAAAAACATCTTCAGTTCCAGTGTCAGAAACCAACATGATAACATTTTTGGTACAGTGCAGACTGGATGCTGCGAAGCGCCAGTTGAGGCATGGAGAAATGGGATACCTGAGAGCAGCTGTGGAGGGACTGCAGGGAACAAAGGAGCACGGCTGTCTGATGATCTTATACTTAGAGTCAGCAAGGTGAAATCGTTGCAAAAATAGGCAAGTCTTAAGTGATGCCAGGGAATCACTCTGTTTCATGTCAGAGCTGGCAAGTGTGGGCCTGATGATTGTGTCTGGTTTCAGCACTTCAGGGCAGGGTGATGGGGATGGGGAAGCCTTGCAAAATTGTCATGTACGTTCCTTGGCCGGTTGGTGGGATCGCAGTTCCTGTGGTACCTTTGTGAAGTGAAGGACCTGACTCTCATCTCTTCTGGGACTTGCCCAGTATAAATGCATCTACTGTGTCCCTTAATAACCTATTCTGTCTTTTCACATCAGGTCTTTACATTTAGAAAGGTTCCTCTAAGATCTAAACTGAATCTTCCTGAAATTTCATATCACGTGCCTGAAGAAAGGGGTATACAGATTAGAGACTGTCCAGGGAAAAACGAGGATAATAAGATGCTCAGGAAAAGCAAAAAGAAACAAAGAATCAAAGAAGCTCATTTCCTGTTAGTGTAGAAGGGAGAGACTGTAAGAAGGTAAGTCTTTCAATTTGAAAAGAGGTGTAAAAGAGGACAGGAATGATAAGTTGTTCTTTATGGCCACTGGGGGACGGATGAAGAGAAATCAACTCTGCTGCATGCAGAAATGATGCAACATTGGAGATGCTGGAAGAACACTGAGTGGTTAGTTGTTGGAGGAAGATGTGGGATATTGTGGAATTCCCTTTACTGGCGATTAATAACGTATTGAGTTGGGCAAAGTATAGTAGATCCGGCTCAAGGCGATAGGGTAAACCACTTCAGATACGTTGTTTCCGTGCTTTACAGGCCTGTGCTCAAGCAGTGTTGCACTGCATTAGAATCTGTCCCAAACAAAGTAAAATGCAAACACTTCTGAGGTGTTCTATAAGTAACCAAAGTAATATTTACCCTAGTTGCAGTCTGTTTTATTAAGAATTTAAATCCAACTAGAATAAAGAACCAAAATACATCCAGGTGAACATAAGGAAAATAGTACACAATTCCTATTAAAATGTACATCAGAAGCTCTTTCTTCCATCTGTGCTGTACCTCCCTTTTCAGTATCCAAATGTAAACCAAGAATAAGAATTGTACTTATGGATGGTCCTGGCTCTTTGCAGGGTCTGACCAAAGGCAAATAAAGTGTGACATTTCCATAGATCAGACTTCATGCACGTTTACTCCTTGTCTTTAAGCTGTCCAGTCCTGTCAGATTAAAGTGTTATTTATTAATTAGTAAGGAGTATGCCAGACTATGTCATTGTTTCAGTTAAGCCTTCCATTTCATTCTACTGAATTCAATCATTGGATTTGAGCTTATTGTCCAGTAAAAACTTCCTTCTGCCAGTGGAGGATAAGAAATTAGGAAATTTTCTTCACTTTGTTATTTTGACTACTGATTCCTCAGGTTCCAACAGCAAGTGATAGCATTTTCTATCACTTTCTTCTCTGGGTCACAGCTGTCAGTAACAGATTTTAAAATTTGTTTTGCCATGTGAAGCCAGGACCTTTGTTTTCTTCCTCACCAGCGGCAGTCTTTCTTTCTTTGCATATTTAGACAGACCAGTCTTCAGCATATCCCAAATGCCACTGCAGAAATCACTCTTGAAAGGCCTCTGCTTTGCAAGAGTCAAGTCCTTTTGGCAGTGTGTCTTACCTGATAAAGTAATTTTGCGCTCTCCTTTTAAGTCCCTGTACAAGTTGTCCCTGCTTCAGTAGTTGCTTTTCATTTGCTTCCTCCCCTTGGTCTCTCCAGTTAAAGCAGTGACTCATCCACTTGCTCCTGTGCCTCCCAGATTTGTACCTCATCCTTCTTCTCACACATGGCACAACAGTAGTTGGGCTTGTGGATCCTTGTGGGCCCCTTCCAGCTCAGGATATTCTATGATTCTAACACCTGGGGTTCCATTTAGAGGTTCTTTATCTTTTGGAGCTACCTGAGAATCAGTGGTTTGCTTCCCGAAGTGGGTAATGAGTTTTGTGGAAGCTTTAGGGTCTTATCTTGGTTGTTCCTTCTGTGTTTCTGGAAGGAAAAAAGTGTGCCTGAGTACACTTTGTAGGGAAAATGGGATAATGCTGTAAGATCTCGTTTGCATTACTGCTTTTCACTTTATTCCATGCATTCCCAGGCATATGTGTGTATATATATATGAAGTCTGTATTATTGTCTAGAAATTTCTCAGGAAAATCTCATTCCCATTGTGCTAGACAACTTGGTGAAAAAACGTCTGTACCAAGATAGCTCAACATTTTCATGTCAAGATACAACAGATTTGGGGGAAGGGAAAGCACTATTTGTGGTAGCAGTAAAATAGCTAATGAGAACAGATGTCAGCTCATTGAAGTAAGTGAGGCAAAGTCACCAGGCAAACATGATGAAAAGATTCAGAGGAGGGAAAAGTGGCATTTTGATGGAGCTTTTATCTGTACAGAGGTGGAGGCGCTGAGTGAGGGCTCAGAGAAGAATCTACCTTGAGTCAGAGCTGCCTCGAGGGGAGGATTGGCACCTTTGGTAACTGTAGTGTGGCAAGGTCCTGGAGGTTGTTTGTGGAGAGCAAAAGCAGGTATTTCTGGAAGGGCTGTGAAGGGAAACCCTCAAGAATTTGGCATGGGGTGGAAGGGAGAAGGCTGGCGGCTGTAGAGGCTGGGAAGGAGGTGGTGGTTGTAACTCAGGTGTGGAGCTTGGGCTCTGGAGTTTGGACCTGAATGGAGGAGCCCAAGTGTTTGAAATGCAGGCGTTCACTGGCCTGGGGACAGAGCCAGCACTGTTAGAGGTGGCCACAGTGGGTTTGTTTTGCAGCATATTGTCTACCCTCAGGCTGCCCAGACTACTAGTGGTACAGCACACACTTAGAAATAATCCCAAATTATACCTTGTTTGAAGTGCACATAGTGATTTTCACACACCCACACCCCCTTGTCTTTTATGTTGTGTGTATTTACTCCAGTTACTGCTTTCTCTTCTCTTTGACATCTTTTCTTTAACCTCCACCACTTTTTGTGTCTTCTGCTGTGGCCATTCTGGTTTCTCCTCTCCCTCCACTAATGTTCTCTGCTTTACACTAGAGGTAGCACATGTTCTTATAATGTGTTTTTGATATCCCCTATGGGATGCATAGATTATAATAAAGATCTGTTGGGTCAGGATCAGTTTGGTCCTGGCTCTGGCAGAGCTTTATAGGTGTGATTAAATAAAGATCTTTGTCATCTAAATTGTGTCTTTAGGTATACAAACAGCAATTTTTTTTCTGATGGACATCAAGGCGAGCTCTGAATATCATCTTTTAAAAAAGAAAAAAATTTGATTCCAGGAGTTTGTCATCACAAGTCTTGTGATTCACCCTACATAGAACTACGGCTAATTTTCTAAACTGCAGAGTTTGCTTACTTTTTTACTTTCAAAGTAGTGGAAGCGAGCATGAATCTGCAAAGCATTTTGCATTGTTCATTTGCTAAATTTGAACACTAGTGCAATTCTACAAACAAAATACTATTCTCTTAGAAATCTGCTGAATTAAATCATAATATTTATGGGGGCTTATCTGCTATTGAAAACATTTTGTTCTTTGATATTTCTGGATCCCATGTTTTTAACAGTAATGCAATGAAAATTACTAATTTTGAACCTATGAAAAATAGTGATTGAGTGTGTGGAGTCCATAAATTAATTTGTATATATTCCTTAGGCAGAAAGGGAGTATATTATATATATAATCTACCTGTATTATCTCCCTCTAGACCCAGCTTACACAGCATGTGTAAGTTTACTATGATATTTTTATAAAGAGAATATGGTAATTTACCTATCTTGTAACTACCCTAAACCCTCAAACTTTTCCCTTAAAAATCTGGAATACCATAATTTGTAGCTGATGTTCATGTTAATTTGTATTCTAAAGGCAGTTTACAATAGGGCCATATCCAGATAAATGTCCTGTTATTGGACCTAGAGTGGCATTCCATGTTGCAGATGACTAGAAACCTATTCAGCATTTTACAGATGGCACAAAAACTCCCATCCTGACGTGGCAGGATCCCTGTTTCGGCGTTAGGACAGGAGACTTCCATGTGGAGTGTCAATACTAAGGAACCAGCTGTCCATCTTCCTCGTGTCTTATTTGTTCCTCTATTATACTGTATTTTATTATTAGAGCTACAGAGAATGGCTCTTGGAAGTGCCTTTTTAAAATCAAATTTGTGACTTTTAGATGAAACTTGTCCAAACCCCAGACAGGCTTTAGACTTCAACTTTGTCACTTGAAATGCCCAGTGCTTGCTCCACCCCCTGGTCTGTGTGGAGAGCCAGGGATTTCTTGAGCATTTCCAGGGAGTAATCCTGATGAGCATGGCTTTTACTCTCCCATTCATAGGTGGCTTAGTGGGTTTTGTAGTTGATATTGGAGTGAGAGAGCAAATGTGAAAAACAGCTTTTAAAGAGTGACTCAGAGTATGTACTGCTCAGTTTGTATTTAATCTTTAGTTGTTGGTTTCTGTAGGAGTTACCAAACCAGTTGAGCTACAGCACTGGCATGAAGCCAAATGAAAAATACGGTTTTCTTCACTGTAAACATGACTGTCAAGCAGTAATGTTTTTCTGAGCTTCATTTTAGAGGCATTATAATGGAAGAAAATTAAACTAAAACACATTTTTATGCCAGTTTTATACGTGTAAGAATTTTTTTTTTCTTTTAATAAAAAACTCTTGAAGAATAGAACATATAAATTTATGTCTTAAGTATGTGATCAGTTATCTCTGCTGCAAGATACTAGATGGAGTTGGTAAACCAACAGTTTTTTTTATTCTGGTGTAGTTATGGTGCAGATGCATTTTTTTTGGCTCTGCAAACATGAAAGATGTCTAGGATTCTTTATTTTTAGTCCTGTTTTGATAACAGAAAAAAAAATAGTGCCTGATAAACTTAATGAGTAATAGCAGCAAACATTCATCTCTAACCACTACTTCAGGCTTATTTTGAAGTTTGTTTCCAGTGTTCAGTGGCTCTGTTAGCTCCTCATCCGACGTTCGGCTGATCTTGCTCACTGTTGCTTTGCTTTTGGGGTTTATTTTGTTGAAAAATCTGTAAGTCCAGCTTTGCCTTTCTAAGATAAATGCAAACTGTATTTAATGCTCCCAGTGATTTCACCAGGACATCCTCATGTAGGTGCAACTGCGCCAAATGGGGAACAACTGCATTTTCACTTACATTTTAGGATTGGACTTTCCAGGGTTGTCTGGTTTGCCTGTAACTCCCTCTGCTTTACTTTGCAGGGTGAGGAAAATGGTTATTTAACAAAATGATCAGCTGCTGCTTTGTAAAATGGATTTTTGGGTACTGGTGTTGAACATAACTTGAAGAATGGATGTCACATCCAAGTAACTTGGTGTACCAGAGGATAAAAAAATCCTTCAGCTGTGCTTCATTGTTTGAATGAACTTTTTTAAGAATTTAAAATTTTAAGAATAATAGAAAAGTAAGAAATAGGATTTGAATGGACTTTAGAAGGATCTTCTCACAATTCCTGTGTCTTGAGACAGAATAAGCTGCAGTGGAACCTTTGCTGACAGATATTTGTCTCACCTCTGCCTTAGAACTTCAAATGGACAGCTATTTCTCTGTAACCTGTGCTAATGCTTTTGATAACTAGGAAGTTTCTAAGTAGATGTGGTTAGCTGAAAGAAAGAACTTTAAATTTTATTAGGAGCAGTACATTTTTATTTGCATATTCAATCCTTTTATTAAAAAATTCAACTTGTCTGTCTGTATATCTGCAGACGTAGAGAAAATAAGGAATTCTCGAAAGCAGACACACATCCTGTAGGTAAATCAGTGAAATTAATCTCCTTCACCTAATTTCCTCCACCTCTCAGAAGGAAAAGTGATGAAAGTTAAACAAAGATCTCTGAAGTTCTCTGTAGACTACCTGAGGGTTGTTGCTGCTGAGATCAGCCAGGAAGATCCTTCATGGTGTGATGGAAATGACTACAAAGTGATGCTGGGATTGTGGAGTACCTGCTCTGTGCAGGACGTGCTGCAGTAGCAGTGAATTTTATTCATCTTTTGAGCACCATAGTCAAGGAGCATCTCTTTGGGCACCCTCAAGATCTTGTGTATGAGTAGTAATATCAGTGTTTTCTGTAGCGTTGCCTCCTGTTTACCCTAATAAATAATTTTTTCCATTGAATCTTGCGATGAACTGTCTTGTCTGAGTTCAAGGTACTGTCCTGGCAAGGAAGTGTTGAAAACAACAGGCTATTGTTGCAGTTGGGTGTGCATTGTCCTGGACCCTGGGCGTTTGTATCCTGCCTCGCTTATTCCCAGCCGCTGGCTCTGGGCAGGCAGCCCCCATGTCAAGGAAACAGGGAAACATTAATGGCTGCTGTCACCAGAAATGGCCTGAGGGCAGCAGGCTCTCTGCTGTTGAGGAGGATTTTCTTAAAACATTGGTTTGTGGAAGAGTAACGAGGTGGCTCTGTGGGTCTCACTGGGGAGTTTTCTGCACCGTAAATAAGAGGAGCAGGAACAAGCGCATAGGGCAAGCTTTGAAAGCTTCCCAGAAGGCTGTGGCATAGCATGCCGAGCTGGAGTGGAAGTGAACATTTTGGAGAGGTGGCAGCTGTCCAGAAAGGATCCTGGAACTGCTGAAAAGGGGTTATATTCAAGGAAAGGTAGGGGAGGGGAATTGATGATGGGAAAAAACTTGAGGAGGTAGACTTGGGAAAGGATATTGACCAGGAAAGGGACTATTTGCAATTGTATCCCAAGTGGGAGTGAGATAGGCTTGTATTTACTGATGGCAGTAAAAGGGAAGTTGTAAGAATCAAGAGACAGGAAGATAAAAGTCCAGACAAGGGTTTTAGCTGTGTCCAGATAGATAAGAAAGACTATATTTGAGAGAAGTTAGTCTGAAAGAGCTGTGAACATTTAAATGTAGTTTATTGCTTTTAAAGATTTTTTTTTTTTTTTTTTGTTGCATTTCCCTACTGCAAAAAGGGTGGTGATGGGCTTTTGGTTTGGTTGTTTGTGTGTATGTTTTTTAACAGAATTGTCTTGATTTTTAATGCCAGTTCTTTCCTAGTTCTGCAGCAGAGTTGGGAATGCAACCCACAGGGAATGACTAGCCTCTCTTCAAGGACTGGAAGCACCATAGCATTGCTGGCTTCTAAGAGTACTTAGTAAAGAAAAGTAGGGCAGGTGGCATTAAAGAAAAATAAAAAGGAAATGAAAAGGGAAGGCAAATCATCAGAAACACGTTGATAGCGGTGAGAAAAAGAAGAAAGACTGAACCTCATATAACACCTAAGTGGATAAATATTTAAGCACTGTTTCAGAATTACTCAAGAGAAGGGGGCAAAGCTGTTATGGACATATCAAAGCAGCAAAAGCAAGGGGACTAGACTAGCTTGCAGTGTTCAAAATGGATTGACTACATTTCAAGTTGAGGCAAAAGCTTAGGAGGGCACTGGGTCTGCTAATATTGTGCAGATTTCTATGGATGACCAAATGCAATGGAGAACATGAATTGCAGTCTTGTCGGTGATAAGTGATTACAGGTCTGAAATGTTCAGTTGGCACTGACCACAGTAACTAGGATGTTTTATGCATGTCTGTATGGAGGCAGATACTGGACATTCTATCATGTATAAAAACATCCAGTAAAGCAGTGAAAAGGAGCTTAGAGGTGTCTTTTGGTCCTTTTTCCAGTGTGATGATGCTGCAGGCAGTGAGGTATTTCTTAAGGTCCTGCGCCTCTTTCGCTTAACAACCTTGAGATTATACTTAGACTTCTATTTCCTATATAAAGCCCAGGGTTTTGCTGGCTTTCTGTACTGACTTGGTTCTCGTGCTGCTCATCTTCACAGCCCGGAAGTCCAAAAAGTTGGGGAAATTGAAAGGGATGCATGAGGAACAGCCCCAACAGCGGCAGCAGCCACCCCCTCAGAGCCCCGAGGAAGGGACGACGTACATCGCGCCCGTGACTGAGCCCTCTGTCAACACTGCACTTGTCCCCCACATGTCTGCTATCTCACCAGCACTTACTCCCTCTCCTGTTAAGATCCTTGAAAGCATTGAGCCGGAGATCGTGTATGCGGGATACGACAGCTCGAAGCCGGACACAGCGGAGTACCTGCTTTCCACCTTAAACCGCCTGGCCGGCAAGCAGATGATTCAGGTGGTGAAGTGGGCAAAGATACTTCCAGGTAGGACCATGAGTCATCTGCTGAGATGTCACTTCACTGTTTCTTTTAGCTCAAAGAACTCCTTTCTTGACAAATTGCATCTTTAATCCATGGACTGTGTTGAAAAAACCCGCAACTGCGGGGTGTGAGGTGAACCTCTGAGAGAAGATAGTTGGGGTTTTTTTCTTATTGGATGTATTGTTTCTTTCATATGTCTGTGATTGATGTTTAAGAAGCTTTCATTTTCAATAGTAGCCTCTTAAGAAGAAAACATGTTTTGTCACTGGAATGAAAAGTTACGGTTTTATTCTTTCCGAAGTGGGAGTGTTGCTCTTGTTTGTGAATACTAGGAAAGTAGTAAGCAATATGTTTGGTGATGGCTTGACCAGCCCTAGTAGTTCATGGGTGTTTTCTGGTTTGATCTCTAGGATTTAGAAACTTGCCTCTCGAGGACCAAATTACTTTAATTCAGTATTCGTGGATGTGTCTGTCATCGTTTGCCTTGAGTTGGAGGTCGTACAAACACACAAACAGCCAGTTCCTCTATTTTGCTCCAGACCTGATCTTCGATGAGTAAGTATTCCTTAATTGCCCTTTCCAGTGCAGGCTGGAAGGATTGCTGTCTTCATTTGGTTTTTCAGGCATACTTACAGTCTGAGAAAATTTTGGCTAATTCTGCCTTAAAAAGCAGCTGAAGTTTTAATTTTTTTCAGTGACTCACATTTCAATTGCCAAAGCTTTGATTACTGCCGTCCACTTTTCCTTATATATGGAGATGTGTTCTCAAACTAGGACCATCCCACTGGTTTGAAATGTGACTGATACACAACCCACTGGTTTGAAATGTGACTGACACACAACCACGATTTATAGAAAAGAACATTTTTTGGTATCTACTGGAGCTTGGAAAAATATCCAACTTCTAGGAAATGTGAATGTTTAAATTACTGGAGTTTTTCAGAGCAGTCATATAATGGTGCTTTTGTTAACAATATACAGCTGTTCAATGTGTTTCCTTGACAGTCTTAATTACCCTTCTTTGCAACCATGAAAGAAGCCAAAATGTTTTTTCAGTAATGAAACATAACTTCTTTTATGATGCATTCAGACAAAAAGAAGGATCAACCATTCTGTCTGAGTATGTGTGTTCCTTCATATTTTATGTTTTTGTGTGTTTAGTGCTTTGCTTTTGATGACTATAATTTAATTTCTGTTCCATTCTCCTACCGTTTATTACAAGACAGTAAAGTCAAAAATCTAAGTGAATGCACAGGCAGTCAAGCAGGACTTGCATCATTTGGTTATCCCAGAAGATTGTTTGGTTTGGTTTTTTTTTCTAGAGGTAAAAAGGAGACCTAATCAATAGGATATGGTGCACATGGGGGGGGTGGGGGGAAACAAAGCAGGAAAAGNGGGGGAAACAAAGCAGGAAAAGAATTAACAAAAAACAATTTACCACTTAATCTCCTGATGGATTCTGAAATCTTTTTCTTGGAAAAGATGCTTTGTCATTGTCCATCTTAATAGTCTGTCTTTGCTTTAGGAATTCCTAAATAATTAATGAGTATGAGATAGGTCCCAAAGCAGTGAGCAATATCAAAGAAGTATTGTTTGGTTTGGGTTTTTTTTTTTAAGGGTGGAACTAGTGATTTACTGCATGTGGCCAAAAATGTAGTGTCAGCCATTTTTCTCATTGAAAGCACCTCCATTATGACTTGGACATTAGACAATTGTCACAGGGGAAAAAAAAGTTATCTGTAACTAGAGCTAAGTGAAAATGTGAACTTTGAAGAGTTTAGTTCTCCTGGGGGAATGTAGACTAAAAGTTCAAACATGAAAGCAGTTTTCCCTCATCTCAAGGAAGTCAGTCAGAAGGTCAGAATTTATTGGACAGAGAAATCAATCCTGCTTGCAAATAAAAGTGTGTATATTGCTTGCTCTTGGTATACTGCAGCTAGAAGCAACTTCAAGAATTCGAGATCAATTGTGAGTTTTATGCTGCAATCCTTGAAGATAGGTGCCTGTAGAGTTATACTGAGATTGAGGTAGGGATCCAGTTGGAAAAAGGAGTGCAAAATTAAGACATCCCAAACCAGATATGTAATTGAGATAGTGGTCTGGTCTCCTGCGTATTTGGCAATATACTCGTTGCAAAGAAAAGGCAATTGTGTCTAGAGAAAGAAAAAAAAACTGCCAGATGATGTGAGAGGGGGACAGGGGCTTTAGAAGTAGTTAATCAGGGCAAGAACTTTCCTTGGAAGTAAAAGAGTAGGAGTTTGGTGTTCACTCTGAAACTATAATGAACACATCTCTGACACGGGAAGGATTTTCTCACTTCGCTCGTGTTTCATAGTGGGCATCATGGCAGGCATTTGTTCCCAGTTTCTCGTGTTGCCACTCAGAATGGTGGTTGAGACTGCATTTGGAGTCCGAGTTTAGGGCTTGCTGGCAAAGTAAAGTTGTTGAGAAACTGCAGAGAGCCAGTGGAGGTTGGCCAAGGTGGTCAGGGCTGATTGGGACACAGCGAAGGACCTGATGGTGAGGTGCAGATTTAATTGCAGCCTTCAGCTTCCTAATAAGTTGTTGTAGAAAAGATGAAGTCTGGCTCTTCGTGGAGGTGCTTAGTGGAAGTATGAGAGTTTGTGATCCCAAGTTTGGGGCAACACACTGGGGAACAGGTGAAGACAATTCCTAATGAGATGGTGAAACAGTTGAGCAGGTGCCCAGAGAGACCTTGCAGTCTCTGTCCCAGATCATGTCCAAGCCTTCACTGGGCAGAGCCCCAGGCAGCCTGCTCCAACTTGGAAATGACCTCTGCAGGGAACAGGGGGTTGGACTTGAGACCTTCAGGGGTCCCTCCAAAGCTACTGTTTTGTGATTCTAAGTTAAGAGATGCAGGGCTTTTCCCAATTTTGGGTACAAGCTGGCCGATACAGTTCAGTGTAGAAACCATTCCCATAATACAGAATACAATACATATTCCTGTTTGTGAAGTGTTTTGAAGCTGTGCTCTGAAATTGCTGAAGGCTGATCTTACCTTTACTTTTTGAGTAACATGAACTTGGAAATGTGCTGTGTAATTATAACCACTGGCCTTTGTTTCTGTGCTGCAGGGATTATTAGACCTCCCCTAGGTTTACTTGGTGAAACTTTGAGTGTTTTACTGCCCTTGGCATTTTAGGACATTTATTAATTGATGCACAATGAAAGGGGGATGCTTTACAATGGCTTTCCTTCTGCTGGCTTGAGAGAGTTAGATTTCTGTTATCACCTGGCCAAGATTTTCTTGTTATTTCTTCATATTCTGTCTGGAGACGTCACTTCCCATTTCCATACAATAAAAAATAAGAAATGCCATTGACCAGACCCTTGGTGCCCCAGAGGGTTCAGCATTTTCTTCAATGAATAGTTAAAAAGGAGTGAAAGTAGAGGTTGGCATTAGTAGAATTATGTGGCTTTGTTTTACATTAAATGAATTTTCCGTTTACTCTTAACTACTGTGAATAAAAGGAAGTTGTAATGTTTCTGGAGGGCCGTGATATATGATCTTGTTTTCTTTCTTGTTCTGAAGGCCTGTAAACAGATGAGGATCCCTGTTGTTAATAGCTGTTAAATGTAACTTTGATTATATAAATACAGTGCAAAATGTCTCCCTCCTCATATGTGGTTTGATTTCCTGTTAGGCTTGTGGAAGACTGGAAATATTTGTCCGCCTCCATTTAGTCATGCTACATATCTAATTAAGTGTACTGTTTGTCTTTATGGTTCAGGCGTGTATTCCGTTGATTTAATTGGGCTTAACTGAACACAAAGATTTTAACTGAGGGATAAGAAAATGGCTGCCCAGCCTGTGACAGAAATGCCTAAAAAACAGTCTGAAAAGAGGCATAAAATAGACCAGTATGTTTTATGTTGTGTTTGTGTAAGTTATTATGGCACGTGCAGTTTTTTAATCCTTTTCTTTTGTAGCGTAGTAGTTGTGATCAAAACTAATATTCTGTAGATACAGCTTTGGTTTTAATCCATAGTAAGTCTTTAGAAGACTGTCATATACGTGACACCACATGATTCCTATTGAGGGTAAACATTCTTAAAGAATGACTGCTGCATATGGGATGACACTCAAAAGATGTTGTAGTTATGTTCTTAAGGCTGTGCAAACTCAAATTCAAGAAGTTGCAAAATTCCAAAATTAAGGTGGTCCATGAAATCATAGTTAAGCCCTTTGGGTACATGCTTTGAAGACTGTATCCGTAACAAAACCCTTAAGTTATGCTATCCCATAATATTTTTCCCATGTGACTCCTTTGATCAGGTTGGATGAGATGTAAGGATTATGTAGTGAGAGACTCTTGGAGGTTTTTCTTCATTTGTTGTCATTGAGGAAGCCTTACCTTGAATGGATCTAGGGATTTGGGAGAACAGAGATATTAATGGGAATGATTTTCTTAAGACATGGTAAAAGACTGTCCCTAATTCAAACCCTAAGCTCTGAGACTTTTCAGGTTCCTCCTGCAAAAGTAACAGAAATCCTGCAAGGGGGAAAAAGAAAGTCTACTGTTTGTTTAACTCAGGGGAGGGAGAAAATTTCTCTTTAAGATTTAACCAAAGACTTTAGCTAAAATTTTATAATCTAATTCAACCTGAGGCAGGCACATGCGTGGATAATTTAAGTCCAGAGCATTAAATGGGTAAAATCATACACAATTGAAAGCAGGAAGCCAAGCAGTGCTGGCTGGAATGGGTGAAAGAACAAGGCAAGGGATGTACGAAACCCCATGGTTTGGAACACCAGCTTATTTTCAGGGATTCTGGCTGAAGCTCTGCAAAATGAACTCTTCGCTACAGGGACCAGCCTTAAGCAGGGCTATTAAGACATGGTTCTGGAAATTAGGGAAGTTAGTTGCAACTTCCATTGGTCTTTCCCTTACTGGATGAATTAATCGTAGAACTAATGGCTAAAATTACTCTTTCCCTGACTGTGCCCTTTTGAGGGAAAAGTCCTCAACATTTTTGAAAAGAGGTGGTGGGATGGTTCATGTCTACAAGAAATCTGATGGGCCCAGCTTTTCAAAAGTAGGAGCTTGTGTCTTTGCAGTGCAGAAGGCAGATGCCTAAATTCCAGAGGAAGGCAAGGGATGCTCCTTTTTGCTCAGGTTTTAACGGGCCCAGGCAGTTGCTGTCCCGCCGGCTACTGGTGACAACATCCCAGGTATCTGCTTCCACCCATGCATTAAGTCAGGGCATTGGCTGGCAGCCTTTCAGAGGCTCAGGAAGGAATAAAAAGCATTTACAAGTGCAGCACTGCCAACAGAAACCCAGCAGGCGCCAAGACACAGAATGGCAGCGATCCTCACTCGCGCAACATGGGAAAGCAGTGGGAGCGGTGGGACATGGGCTGCCTTTGGGGCCATGGCTCGTGCTCCCAGCACATCTCCTACTCCCAGCTGGAAGCCAGAGACTGCATCCCTCATGGCAAGCTGTGCTCCTTATCCATTCCTTCCCCTAAGGAAGATGCCTGGTGGCTTCTTACTTCTCCTTAAGGCAAAAACACAGCTGATGGCTTTGATGATGAATATGAAAACTCAAGCACAGCTCCTCCTCTATATATTGGTTTGCACTGGCATAAAAACCCCAGAGGGATGGCCCAGCCCTGGAATTCCCCTAAAGGTTTTGATTTATATTTTGCTTTTAGGTTTCAGATGGTCTCTTTGTAGATTTCTGAATCCACAGGGAGTTCTGAAAAGACTGGAGATTTCAAAATCATTTCCTGTTTTTAGCAAATCTACCCAAACTACATTATTTACCATTCCAGCCTTACCTGGCTGTAAAATAGCAGTGATGTGGGCTACTGAGAGAGTTCAGTGATGCTGAGACACACTGTGTGGAGACTCTTTAGTACGTTAAAGTACCGCATCAATATTTCAACAGTATTTTGCAAATGCACTGCATGACTAATGTGCTGTGTGTTTCCTTGCTCCTTTGGTTTTTCTCAGTTTGTCATCTGCAGCATAAAGAATAAATCATAGGTGCAGAAGTTTGCAGGTTCTGAATTTCCTGGCCATTGCACTTCTTTCTGTTGTTGGTTTTTTACCCTAGTCAAGGACTTGAGGGCTTGCCTGATGAAAACCAGCACTAGGCATTGCAACTCAAAATTACTGAACTTGAAAAACTATGTTTAAAACTAAGGCCAGTTTTCACAAGCATTTGGATCAGTTATGTCATTTTCCCATCTCTGAAATTATTGTGTTAGATCTTATGCAGCTCAGTCCTTATAGTAAAAAGGTTTCAGTAGAGGCTGCACTTTACTGACTATTATGTACAAAATATTAAGAGCAGAATATACTCATGGATGTATATCTATTTTAATTTTTTAATGTGTGTAATGTAGTTTTAACAAGCTAATGAGCTTTACGACTAATTAATATAAACACATCCTTTGAAGTGTAAGATTTTGCTCTCAGTAAAATAAAAATACAGTGTTGCATCTCTCATTCTGTGCCTTTGGTAATTGCCCCAAATGGGAACTTTTTAAATTCAGAGGGAAACAATGGTTGATACTGGCAATAGATGAACAATAGAGAATACATTTTTCAAATGAGAAAGATGAGGTAGAGGGGGGCACGAAAAACAGTGTCAGAACAAGGGGATTTCTAGGAATTTTCTGTGCTGTTATGGGATGTGGATGGGCAGAGGATTTTGTAACACTGAGGAAAGCCATAAAATTAAATTAAGAATTAAGATGTAGCTCAGCTGAACAGGTAAGATTGTATTAGAAGTCTGCATTTAATAATTATGTATATTTTCTTAGTAAATAACATTTTCATTACATTCCTAAATCCCCTCATAATATGCCTGTGGAAGCTGGGACCATTAGGATTTGGTGTTGTGTAAGGCAGTGCAAGGATGCAGCAGCCTCTCTGTGCCCTTTCAGTGCTGAAGCCTGTAAGTCTTCCTGGTATTCTGATTTCTATGGTAACAGCAGCAAGATAAACATAATAAAATAAGCTGAATATTTAAAACACCTTATTTGTTTATCTATTTAACCTCATATACCTTAGGGTTTAGGGGGGATAATTAGTTAGATCATCTGTGAATGGTGATAAAGCCAATAACTAACTTTTCTTATTGTTTAAATGATTACTTTTTTGTTTTTACATTTGGCAGGATGATGACTGTTAACCCTTTTGTCTTCTCTTGCACTCTGTTAATCCTGTAGTTTCTAAACTTAGGTACATTTTTTTTATTCTCTGTCATCTGGCAGTCTCCAAATCCCTCATTTTTAATTGTTGTTGCCACAAGGAGAGTTGGTAGGAGTTGTCAGTGTTCATTCTTTGTGATAAATTGCGTGTGTGATCGCTGGTCTCGTTAAAAGGTCAGCAAGTGTTCTTTGGTGGTCCTCCCTGCATGGTTTTTGCTTGCATGTATTATTTTGGTGAGGAATACTGCATTCATGCAAAGTGTCAATGCAATGGGAAGTGAATGTCTTCATCAGTAATTTTTTTATATACATTGTTAATACTATTTACTTTTTCCTAAAGTGTGGCTCAGTTCCCATCCAGAGAAGTACATAAAGGGATTTTGTTACATACACACCCCACAGCAGTGCAGACAGAAAATGAAATTTTGGAAAACTGCTGTCATACCTGTACATAATGGAAGTAACGTGCTTCAGGCTACGTTTTCCAAGTCTTTATTTTGGGCTTTTTTTCTTTGTAAACAGGTCATTGGTTGGCCAAAGCAATAGATTCGGTTTCTTTGCATAAATTTCTAAAGGCTCTGCCTTTTAATGCCTCTGTCTCTAAACACTTCTTAAATTTCTAGAGTATTTTGGTTCAAACTGTGTAGCTGTTAAGGAAAACAGGAGATACAGTAATCTCAAGAAGATCTGTAAGAACAGGGAAATGTCAGGAACTGTCCCTCTAGCACAGTTTGTCATCCTTTAAATTGGCCAAAGAAAATTTAAGATCGGGACCAGGGGCTTCTTCATTTGCCCATTCCAGCAATGATTTAGGTACTTTCTGAATGTGAGATTGCATTTGGACAGTTGTGCTTAATAACCCTTCTATGTCTTTCGGTGTGAATTTGCCTGTTGCCTCTATGAATACATTTATAATCTTGATATTTAAAATGATCTGTGGCAGTTGCTTCTGCAATTTAATTATGCATATTTGTTTGTTGGAGATGTTTCTATAGCAGGTAGCTGATAATTTTGTGGAGTGCCACTTCATTCCTGTGTTTGCAGTAATAGTGGATATAATCCTTCTCATCCCATGCATGCCATTTATCACTTAGATCTCCATCAACTCCTGGTGTTTCTTCTGTGAGCTGAAGAATCAGTGAGTCAATTTGACCTCCCCTTGTATATCAGTTGTCTGCTATCCCTGGCCATCCTCATCTCCTCCCTTCATGCTTTGTATTAATTTTGGGAGGAGACCAGACTGACACACTGGTTCAGAGCACAGTGGATGCAGCAGCAAAACTGCAATTTCTGTCCTGCTCTTGACTCTTCTCTCACATCTTTGCTTTTTGTCATGAATACTAAGCAAGCATTTTCAAAAGGCAGAAGCCCAAAACACTTGTCCCAAGTTACACCTAGGACTCTTTATTGTGTGATGTTTGTTAATCCAGTTATTTTGTGTGTATGGTGGGAGACGATTATACTTTCTGCATTGTCCAGTAAGTGATTTTCACCTTCCATTTGGTCAGCCAGCCACACAGACTTGCAGGATTTTTCAGCAGTCTTTCTCAGGCAGTTCTTGATTTGATCATCTGGAGTCATCAGCAAGCTCTGTCACCTCCAGAGGTCTGATTTTTCTCACATGATGGATGAGCACAGTTCTCAGCTCAGGCCCCAGCGTGGAGCTCTGTGAGATTTCCCCGGTAACCTCCATTACTTGTGAGAGATGTCCATTTGTTATTACCCTTGGTCTCCTATTTTTAAGCTGCTAATCCATGAAGAGAGGACCTCCTTATCCCTAAGCCCTCTTTAAGAGCTTTCAGGAGATCTTTTTAACAGCTTTAAAATCCAACCCTGCCGTGCTTGCATCCTCCCATACCTCCTGATGCAAGAGCAGTGTGCAGGTCCTAGACCAGTAATTACCCACACTGGCACGCTGACAGAATTTATTAGAGCCCATACCCAAGCTGCATGCCCTAGTTTCCTTTGTGTGGAAACCAGGGCAGGGGAGAGCAGGAGGAGGAGGAGGAGAAGGCTGGTGTTTGCTTAGGTCTCACCCCATATGGCTGTGGGATGCAGCTAGACCTGGCATGTGCAAAGCGTTTCCGTGGTGCAGACGTCGCCTGGATCCACCAGAACGTTCTCGTGCTATCATCAGAGTGCCCTTACGGATCCGTGAGACATGACCCCTCTCTGCCAGAGTTGTGCTGACTTTCTTCCCTCACAGCATGTTTATTTAGCAATTCATGCTCCTCTTTCAGTGGTTTTGCTTGATACAGAACTGGATCTTACTAGCCTCTGGTCTCTCGAGTGCTCCCTTCCCACTCCCAGACCCGTTTTAAGAAATCAGTCACGTTTGTCGCCTTCCACGACTTTTATAAGGGCAATTTAAGCAATAAGCTGCACAGCACAGTTAGTAGTTCAGCAATTCCGTATTTAAGTTGCTTTACAGCTTGTGGATGGATGCCATCTGGTCTTGGTGATTTATTACTATTCATTTTACTGTATTTTTTTTTTTTTTTCTTTCTAAACCCTCTTCTACTCGCACTTGAATCTGAAACTATTTCTCACACTTGCTTACTGAAAAGGGACAGTGATGCAGAGCTTTACTGGGCTTCTCTGCAGAGAGCACTGATGGAAAGATTTTATCTAACTTTTCTGATCTTTCTCAAACGCTTCATTTTCATCTTGCTCATCAATTGGTCCAGTGGATGTTCTGGCCGCTTTCCAGCTTGTGATGTGTTCAAAAGGATTTGACTGTTAGTTTTTACGACTTTATTATAAAGACTTGCCCAATGACTTTACATTTAGCATAGACCATAGTTATGCTCTCCTGGTATTGTCTCAGCATGACTTTGGGACATCCACAAGCTTTTTTGGGAGGGTTTCTTCTCACTTCTCTCAAAGTCTTAGAAAAGAGATTTGTTCCTTGCGAGTGTCTGAATGTGGTGCTGCTTTAATCTCCCTGCACATCGGTGAGTCCTTTGCTGGCATCAACAAATGCCTTTCACATGCACAGTGCTTTCTTCTGCTACTTCCCCTGTAGAGTTAAATAGGAGCGAAAGAAAAATTAGGAAGTTGTTTTTCTAAGCTGGCATGAGAGGAAGACGTGCCTCCGTTGACTTCCAGAAAACGCCAGGCTTTGCGTGACAGCATGAGCACAGTCTTCATTTTTTGAGGCATTGTTGGCGTAAAAGGAGAATTGCTGCTGCGTGTGGAATATAGCAGTAATTTTGTTGATGAACCACTGCAAGTGACAATGAGCTCTGGCAGAATGGATGTATAAAACAATACCTAATGGGCACCTTTCCTGGCTCTCAGTACCTTTGTCTGATGAACTTTGAAATGGGCTATTTATTGTCATGTGTACATTATCATTGCTTATTATTGAATGCATTATTGAAAAAAGCATTTTGTTAAAGGCATAATTATGTATTTTCTCATTTAAAACTGTGATTTGTCTCTTTTGAAATGCAAATGCAAACCAAAAGAGAGTATTTGGTATCAGCATTCTGCTAAGTGCATAATTAACTGTTAATACCGGCATATACTTGGGGTTTTTTTACTATTGATGTGCTTGGGATTTTAGGGTTACATAACTGGGTGATTATTAAGTTGGATTTTATCACAAGTTCTCTGTTAGTGATTGAGAGCTGAAACTCTCCTTTGGCAATCATTATCCATGGGATGTTGCCAATTCCTTTGTTGATAGGCATATAACAGGAGGACACTTGGCTGGAACTTTAAAAGCAGCTCTAAATTTCTTAGTATCACTTATCTGGGATGGTATTCTCTAGGGTCACCATGACGATTTTCTTGTGAGAAAACTAATTTTCAGACTTGACTTCTATAAGTTCAGTTTAAAATTGCCAAGTTGAATTTAAAAATTGCCAGTCGCCTGGGTGGCTAAAGACCACAAAATACCAGCTTAGTGTCTGTAGATCTGTTTTAATGTGCAATTATCTTCCTTGTCTGATTATCAGTGTTCACCACTGGTGGTCCTGAGTCCAGTCACTGTTTTTTCCTGGGTTTGGCAGTGCCCAAATTGGCCACTGGTGCAAGGCAGCAGGCATTTTTGCCTTCCTGCTTTAGGAGTTGAAGGCAAAGTGTTGAAGGGAGAATGTTTTGTCTCTTTCTGCTGTGGTTTGCAGACTAAGCAGAGATTAGAAAGTGCTGAATAAAAAATAAGTACCAAATGAAAAGTCACAATTGAGTTTTGCCTGAATCCTGCATGTGTTTTGGCTTGGGGTTTGATCAGTGTGTTAACTAAATGAGGCTGCTTCAGTACAGGTGACTTCAATGGCATTTTTAATGGCTTCAAGATGGGACACAGGTGCAATCCATTGAGCAGAGAGGGATGCTCAGTGTTTCCTGCCCCTCTGCAGAGAAGAATTAGTTCAGGTAGTGACATTCTGTCACCGCTGGTTGGAGTAGAATATTCCCTCCGAGACAGCTAATTGTTGAGACAATAATATGTTTGGTTTTTTTCCCCCAAGAACCTCAAAACTTTTTCCAGTCAAGAAAGCCCTCCTAAGGAGGTAAGATAATTCAGGCCAAGGGCTTTTCTGATCAGATGGTCTGAGCCACAGAGCAAGGGCTTCTATAATCCCCTGTCCTGGTCTTTTTCTTATCCACAGCATCTCTGCCTTGCCCTCACAGTGTCTGGCGATGTTTTTATTCATCTCTCTGTAAAGTTCAAATTGACTTCTTCTGGCATGAGGGAAAGTATGCCTTGTTTTTGGAGGCTTCCAAACAGGTTTTGACTTTCAGGCCTTTGGCAGGTTTTCTTGTTGGGCTGCATTTGTTTGATTGGTTGTTTGTTTTGGTTTTGTTACAGTGTAAAGTGCTTTCTGAAGATCCCTGAAATCAATTTAATTGGTGGGCAACCTTCAAATGGTTGTATTACAGGTTACAGGTTGTACTCTAGCAAGAAAACGTCTCTTGGTTATAAAATTGGAAATGGTTCTTAGATCAAAAGAGAGAAAGTGTGAAATCAGAAGACATAAAAAGTATCTTTAACAATAGAGTTTTGCTACAAATCTTTCTTGGTCTTTTCCTAGGTCTTTTCTGGGCTGCAGAGGCCTAGGGGCTAAGTCAAGTGTGTTTTCGTTCCTGTGAGGTGCTGTGAACGGGGATGCCTTGGCCAGTTTTCCTTGGGATTATCAGCAAGTCACTTAAATCCAGATGAAACCTCAACACACCCACCACAGCTTTCCCTTTCTTCATTTTTCTGTCTAATTTAGGAAGGTGCCTTGTCCTGCAGCTTTGACTCGTACCCATGAGAAAGTAAATAAAACGTGGTATCAGGTTTGGTTTGGGGCTGAGTTTTGCCTGCCAGTGAATATTTCTTGCTGCGTGGGTTCCTCTTTTTGGTTACGGTCAGTTGAGCTGCAGTTTCCATCCTCAGCAAGGAGATTTACGATACCAGGCTTTATGATGACTTCATAAATGATGAGTTACTTATTCATAACAAGCTGTTTCTGTTCAGCCTGTAGTTTCATAGTTTTGATGTGGCTGCTTGGTTTCTGTGGAGATCACATAAGGGTATGGTGAGATTTATGATTGGTTTGGTATTTAGGATGCCTTGTCTTAAATGGTTTCATCAAACCATCGCTGTTCTCCTGGGGTGACCGGTGAAATCCTACGTATCTGTTGTAGCTGGGTGGCTCTGATGGAAATCAGGCAGAGCAGTGGGAAGGGGCTGGTGCCAGCAGTGGCAATGTCTGGATGCCCTGCCCATCCACAGGGCTGCAGGAAAGGTCAGACCGAATGTGAGCCGGGCCTTACTTTAATCCTGTAAGGAGACACTCAGGGAACTTAAGATGGATTAACTTAAGGTGTAAAGTTTAAAGCGTATTATTATGAAGGAGGATTAAGCTGAACTGAGCTAATGACACCACTTCTGAATGCGTATCCAAATAGTGGATTCAGAGCTTTGGCTCCACGCCTTTTGTTACTTAAATGTACTTACCTTCTTAAATGTCCCCATAAAGATACCTACCCTTATATTCCAGATCTTCATATCCTTCATTTGCCATGGTGAGAGGTTCAGATGCTGTGTCAGAGGTGGGGCTGGGTTTGGTTGGTTGGGATTTCCCTTTTTTTTTTTTTAATCCCTTCTCTTTTTTTTTTTTTTTTAATATAAAAGTTTGTTTTAGTTTTTCCTCGTGATGGTAAAGGCATTTGTGATGATTTGATGGCATTTATTCTTAGCTGATGTGTTTGGTAAGGAAAAAAATAACTTTGTTCATCTTTTGCTGACATGCCTTAATTTCTCTGTGCCTCTTCGTTCTTATCGTATTTCTATTGCTTTATTTTGTTGCTGCTCTCAAGGTATTGGGTATCTGTGATGTCAGCATCTGAATTTTTCAAAAGCTCTGTACCCTCTTATTCTACACAGTGTGGGTTGCAAACCAGATACAGAGTTGAATACTGTAAACTCCCACACAATGCTTATCTTTCATTAAACAGAGTCATGAATTAACTAACGTAATTTTTAGTTAGTAATATTTTGTAAATAATTAATAACTCAATTTATTTTTCAGGTGGCAAACTGATTTGAACTTATGTGTTAGCTGTATGTTAAACAAACCACTTAGTAACTGTTTCTGTGTATAATTGTATCTACAAACAATGCCATCAGGTTTTCCTTGAGGGTAAGCCTAGAGATCGATATTTGAAAGTAGATAAAAGAATGAATATTTAAAAGACAGAAAGAAATAACTAACCAAAAAACCCCCTGACTATAACTGAAATTCTTCCATTTAGGCAACCATATACAAGCAAAACAAGTACAAAGAAAAAACAAAAGGCAGAAAAATTTGGATCTCACAGAAAAGTACACTGCAATGAAAAAAACAAGTTTTTGAGTCAGAATACTTTTATGTTAATTTGCACAGAGTGTGTTTTGCCACAGAAAAAAAAACAACATAAGAAATGTGAGACAAAGCATCATAATGTTTTATTTTATTTGCTGTGTGGCTTGTGGTATCTGATGAAAAATCTGTCACTTCTCTCTGTAGAGGTCAAACACAGGGATGTTGGCAGTGGCTTTATATTCTGAGGCTGGAGAAACAAACCTTGGTGTCCTGCAAAAGTAACGATGGCTGTCATAGACTGGTCATATTTTGAGTGCTGCTGTCTCTGGCCATCTGAGATATACTTTAATATGTAGAATTTAAAATACAAATGTCCTTTATTACTCGTTGACCTTTTGACTTCAGTGGGTATCCCTCAGAGCCTCCTGGGAGTGGTCCATGGTGCATAATAAAAACAAATATATATGGCATTACTCCTACTATTAAATTTAATTTTTAAAAAAAAGAAGCTGGAAGTTCTTAGTCTCAAGAAAAGAGGGTGGAGCAGGGGAAAAGTGCGGAGCCCATCTAACAATGGGGAGTCCGCTTTATTAGTATTAAGGAGGAAAATAAAATTGCTCTGGCAGTAGTGAAATAAAACACCAGGAAGATTATGTCAGTCTTTGTTTGCACACAGTATGATTCTTCTCTTTCACCAGCCAATTTGTATATTTGAAAAAGAAGTTGCTTGGTTAAAATAATGAGCTGAACTTCATCCAATTCCCTCCAATTCCCCAATTATGTGAAAAAATGTTAGAAGAAATGCAGATAGTTGGTTTTGAGCAACTAAAAAAAAAGAAAATTAGTGGTCACCAAGTATTAGGACCGTGTCTACATACCTGCATACACACACACATATATATATCACGGTTTCTGCTGAGACTTGCTGTAGCTGTTGTGGTTTGGGATGGCAGTTTCAGAAGTTTAGCAAAATTCTGACTAATTCTGCCTGAAACTTTTAGGATAGGCTAGCCTGCGATTACCTCAGAGAAGAGAGAGAAGGTCTGAAGTTAAATTTATGAAAGTATATTTAAAGAAAAAAAGTTATCTGGATGCAACTCATGTATTCTAATTATTTTACAATTTAACAGGCAGAAGTCTGTCTTAATGAAAGAGTTCATTTTTTATATACTCCTTTATTCCAGATTATTTTAGATTACTATTTTGGGGGGAAAAAAAATAAACCACATGATTTTTTAATATTTCAGTGTTTGAACAGGAGATGTCAACTGATGGAGGAGCGTATCTAGAGCATGCATTCAGTGGGTGTAGGTTCCCCTGTTGCAGCAGCTCTGACCTCTTCAGCAGGCACGTTTCCATCAGCCTGGGCAGAGCTGTACAAACACCAATGATTCGAATACATCTGAAAACGTTTTTACCAATTCACGAACACCATCAGCATCTAAAACTCAAATGACGCTTGTTGCCATTCCTTTCCCGTGGTCTGCCGGGCGGCGAGGTGACCTCGGGTGTGCACTGCAGGGAGCGGGAGCAGGGTGCTGGCCAGGTGATCCCCCTGCAGGGTCCTGCTGTCCCGTGTTTATGCCGTGGGTGTTGTTCCCTTGTCTCCGCAGGGAGCGGATGCGCCAGTCGGCGATGTTCGAGCTGTGCCAGGGCATGCACCAGATCAGCCTGCAGTTCGTCCGCCTGCAGCTCAGCTTCGAGGAGTACACCATCATGAAAGTGCTGCTGCTCTTAAGCACAGGTGAGTTGGGTCCGTGGTCACATTGAAATGCTTGGAAATAGTCCAGTTCACAAAGAGGTGCTGTGATTTTTAACCAATGTGACAGAGGAGCCGAACTGTTTCCAGCTGGGCCGCAGGAATGAGCCTTGGGGTTTATCTGCAGTGTTAGCACGGGAAGTGTCTTTGCAATTTGAGTGTGTCTTGTGCATTGGAGGGACAGGAGTGGCCAGGCACGGGACTTTGGTCCCCCTTTCCACAGGGGAGCCACGCCAACAGACGTGCCAAGAAAGTGCAACAGCTGTGGGGATTGAGGGAAAACCCCTGCCTGGCATTCAGAGCCACCAGGGTTTGGCTGAATTAACGTGACCTTCAGGATCAAAAGATGTGCATTGCCTGTACTGCAGAGCATGTGATTTCGTAATGCCAAGTGACTTGAGAATGGAAAGCCCTTTTACAGGCTTCTGAAAGTTTAACAAATGACAGTGTGTGCTTCATTTTTCTCTTGAGCATCATGCTTTGAGTTTCAAGATCAAGAATTACATCTTGGTGCTTGTTACAGCACTGTGTAGTAATTAGCGGATCTCTTGATCTTATCTCACTGAAAATACTGAAAACCTGCTGTCCCAGTGCAATTGTATAAACACACAGGCAGTTTGCACGTTACTTTTCCATCAGTAACAGCCCGTAAGCCTGTAAACAAATGTTATTCTGTGGAATCCTGCTCCTGTTTGTGGGGAACAACTCGGTGACACCATGGCAAGCCAGCTCTGTGGTTAAAGTACCTGCCTTTGAGGGGGGGCGAGAGGCTGCAGTTCCTGTCAGGACTGGAGGGGATTTGGGTCCTCTAACAGAAACCTCCTGGGGCTGTAAGTTTTTTTGGGCTCAGCCATCTCCCTCCCTCTTCCGATTGAAGCTGTTCCAGCTTGCTGGGATGGGGAGAGACACTGCTTTTTGGGGAGCCCTTTGTCTCCTGGCTTTGGGGAGTCTGACCCCAGGTCCCACTCCACCAAAGGCTGGAGATGGTCAGCCAGTGAAACTGGAACAGTGGGGAGGGGATGTGCTCCAGGCTTGCCCTGAGGGGTAAATGGGCTTTTTTTGAAGGTGATCACTCCTGGTGTTTCCAGAAGCAATGTGCTCAGGGAGGGCTTGGCTCCCAAAGTGTTCTTGAGAGAGTGTCTGGATTGGAGATCTGCCTCTTTAGCATTCCAGTCAGCCCTAGAGGGGAAGAATCTTTAGAAAAAGAATGTGAACACATTCTGAAAATGCAGCAAAATGTCTTTAAGCCAGGTATTTATTATTCTACCCTCTTGAGAGTGTAAACGAATGAGTTATTGCAAGAATCTGTTGGGTGAGATCAGTCTGGCCAATTAACTTCAGTGAGCTGGGTCCCTTTGAAACACACACCACGGTCACTAGAAAACCTGCAAAAAATAGTTTGTTTTGGGAGAATCAGGATATTTACATTAGAGAGGGAGAAAAAGGAGAGCGAAGTGGAAATGGAGGTGGTGATAAAACCCAGAAAGTGTCAAGTGAAGGGCAGCAAACCTGATTTTGAGTGATTGCACCTCGGTACAGTCTTAAGACAGAAAATACCAGGTTTGTTTTCATTTAAATTCTCTTACTTAATCACGTGATGAGCAGAGTACAAGTTATTCTGAAACTTTCATGGTGACCACATCAAGGAAGTTTCACTCCATTTACATGTGGAAGAAACCACACATTACAACTCAGTTGTTTCCTTGCTTTCCACAGACCATAGATTTTGGGAGCTTGCCAACAGTATTGCTGCATTTAATAAGTAAAATCAGAAACACTGGGCAAACCTCCAGAATTTCATGTTTTGCTTGAGTTCTCTTTATTTGTGGTCTTTCTTTCTTCCTTAATAATCTGGCTGTGGTGATAGTATAATAATTTTCAGACAGAACAGTAAAATACATAGTAGTAGGCAAAGAAAGAGTGACTCTAACAGCCTATAACCAGCATGTAGGAATACAGGCCTGTAAATATTAAAGGAACTGTAAAGCCTGTGCATTTTCTGTGAGGACCACAGCATGCTCTGATGGCTTTACTTACCTTGATTGGTGCCTCTGTGTTCATTCACCTTGAACTGAATTTGCAGATTTGTTCCAGACAGTTTCTTTTATCTGTCAGCTGACTGAGAGGGTTTGCATTTAGAATTTGAAAATTAAATGAACATATGATATTTATATTGTGATTGTGTAATAAAAATATGTAATATTTACCAAGCAACAGGCAGGTATGGTGTGTCACCTCCTAGGCTTTTTCTAAAGATTCTTCCTTGTGCCCCCTTCCAGCACTTGGTGGCCTCAAGTCCTTGCTGCTCCTGTGGTGGTACAGCTCCTCCTTGTTTTCCACTCCTAAGTTGCTCTGGTAGATACTGATGCTTTTTCTTAAAGCTTCTACTCTGGAGCCATTTGGGGCAGTTGTTACATACTTAGGATGTGATTTCAGTGGGATAGAGGGCAGTTGAGGGTATTTAGAAGAGAAGGGAATGGATGAACAAGACAGTTCCTGTCAAGATGTTTTGTCAGGGTAAGCTAAATTGGAAGATCACCTTTTTTCTTTCTCTTTTTAGTAAGTAACTTCCCATTTAGCTTACTCTGATACAGTTTTCTGGCTTGCTTAGGAAATAAACTCACTCCTGTACTATAGACAGACTATATACTATAGTATTTTATTTTCCTTCTGTGGACTATGACTAAGAGATACAGAGAAGGAAAACATTTATGGTTAAGCAGTGTTCAACCAATTCAGATCTTAAATCTCAGAATATTTTGGGTAATGTTATTAACAACCTCTTTGGAGATTTCATAGGGATCTGATCCTAATAAGCCATTCTTGTTTGTGGCAGAAACTGCAGCGAGTGCAAGGGTATTTGCAGTCTGTAAAGAAACCAGGGTATTTGCTTTTGTAATCAGCCTTGCTGATATCAGTCACAGTAAAAAGTATCAGAAAATTCTACTTTTAGCCCATTTATAAAACGATGATTCTATGACCATGATTCCATCTCCATCTGGCAGATGGCAAGTTCAGCAGCACACTAGAAATGCTTGCAACTGTCTGTCATGGTCAAGCACTGGGTCAGGATGCCTGTTTGGAAAACAGTCTTCTGTTCCATGCAGAGTAATGGCTCTGTTTGTTCTAGATGCTACAAAGATGCTTGCTAACATTCAAAGAAATTTTAGATCTTACTTGATGGCATAAAGAATGTGTCACTTGGTCTAGCATTTCTGCAGATAACAGCTATGATTCTGTGCCTTCTCCTCTGCCAAGTGTGGGGAATCATTCAAGAATGATAAATCACATTTTCAACTTCTAACAAAATACCCTTGATCCATCTGCCTGGTTTTTATGTGGTTGGATTGTATTGAAAGCAGTTTGGACATGAGGTTAGCATGTGTCATATTTCTGAGATGTTATCTTGTCCTCTGCCACAGCTTCTGCAATCACACATCTGGAGAGGATGCCTGAATCACTTGGGAATCTGTGTGATGCTTTTCATCCCTCACCAATGTCTGTAAAATTATGGACTTTGCTTAACGGTTTAACTCCTTCATCCATTGACTGGTGTAACTGTTTAAGTATGCACATCAAAAGAATAAGCAATGCAGTTAATACTAATTTAAGACTGTCTTTTCAATGGCAGTTCCCAAGGATGGTCTCAAAAGCCAAGCTGCATTTGAAGAAATGAGGGCAAATTACATTAAAGAACTAAAGAAGATGGTAACTAAATGTCCAAGTAACTCTGGGCAAAGCTGGCAGAGATTCTACCAACTGACTAAACTTCTTGACTCCATGCATGATGTAAGTATAACTCCTCAGGGAGTGCAGAAAAGTTAAGCAAAAAATCTCTCCATTAAGGTAAACAAATAGTCTTTAATTGTGTTAACTGACAGGGAGACAAAAAAAACCATGTTCTTTCTGAAGGGACCTCTGAGAGAAGTCATTAGATGAATTTAAGGAGAAGTTAAAGAAAGAAAGTAGAAGTAATTAAGGTGAAAGGTGCAGGGTTAGTGTATTACACATCCAACATGCCCGATGTGCCAATAAACACAAAATTAATTTGGTGATCTTTTACAGCTGGGTTTGTAATAATGATGACTTTAAAAGATGTACTGAGACCTTGGAGCTATCCTGGCTGTTTGAAACTTTATTTGAGCTTTTCAAGTGGTAGATTCCTTGTTGGGTTATTTCTGCTGCCTTGCCTTATTCCAGCACAAGGTGTTTTATGTGTGTCGGGTAGAGATGTGCAGCAAAGGAGAAAGCTGCCCTGCTCCATCCTGGGTGGGCAGGGAAGGATCTTTGCTGCATGAAGAAGCTATAGCACTTGCTTTCAGAGCCTGCATACAAATGCACCTCTTTGTACTTGACTTAAATTTCATTTTGCAGGGACGGTACAGTACAGTGCACTTCAGGTCAGATTGGTGTAAGAGCCTGAGGTCTGTTTACAGAATGTACATATGGAATTATTTTTCAAATATTGTTCTGTTGTTCATTAAAACATTGCAAACCTTAGTGGGAGGCAGGGAGAGTATTATTAGTACTGCAGTAATAGCTCATTCTTTGGAGATCAGGTTTCACTAGCTCAGTGCCAGCAAAGGAAGTTGTAGTGTTTTAGTGGAAAGAAAAGGGATGGGTGATAAAATCATTTGCAAGAATTCACATCTGAACCTCGAGGCAGCATAACAAACCCCTGCATTTATGGAGCTTTCTGATCCTCTTCAGGATAGGCAGTGTCTGAGATTTGTTGCTGAAATGGGAGTGTTTGTGTGGTTAAGGTGACTGGATGACAGGCTCGCGCTTACTGAGAGCACTCCCATGTCCTACAGACATTTTCCAAAACACAGCATTAACCACTGGGAGCTGAACTAACCAGAGAAAGGAGGCTGCTCTTGCATTTTATTTAATTTTTAATTAAGCTATTTTTGCATTACTTTTGTTTTAATAGAGCACTTTCTTTCAAAGGACTTTTTAAAGAAAATCCCATTGTCAGCAGTCTCTGCTAAAAAGGCCAGTTGTCTCCAAAACAGTGCTTCCCTTTCAGAGATGATACTGGAGACTTGTTCCACAAGGGCACTTGCTTATTTTTTCTCTTTAAAACTGTTTTATTGTTGGGTTTTTTGGTTTTTTTTTTTTTCCTCATTTTGGTTTTTGAAATCCATCAGAATAAATTTAGACTGGCGATAATATTCATGAGAAGTGAGAATTAATATTCTCTCCCCACTGCCTGTTAGTGCAGGATTTCTCCATTCAATCGATGTGAATGCAAATTTTTTGCTCAGTTCCTTAGTCCAGGAGGAACGCTTCTTTAGCTGTCACCTATGTATTTTTAACTTACTCCATTATAATTTTAGAGGATCAGAATATATTTGGTGCTGGGCAGTCTAACTGGAGCTGAGGTCCCATGTTTACATGCTGCTGTAGTCTCAGCATTGGCATTTGCAGTGCAAGCCTGAAGGGGCTGGTGCACAGTTCGTGCTTTTTCAGCCCTCCTGCTGTATCCAGCATGTCCATCTGAGCAGAGCAGCATCTCGTCACTCATGAAATTCACTTTACCTGAATGTAGGGACAAGCAATGAAAAAACCCTGCTCCTTTGCACTTCCAGACTTGCTTTCATCAACCTCATTTTTAAATCGTCTGTCTGAGGAATATATGAAATACAGTGCATGGAAATATCAAATTACAGTATGCCTGGCTTATATAATATGAGGAAGGAAAAAAAACCAAAACAAGATGGTTTTACATTGCTCAGTATGCTAAATCATTCATCCACACAGCAAACATATGTGCAGGTAGAAAAGTGCCGAGCTGAGGGAAAAAAGAAATTTTCAAGAAGGCCAGGCAGGCACTTAAGAATTTGAAAACATCAGCAACTTTATTTAGTGATCCATACAGCCTCAAAGCCCCTGAAAAATGAGAGATGGAAACCCGTCCCGGGCAGACAAGACGAAGGGGGTTCCGTGGATGTGCACACCTGTGCTGGGCCCTAGGAGCCTGCCTGCAGCCTGCCCTGCCACTCTCTGTGTGCGTGGTGCTGCGTGGAAGCTGTGCCTGCTGAGGCAGCAGGACGTGGGTTAGCGGTGGGCATGGCAGTGCTGGCTTAACAGTTGGACTCCATGATCTTAGAGGTCTTTTCCAACCTTAATGATTCTGCGATCCCAAATTTCTTTCTTTTAGGGGTTGTATTTCTCTTATTTCGGGTGGCCCACGTGCATCATTTCCTGAAGAACCACAGTTTAGCAAGGACAGCCCCCCTCTCTACCTAGAACTCAAAGGTTTTGGTCTTGTGCCTGTGAATGGCCGTGGGCATTTCGGGGAGAGATGCACATGCAGCACTTAGATGGAGGTGAAGTGCCTGACAAACACCCTGAGGAACATTAGAAACAGATGTCCTGCACATGGTATCAAAATCTTCATTTGGATCCTCCTCAGCATCTCCTGTTGGCTTTGGCAGGAGGGGCTGTATCTTGCATGGCAGGCCTCATTTCATATAGAGACTGTAGTGTATGGTTAGGCAGTTTGCAGAGCAAAAGCTGAATTTGGTTTCAATCTGGCTGATACTTAACAGGCTTTGAGTGAAGAGGGCTTTTGTTTCAATGCCTCAACATTAAACCCTAATGTGAACCTTCCCCTTGTCTTGGCAAGGCAGTGCCCTGCGCTGTCATTTGCTTGTTGACGTTTTCTGCCAAACAAAAATAAATTCTTTAAGGCTCATGCTGCTGAGTAATTAATTTTTTATGGTTCCTGAAGGGAATACTTTATAGCTGAGGTGGATCTTTCCATAGGCTGAGAGCGCCAGGATTTCACTCACTGAAAAAGCTGACAGTGGGAATAAGGGCACGGATCCTCCGGGGGCAGGGTTGCAAGGGCTGCTGTGCTGGATGCAAATGTACCTCTGCAGGTTCCTAATCCTGCAGATAGGAAGCTGCAGATGAGCCCCTCAGCTGCCACCAACACCTTTGGGTACACTTACTTCTGCAACTGATCTGCCCAAGTTGTTGTTCCGCAGATGATGAGCAGTTTGGAGCCTTGTTTCAGTCCCAGTGCCTGAATTCTCAGGGTGAGCATTTTCTCAGTTTATTGAGAGGATAGATCCAGCCTCTACTCCCAGAGCAGCAGCGATGCAGGAGTGTACTAGGTGTGTGTTGCAGCAGCTAATATGCATCTGTCAAGTGAGAAATTGATTCCCAGCTCCCTAATGTAGACAGAAGCTACTCTGAGAGTCATCTTGCTCTGTTTGTGATGGTTGGATCTCTTTTCCTTCACGTTAATAGGTGTTTGTTAGGGAAGGGCAGAACCCTGCTCCTGTTGGCAGAAGAGCAAAGGAGACTTGGCTCAGAATTTGTGCTGGCCAAGGGATGAGGATGTTTCACTGGTGTGTGATGCTGTGGGAGCATCCTCCAGGCACAGAACATGAGTTCAGCTCAGGCTCTTCCATGGTATGTCCGGGTGTCAGGTGCTATGATTTGGGTGTGCTCATGATCACGAAGGAAACCTGAAGCAATGAGTGCAGTTCCTCAGTCAGATAAATGCACCTGTCCAGGCAGAACCAGGGCCCATGTTTGCTCTGTCAGATACTGTTAGTGCCTAATCCATAGGTATTTTGTCCACCTTTTATGCCTTACTAGCATGAGGCAAATGCTCTGCAGAGGTATAACCAGAGGCTTCATCCTTTGGTCTTCCCTTGTGCTCCCTGTGTTTGTGGAAGGTTTTACTCTTTGATTAGAGTTCAGGATTTCCTAGGCAGCTAGGAATTGGCCACTGTGGGTCACCAAAGGACATATGGACCTCCAAGAATCAGCCTGTAAGCCATCCCACAGGGAATAACTTTCCTCCTGAGCCATCGGAGTAATAAATAATTTACATCGCGGGATTTTCATAGGGCTGGGAGCAAAAACGAATATAGTGGTAATGAAATAATCAAGACCTGGTTGGCAGTGGTTTTCCTTAGCATTACTGCTTGTTGGAGCAGGAGTTTTGTATCCCCTGCATGAAGTGGAAAAAGCCCAAAGTGACAATAGTCCCAAACTCACTGAGGGCTCTGCTGGGTGAGGAAAGAGGTGGGTGGGCAGAGACCCGTTCCTGAAAGGGACAGAGAGAGGATTTGGTGTGTCTTTTATTTTTTTTTATATAGGAGAACGCCGAAGTTTCTGACAGTAATAGCTCTGTAGCTAATAATAGGAAGAAATTACTCAGCATTGTGTTGTTACCCCACTGCTGTCTTAATTGCTGTCTCAGTAGGCTTAATCACAGAGATGCTCCTGATAGAGAAGTGGCTGTGGGCTTTCATACCATACTCAGAGATTCTGAGAGAATTTGGAGAAAGCTAAGCACAGAAATGTGCACCCTTGCAAATCCTACGGTTCTTACCGTTTCTGGAAATGCAAAGGCATGGTGAGATTTCCAAACTAAAATAAATTCTTTTTGCTGTAAAAATGGGGCAAGTGCTCAAAGGTCACTATAACTGTATTAACTTCAGAGACTTCATTAAAGGATTCATTTTTTTTTAATTATGAAGAACAGTATGGGTGAAAAAGTCCATTTTATGGACACCCCACCCTAATAACAGAAAATTACTTTTGATTAATACTTCTGTTTCTCAGAGGTGCTTAATACAGCATACAAATGCAAAAATTGATTAGGTAAAAATCTCAGAATTGCTAAGACCGTTGTAGCCTTGAAAATGTTCAAAGTGCAGCACACTCTGCAGGGTAGTGATGAGAGCATTGGGAATTGTTTTAGTTGTGGCCTTAACTGCACTGCCAAGCTGTAACTCTTCAGAAGTGTGCTTCAGTAGCTGAAATAATAGAGATTGTAGAAGCAAAGATGTGTCTAGTCACCATTGCACTGCTTGTGGAAACAGTGGTGCTTTCTCTCACTGCTAAATTGGAGTTGTCTGTCACACTTTTGGACTGGGGAGGTGTCAGCATTTCCAGTATGCACCACCAGACGTAGGGGGTAGAAGTGGTCAGCTAAAGTGTAGTCAGGAGTTGTCAGAGCACAGGGATTTTACAAGGCTTTAAAGAAGAACCAAGAGTATATTTGATACAGGAAATGCATAAGGCACATTCAGCAGTGCTGGATAACTCGTGTTACCTTGCTTGTCACCTGTAGTGCCTCAGTCACTGCAAAGACAGAGCTCGTGTGTTCCAAGAGAAAACAAACTTTTTGATATCTTTACTGAAGAGGGAACTGCTCTTTTAAAGCAAAAAAAAAGGCCATCTAAATTATTTACCTGTTACAAATCAAAATATATCAGACAAATGTTGTTTGGGATGCAGAGGCAAGGACTTAAATTTCAAAATTAGCATTGCCTGTGGGACCCGAGTTTTTCAACCTTTTAGTGCGTCCTCATGCCAGGGCTGCTGAGCTGGCAGGGGGCTGGTGCTTTTGAAAATGGATGGGAACACACCTGCAGGAAAGAGCAGTGCTCGTGGCTCAGCTCTTGGTCTCACAGCTTTATCTATCTGACCTTAGCACAGTGTTTACATTTTAGTACTTCTGAGCTGGCTTTCAATTCTGCCACATTTGTTCCTCTTTATTTTAAATTAACGCTTTCCCAGTCCCAAACCAGCTTTCAAGGCTGGAGTTAAAAAGATCCTGACTGCAATCCTGTGGTCCTGGTGACACATGGGGTCACATGTGTGACACACGGGGTCACATGTGTGACACACATGCTTCCTCATCCTCCCTGTTTCTTTATGTGGATGACTTTTGTCAAGTGTCTTAAAGCTGATAGCTTAAGAAAGTGGAACAGAAGTTTCAGCAGACTAAATAGGCATAGAAAATACATTATCCTTGGGCTTCAAACCCAAGTATGACATGATAGGAGGGCTCTAGGGATTTTCTTTTAAACTATTGTGCAAACTTAACTTTCCTCCTCTGTTGTGAGATTCGTAGTGTCCTGTGCCATGATCGTATCCATGACCACATCCTGGTTTTCACTCACTGGCCTGCCGACTTGTTTATTGAGTAGAGTAAATTATGCTTCCTTCGTTAGTGTTATTTTTCATTTCCCCTTGTCTGCATATTCACCAGACATAAATGTGTACTTGGTACCACTAAAAGCTTGCAAAGTAGTCAGAATGAGTAGTTTCTAGATAGGCTTTCCTGTGACCTGTCTCACTGAATCCAGAGGCTCCTCACAGGCGTGACGAGGCAGGAATTCACTTGAGCTGCACAGAAGGCAGTGGGACAGAGGTGACCCCAACCCCCTCTCATACTTGGTGATGTGAAAGAAGTTTAGGAAAAGCAGCACATTCACAGGGTCATTGTCAAGGCTGTGCTGGGGTGCAAGGCTTCCTTTGCTTAGGGCTGGTGTTTGATGCCAGAGGCAGGGGAGGAGGGAGCAGCGATCGCACCAAGACACAGTTTCCTTCACTTTGGTTTTGTGCTGTTTGGAGTGGTTTTGGCACACAGTATATGCAGTAACAACCTCCTCCTAAAGGGTAAAGTAAACCTTTGAACATCAGCATTTTCTTCCCTTGAAAACCAGATTATGTCTGTGCTACTTACTTAGCACGCATCTGTTTAATTAATTAGCGTTGCTTCATGACATGCCAGATCATCAGGAATGACCTAAGCCCCAGCAAAGAGACTCATGTAGTGCTCAAAAGCAGCAAGTCACATGTTTGAGTGATCTCAGCACTTCTCTGGGATGTTCATAAACTGCTTACATGTTTGTGAGAACAGCTGGGAAAGTCCTGAAAATGAGCAATAAGGTATGGGGCTACAGGATAGAAATGTTGCTGCCCATATATTTTTTTTTTTTTTTAATTCATTTCCTTTTCTGCCTTCCAGAAGTCCACTTTTATTTGCTCTATCTTTAACAGGGGCTTTATGGCAGGGTGCAATTCTACATGGTAAGAATTGAAATGGCAAACCTGTGTTTGATAAACTACACAAGCAGAAGTGCTTCAAGTCCTTTGCAAGGACACAAGATGCCAAAATTAAGCTGTTTAACACTTGAATTTTTACACAGCAGAGGCTCTTTCCTTCAATCACACGACACAGTGTGAATTACAGTGGAAGTTCACACACTCACTGAAACCTGCATGTGCTTCATTCCTTCACATCTCTTAAAGATTGGGAAAGGTCCAAGATACTGTAAGGCTTTAGGAGATGCATTTAGGTCACAGCCACCAAAAAACCTGTGGATTGTGTCACTGTGAAACCTGAAATGCCACCGTGTGATGCAGCCTTTGTGTTGTTGAGCTGCAAACATCAGCTGCTCTGGCAGTTCTAGGTCACGGCCCCTAGAGAATGCACAGAAGTTAACCAAATAATCTGATTTAATCAATGTGTATCCAGCTGAAGTTGAGAGATACAATAGTTTATGGCTGATCTTTTCCTTCTGGGCAGAAGGCTTTTTTTTTTGTAGATCTGTAGTTTTCGTATTGACCTGTTGTTTTTAGTGAAAGGAAAAGTGCAGCTAGGCTGAAAAATCAAATCTGTGGTTTCTTGGGTTTTCCTAATTTGCTGATTTTTAATGAGTCAAGTAGCCCTTTGGCATTTGAGTTCTTTTGTTTGCTTTATAACCCCTGTAAATGGACTGTGAGGTCAGAATAAGATGTTACTTCTTGGAAATAATTATCAGTAAGCTGTTGTTTGCATGCAAAAATCTTGGTGTTTCTCCTAAAAGGTGTTTCTTTCTGTATTTCAGCTTGTTAGTGACTTATTGGAATTCTGCTTCTACACTTTCCGAGAGTCTCAGGCACTGAAAGTAGAGTTTCCAGCCATGCTGGTGGAAATCATCAGTGACCAGCTACCAAAGGTGGAATCTGGGAATGCCAAGCCCCTGTACTTTCACAGGAAGTGATAGAAAATGTCTTAAATGGAAGAACTTTGCCTTAAGTTTCCCTGTGTTATTCCACACCCATGAAGGACCCAAGAAACCATATTTTAAACATGCTCTTTACACTTGTTCAGCAGTCTCTGAATAGTCTAAAATCATACGAAGGGTTTGGGGGAATGGAAAGCAGTTGACTCAGATTTGGCAAGACCTAGATGTTTGGAAATTACCCCATAACCCTAAAACACTTAGAAAATGTTCCTGTTCCTCTGGATGAAAAGCCATATCTAGTCAATAACTCTTTGATTTTGATATTTTAACAGATGGAGTTTTAAATATGCCATGTAGTTTCTGGTATTGTTTGCTTGTTTTAAAAGGGTTCGAGAACTAATGAGAACTTTTTAAAGCTTACCCTTGGTTTGCACATAAAACGTAAAGTCAATATGGGGCATTAATATTCTTTTCTTGTAAAAAAAAAACAAAACAACAACAAAAAAAAAAAACAAACAAACAAAAACGATATATATACACACATATATACACACACACAAACCCTAACGTGTAAAGTAATAACAGAACATTTGGTGTGGAATACTGTTATCCCCACCTGTGGCATTTGTTATCCCATGTTATCCCATCATAGATGATATACACTGTGTTAAGTGTCCATTTACTATTTAATTCAAAAGGATAAGATGTGAAAAACAAATGCCCTGGTATCAATTTATAGTATCTATTGTGCTGGCTTTACAAATAATTTTTTGCAGTCTTTTGCTGTACTGTACATTGCTGTATGTATAAATTGTGAAGGACCTGAAATAAGGTGTAAGGAACTTTTGTAAATGAGACAAAAAATCTTTAATGGTTAATAGGATGAACGGGAAAGTATTTTTGAAAGAACTCTATTTTGCTGGAGACTATTTAAGTACTATCTTTGTCTAAACAAACAAGGTAATTTTTTTGTAAAGTGAAATGTTCTGCATGCATAATGAACCGTTTACAGTGTATTTAAGAAAGGGAAAGCTGTGCCTTTTTTAGCATCATATCTAATTTACCATCCTATGGTATCTGTTGTAAATAACCACGCTTAACCTTTTCAGTTGTGTTTTAAGCCTTTCCATTTCTCTATTTTCCTCCCCTTTTGTCTCCCTTGCAAGCGTATGTGACTTGAGTACATCTTAGAACTCCTGCTTCATGTATCTGTAGGAAACTACACATTGTTGTGTTTGCCACTTTACCAAGGTTTCATTTAACAAGACAAATTATGGTCTCTCTCCAAAGCTTTTGCCCCCTTAATGATCTAGTGAGTTCTTGCCCTCTATTCCCTTTCTCTCTCAGGGGAATGGGGGTGAGCAACATGCTGAATGATTTTTCTTTTTTTACTAAGGTTTCCCAGATTGTTTGGTTTTGTTTGTTGGTGGTTTTTTTGTTGTTTTTTTTTTTTTTCCTTCGAATACTGGATATATGAAACATCTTAAAAGGTCATATTAGTATATCAGATGGGGGAGAGCAGTTTCTGGTTATGCTGAAGGGAACATGCAGATCATTACAGTAAGTATATCAAAGAGATTTGTACTGGTGAGAGGGGTGGTGAGGGATGATAGGGGCAGATAAGCTGAGTAGAATTTTTAGTGATCAACTAAAAGCATCTGTAATTTTGTAAGCATTTTTGTAATAATCGGGATACATCCAAGAAGACAAATGTTCACACTACAAGTTCAACTCAGTTGGTCTGATTTTGTCTCAAAAAATGTTTTCTCTAGAATAAGACTGCAAAGAAAAGAATTTTTGAGGTGATTTTCACTATTTCACAATTTATAAGCAACTACAAGATTTTGGAGTAGAATAGAGGACAGGTGAACTTTTCTGAGGCTCAGCTGTTGCTACCATATGCTCATGTTTAAATAGAATAGTTTTTCAGAGTCCTAATCTGTAGTGTTCTCTCTGGGTGCCACTGGTATTTTTGAGCTATAGTATGTCCCTTGGCCGGTCGGAATGTAGCATTTCTTGTCAATGGTGGTCGAATTAAGAATTCTACACCCTTTCTGAACCCAAATTTTGAGGTGCATTCTGGTGCACTGAAGACAGTCAGCGCTACTTGTCTTTTTAAATGACACCTGCCTTATGCAATGGGTAATCTGTAAAGACTGTATTCAGAGAGGTTTTTTATATATAAATATATACATACATATATTATTTGCATTTTGGAAGTCTAATTCATAGGCAGATCTTTAAATACTGACCTGCACAGCAATATGAAAGCCAAACTTCCAACGTGAGATATACAGCATGCAGACTGGTTGTTTACTGTAAAGACACAGTCATACATCCATCTTTTAATTTACTTTTTTTTTTTAAAGCCTAAAATAGAAGATTTCAAAGCCAGGTTTTGGGTGAATACAGTCTGCAGCAGCTTTTTATATTAACAAAGTTACTGCCTCCTTTTCTGTCTCAGAGTAACTTTGCTTGACTAAGATAGCAAAGCCATATTCTACACTTCACTGTTAAATGCCTGTCCCAGTCCAAATTGTTGTCTGTTTGCTCCTATTTTTGTACCTTATTACTTTTAATCTTGGTTTGGTACAATTCATAATTCACAGAAACTTCATATAATTAAACACACTAAATTAGTTTTAAAAAGCAATTTATATCTTTATGCAAAAACGTATGTCTGTCTTTGCAAACAACTGTAAGCAGATTATAATAAATCCTTTACTTTAATCACCTGTTGTTTATGAAACCATTCATTGATTATTATTTTTTTGTTAGGGATCATTGAAGTAATAGATACAATTGGATATAGATGTTGTAAGAGGCAGTATTCTCTTATCAAGGACACTTAAGCAGAATAGCCATCACTTTTTTATCTAAACCTGTGTACAGAAAAAAAAAAAAAAATGAAACCACAAAACCCAACCCTAGTTTTTAGCTACTGGGAAGTTCATTATGTTCTTTTGAATTTGTTTAGAATGAAATAGGCATTTGTCTCCTGCAAAATACAAGACAAACTATAACAGCTTTTAGAAAGTGGGCTTTTGTTCATTGAGCTAAATTATTTTGTTGTAAGAAGGAACAGGGATATGCAACAAGAGCATTGTATACACAGTTAAAATGTAAAATAGTGTAATGTACTGCAGTGGGTATTTCAGGAATACTACACATTGTGCAACTGAGCAGTTGCACGGAGTAAAATAGAAAAGACTAAAGTTTGCAATATCAAAATCTTATTAAAAAGATACTTTACAATCAATAATGCAAAAAGCTAATTCACAGGGTGGTGTTTTTCACTGACTTGTTTAAACATTTATGAAATTTAAAAATTCTACAGTTAATGCACTTTTAATTGTTTATTAAAGATTTGACTTTTTTTAGAGCAATGTTTTCAGCTGGAGGTCAATGACTTGATAAGATAGACAGCAGTTCTGAGGCCAGGAAGCTCAGAGGAATGTTTAAGAATTCTTGGAGTTTAAATAGATTCCTGGATGAAAAAAAAAAAGCAGCCAGCAGTATGGTGTAAACAGTAAAATCTATGCATAATGATGCATTTATAATTAGGGGTTTGCTTCTGTATGTTTAAAGCTTTTTAAATAAATAGAAAATATTGTTTGGTCTTTATGTTAATGTCTGCAAGTACCTATTTTTCTTTTTTTTTTTTATACAAATTGTACAAATATACATGAATTAAACTGGTTTGATTGCAAGTATTTCTTGCATTTTAATCTCAGCTAGCTGCTGGTGCAGTGATGTCCTCAGAGACAAGCCTTCTGCTCATGTAGGAACAATACAGAACCAGAGAGTGGGTTGGGTTGGAAGGGACCCTAAAGACCATCCAGTTCCAACCTCCAGCCATGGCAGGGACACATTCCACTGGACCAGGTGCTCTGAGCCCCATTTAACCTGGACAGGAACACTTCAACATAAAGTAACTTAAAATGCACTGTAACATCTTTCTTCAGACACCTGGAATGTTGGTTCGAGCACGCTCTGTCACTGGGGTGTCACCGCACCTGCGATGGCTTCGGCCAGGGAGCAGCTCCTCGGGCTGTAAAACAGGGACTGTCCAGTACTGAGGCATGTGGTTCACTTTACCTGGGTCCCTGTGATTGACAAACCAGCTGCTGACACTGTTCTGGGCACAAGCTCCATCCCACTGGAAGAAACAAACCTTCAGTAGCCAGACCAGTCTGGGCTCCAGTTCCTCTTGACCTCCTGCTGCTGTACCCATTGGCCAAAGTGAGTGAATCCCTCTGAGAGAAATTCTATTTTACATACACGAGCTCTCCCCCTTGACCCTGCCTGCTCAGGGTCAGACCTTTTCCAGCTGTAATTACAGTAAGATAGCAGGAGTTTTATTTCCCCTTCTAACTCTCTTGGTTTGTTCTGGGCTCTCTTTCAAAAATTCACCACCAAGTTCTGCACAAAGCCTGGTGTGGGGTGTAAGACCACCATTTAAAGTTGCATAGTTTTTTTATTGCCAAAAAAATCCTTGCACCTGCTTTCTGTTTGCTGAATTGTCAGAAGCAAAGAATAGTAGGGGATCAGCAGTGTTAAGAAAAATTTCCCATATGTTTACAAGCAGATGCATCTGTCATATGCTGTTCTAGAAATAAGATGACGCTATCACTACTTAAAACCATAATGAAACTTGTAACCTGATGCCAAGCTGGGGCACTCAGGTAGCTGCAGAGACTGGGAGTTCATGAGGAGTACAACATATTACTAAGAAAGGAGTGGAAAAAGTGCCCTGTCACAAATTTTGCTTGGTATGCCATGCCATGCCCTGCCATGCAGTTTTTGAGGTGTTCTTTAATTGTAGATGCTGACAGGATGAAGTTTCTTTGGCACTTACTTGTGGCTACTGCACGGACAGATGAGGGCAGACTCTTGGACTCTGATGTAGAAAACAATGTCCAAGGCACATTCAGCTTAAGAAGTGAAACTCCAGTGAAAACTTTCAGTGAGACCCAGTTTAGCACTGGTGCATTTACAGCCTACACAGGCCCTCTGTCAGCAACTTTTTTTCCTTAAACTCCAGACCAGGTAAGAATTGTGAAATGGGCAAAGAGGACAAGGAACAGCATTAAGGAAGGCAAGTTTCTGCCCAGGTCTCTTCTGTGACACAATTACAGAGGCTGGGGTAGCAAAAGCTGTAAGCAGTGTGGCAGGACCATGTATTTTCATTATAGAACAGATAAATCAGCTAATGAGATTTTTCTTTCATTGGAAGGAAACCTGCCACGAAGAGCAGCTGGGACAATGCTTAACAACCTTCAGCAGCCTGAAAACCCCAGGGCTTTTCACCCAGCAGAGTGAAAGTGCTGCTGGCCAAGGCACAGAGCTGCACCCTGACCACTGACTAACACAGGCTATAAATTTCTGCTGAGCCCAGCTAGGCAGGAGTCTCAGCTTGGCCATGAATTATTCAGCAAACACATCTGACTTTAATCCCCAGGCTGAGGGATTCAATCTCTGGCCCCACAGTGATGGCAAGGCCAATGCCGTTCTGCATGAAAAGCACATTTGGGTTTTTTTTTTTCTAATTCACACTTTAATTTTCAGCCCATTCACTACCAGCAGCCTCAGCTTCTGGAAAGTGACACGTCTGTGTCCCTGCTCACAGTAACCAGCACAGAGCAAGGGAAGGGAACCCAACACAAGGATTAATTACACTGTGCCCTCGGCTGTGACAGGAGAGCAGTGCTATGAAAGAGGACAGAGGCCACACCCATGGAAAATGACCACTCCTGCTGCCAGGCCAAGAGAAGGATCCTGCAACCAGCCCTCTCCAGAATGGACTCCCTGTCCTCCTTCCTGTCTCAAGAGCATGTTACTGCACTCCTCCAAAATCTACCAAGCCATGGATAAGACAGACAAGAGGCATGCCCTAAAGGTCACCTTCAGGAAAGCCAGCAATCTCAAAGGCCTGACTTCCTTTGTATGGTTTTGTTTTTTCAATTTTTAGCATCTTTTAATCTCCACTCCCAAGCAGTCAGTACTGAGGGCATCGTTTACAGCTCTGCTCAGCCGTGAGGATGAAGAACCAGCTGTGCCGTGGCTACTGGGCTGTGCAAGTCTGTACTTGGCATTGGTGTAACTGGGCTGATGTGGAAACCCATCTGGTGGGTAGCAGTTCCCACAGCTGAATTCCTCAGAGGCAGTGTGGTTAGCCTGAAAGCCAGATCTGATCTGGCTCAGCTCACACCACTGCCTTCAGACAACGGCTGAGACGTGAGAAAGTTGGGATTAGTGTTACCTCTGTTCACTGTATCACTTCTCAGTAGAAAAGTTCTCTTCTTCTTTGGGTTCTGCGCGGCTCCAGGAGTAACAGGAGTCTCAAAACATCTCACCTAAAGGTGAAACAGGGTCACAGGACTAGATGGAAGAGACACTAAGACTATTATTCCTTCTCTATATATCTGCCCTTTTAAACAACCTCAGTTATAAGGAAAAAAAGCCCCACCACAGAGAGCTAGAGCTGAGAAGAACATTGAGAATTTTGGAGGACAACAGCCAGGACAAGATCAGACATGCACTGCAGGTTTAAAACAACAACAAAACAAATGGAAGCAACTTCCAAAGCTTGTAAGCTTCAAGTTATCAGAGCTTCACCATCTGACAAGCCAGCATACCTAGCTGCCACACCTGCAAGGCTAACACCAAAGATTTATATGCTCCCTTTTCTTTCAACATTTTCTACCAACTGGTAGCCATGAAAACTGAGTTTGGCACACAAATACCATCCTGCCTCCAAAATCAAACTTTAAGGCCACAGATGAGTTGACAGAGCTGTGGGCCCAGGCAACACAAGACCCAGCCAGAACAGAGCTTTGCCACGTGAACAAATCTGAGCAAGGAAACCTGCAAGCTGTTGCTGCAAATACTTTTGCAGCTAATTTCCTTAACACAGAATCAAGGAGCAAATCAGCCAGAAGTAATTTTCAGTGCTTGGGTCACTTAGCCAAGACAAGAGCTGCCTAAAAGCTTTATGGGAGAGAGTCACTGCTCCAATACCATGAGAATTCACCAAATGAAACTCCTCCAAGCAATGAGGGTCAGTGCTGGAGAGCTGTACTGGCTTGGCCCACCATTGCTCCATCTGGAAATGATTTGTGCATACTCCAGTGGTCTGTGCAGTCTGGGCAAAGGAACAAATTAATGGCATGGAGTTAAATCCTCAGGGGGGAAAAAAGCCATCCCAATCTCAAGGCAGCATTAACCATTAACTGGTTTACTAATCACATTTTTTAGGAAAACTTGCAAGCTAAGTAGAGCTGCAGTAAATGACTCGAAATCCATGGAGTCCAATTTAACAAATAAGTGAGCCTGTATTAGCATGTCATCCTGTCACACGTTACTGCATCCTCTCCGCTGCCTCCCAGACAGTCTTACTTGAAGGAGAGAAAAACAAAGATTAGTGATAAAACTGCATGTAACTTTTTCAAAGTACTACAAATTTTGAGGCACCAGTAAGACCGTGCAGTTGACAGTCACAGGGAAGAACGACAGGCAAGGTGCACAAGCAGCTAAGAGAGACATACAACAGAAAAAAATGCATGAATTCTCCAGGATGAAAAGCATCATAGCCAAAGATTCTCTTTTCCCTTTTGGCTTGAACTTCCAGAGTTGCCTATTTTAAGTGAGGAAAGCTCCCCATCCATTTTAGAGCCTGCTTGAGGCTGACTGCACAGAGCTGCCAATAATTATTTCATGCCAAAACTTCCAGAACCTGAGCAAAATACTCTGCAACACAGGAATGACAAGTCAAATAACAAATAACATTTTATTTCATTTACAGTGATATTTTTGAGTAGCAAAGGAACCATGACATATAGGAGCCTGTAAGAAAAGTTCATGTGTCTTATCTTTATAAAATAAATGGAATCATACACACAACATAAACGAATGTGCTCTTTGAAGACATTTGAAAAATGTCATGTCTTGATAACTATTATTTTACTTACTGATGTCTGTTCTACACTGGCTATTCCATTCCAAAATAGAATTTGTCAGCATGATAGCTTTTGTTATCCATCAGTATCTTCCAAACCTAAAATTACCATAGAATCATAGAACAGATTGGGTAGGGAGGGACCTTAAAGATCATTTAGTTCCAATCCCCTGCCATGGGCAGGGACATCTTGCACTAGACCAGGTTGCTCAGAGTCCCATCCAACCTGGCCTTAAACACTTCCAGGGATGGGGCAGCCACAGCTTCTCTGGGCAACCTGTGCCAGGGCCTCAACACCCTCAACATTCTGTTAAAAATGCTGGTTATCATAGCACAATCTCCAGGTCACTAAGTTGAGTCTCAGATCAGGCAAATACTTGACATCAAAAGCTATTTACCTTACAAACAAACATACTACTACTGCTCTTTACAACAGAAAAAAAAAAGCACCCTATTAAAAAAATTAACATATCCCTCCATCCCTCCTCCTTGTCCCCCCCCACCCATTCCAACCCTCAAAGAATGTTTTCTTTTTTCTAATTAATATTTGGCAACACTTAATGTCTTTATACAGATTAGGATCTTCAATCCATAGTCCAACTCTTCACTGATTAAAAGCAGTCACAAAAGTAGAGACAAGTGACTAGAACAAAAATCCATGGATACCATGTACACCTTCTTGGCGTTCAATGCACAAAGCTATAAAAACTGAACATAATTTTGTGGAATAAGTCCTCTCTTGCCATTTAACGTGCCTTCTAGCCATCCTGGCTCTCTGGAAAATTGCACTGCAAAAGGAAAGGAAAGAAAATTACTGCATTCTTTAATGTTTGAATTAGTACTTTTCAGCTTTAGCTCCACGACACCAGGCAAAGCATCCATAAAAACACCCCGTCATCTGCAATGACCAGTTTAAGGATCTGGCTAGGAAAGATAAAGAGGATTATTAACTTGACTTAAATACTTCATAATATACTTCTGCAAAACGTACATGGTGAAATGGCTTTTAGGTGCAGGAGACTTCATTAAGAGAATGGTTAATGGAGCTTAGGACAGATTTGTAAACTAGAGAAATCTGTGCTTTAGGAGAAAAGCCACAATTTGTATCAAACAGTGGAAAACACTTTCAGTAGGTGGGGCAAAACAAGAGCAAAAACCTGTCTTGAGCAGAGGTGGTGAATCTGGAAGCTCAGAGCCACAGAAGCACAGCATAGGACCTTACTTGGCATGAAAAATAAGCATGGAAAGGATTACAGGGGAAATAGAAATGAGCCAGATGTCACTCCAAGTATCATCTCTTCAGAACAGAGCTGCTATTAGAAGTGACCAGTGGACAAAATCTGAATCATTCTTCTGATTAAATCCTCTCTCTGAAATTCAAATACATAGTGCAATTCACAAAACACAAAGCAAAGGCATGAATGGCTCTTTGTGCCATCCTAAGTGTTTACCACTGCTGATCCCAAAGTTTATGCGAGAGTATCGATGAATCTAAAATAAGAAATATTTCAGCTTGGACTCCCAATGCCCCAAAAGTTACTCTGTGAGCAAAAGAACTAATGAAATCTGACTTCCTGTATATATAGTTTGACCACATTTGACAGGAAGTAAAAAAAAAAGAAGCATAGGACTCCTTTCTTTGGAAAAGAGACTACAAAGTCCTCAAATTCCCCTCTGAGGTGTCTTTTAAGGATGTAACACAGATACCTATTTACCTATGGAACTGTAAAATCCCACACTTTATAGCAACCTACAACATTCTCTGCTGTATTAATTTATCCTCGCAGTGCCTCTGAGACAGACAGCATTGAGGAAGACATCAGACAAATGCTGAAACATGCTGCCAGCCATGTCAGTGCTTTATTTAAAACACATTAACACATTGGGGAATGTGATATTTGTAGCCTTCTTCGTATCAGGCAAGTAACAGTTAAGAGAGAGCAACATGTTAAGTCTCACTTCCAAAAGCATTGTAAGGCTCTAAATTTGAGCACTTAAAATCATACTTTCCCTTGTTTTTGTCCTGGTCTCCTATTACTGTCAGACAGCTGTGCTCAGAAACCATGCTTTAAACAAAAGCTGTGACTCCAAGGAACCCAGAAAACAAAACTGCTTTCAAATGCTACTGATAGTTTAGATTCAGCACAAAAGTCTGGGCTTGTAATAAATGTGTTCAACAAAAAGAAAAACGTGCATAGAAAATTACCTTTTAGGATCTGTGCTCACACAGTAACTTACCTTACCATTAGTAATTAGCAGGCCCTCCTCTCCCTTTGTCATTTCTATTCCACAATTACAGAGTACACATGCACTTGAAAGTGCATGGCTGACACCACCACAAACCTCCCTCCAGAAGCTGTAATTCTACATTTCCAGCAAATGCACCAGGAGCCAGCCAAACCCCTCCCTGACGTCTCCCATACCTACAGAGCACATCTGCATTACAGGAAACAAACTCCAAAAAAAAAAAAAAAAAAAAAAACAAAACANAAAAAAAAAAAAAGACAGATTAGGAAGAAAAACAACTAGAAAACCTGGAGGAAGGAAATTTCTACCTGTCCTCTGGTACTTGACCTTAGGTTCCATTAGAAAGGGTAGATACCCCTGACATGTGAATGCCTATAAACACCAAAGGCCTGTTCAAATTGAGGGGAGCCCTCATCTGAGAGGATCACACTGAAATTCAAATTTACCTAAAATTTACCCAGGGGAGGAAATGCTCAAACTATGCTGAATCATGTCACTCAACACAACAGCAAACTTCCAAAGAAATATCTTCTAAGCAAGTTTGATAACAGTGAACTCTGCACACTGCAGCACGTTCATGGCCCAGCAGTTGGGTTTGAGTGGCAAACACCATTTTCACCCCAGAAGATGAGACATACTGGTACAACTGAGCTGTGTGCTTGGGAAATTAAATATTGCACATGTACATTACACAGCTGAGGGCCCCACTTGTTGGCAGACTGTTCTTTCAGACTCCAGGAAGACTGAAGAAGGAATTGTCCCTCAATAAGGCCACTGTTTCTAGAGATCCTTGTTTTTTTTAAAAATACAGCAAAAAGTAATTCTTAACGTTCAGCAGCTGTGGTGACTGTCAGAGCAGGAAAGGTTTCTGCCCCCACTCCAATCACATTGTGCAAGAAGGGCTAAGATGCCCGTGTACATCACTGACTGCTTCTATAGGCAAATTATATTAATGAGGCTGCCACCCAAATGTAAAGCTGCTTTAAGCTCCAGTGATCCTGTGTTCTTTGCTAATCCATTTCTGAAGTACAGCATACAACAGCATGCATTCCTTAAAATCAAAACCACTTAACCACACAAACCCCATTCCTCCATCATGCAAGCTCTTCTTAAACCCAGGACACAGCCTATTTCTGAAAAAATACCCTGCTCAAGAGAAGACTTCTATAGTGTCCCCTTTCTGTCATTTCTTCTCAGTCAACAACGATTACAGTTCTTTGCACTTTCTCAGGCCTGCCTCATTTAAAAATACTTTGCTGCAGAAACCACACACTTGGCCTTAAAACTACAACTCATTACTAGAGCAACCATCCCATACAACTAAGGCTCATGTTGGCATTGGACAGGAGTAGTATAAAAGTAGTATAAAATACTTGTAGTATAAAAGATACAGAGCAGAGAAGTAAACAGTAAATATTTTCAGCAAGATTTTAGAAGCGTATAGCAAGACTGTACAACAAGACCAACCATAGAGCCACCACTAAAAGCCATCACCTCTTAGGACAGTGCAAATAGCAGCCAAGTTGAGAGCTCAGATGGGGACAGTGACTTCCTCAGTACCAGCTGCAAGGCCTTTTCAGCAGTCTCACTCATGAAGGACAAGAGTAGAGAAAGAAGGTGTCAGCATCAGTACGACAGCAACCACTGGGGAACACCTACCCCAACTCAAATGGGCCAACAAAATCTACAGACTTGCAACTTGCAGTGAGATCTGGTTTCTTCTAATCAAGAAACACCATCAGGTCAACTTGGCATTTGCAGCATTACCTCTTACTTTTCTGTATTCTCCATAGGAAATAGCTCCGATATTGACGATGTTATTATTTTCTAACTGCAAATACATAAAATTTGTGAGTGGCTCTTCCCAGAGACCCAATGCCATAAACAGACTTTGCTCTGCTCTGGCAGCTCAAAAGTTTCACCGGTCTCAACCACAATGAGAGCAAGACTCACTTCCTCAGCAATATTAGTCCATTGCCTGAGTGCCACCAACTTCAGCAAGACTGAATCAGACACTGATTCACAATGATTTCCACATCTTTGTGGAAACCGACTGTTTTGGGAGTGAATCTAACATGCACAGTGCCTGGCACAAAAAAGCCTCCCTTTCTCATGGAGTATTTTGTCAATCAGAATAAAAACCTCAAAAAGCAACATAAATGAGGATTACTGAGGGCAACAGAAATCTCACTGCTAAAACCACTACAGCACCAGAACTCACTTCTATAGAACTCAGTGATGCTGGCCAATTTTTCATCAGGAAACTCAATTAAAGCAACCAAATGTCCCTGCAAGCCCCCTGTGTTTAGAAATCCCTTTGGGTTTTTGAAACAATCTCTATGGGTTGTGTTGATGGCAGAAATGCAGAAACATTTAGCATGCTTAAGGTTAGCCTGGAATTTGAAACTTCAAAACTTGCTGTTGCCCTTAATTATGCTGTGAGAAGCAGAACTGTCTTGTGGACAGAACACAGGGCGAGGAGTCAGGGGGTCTTCTCCCCATGAATATTTCCAAGTGCTCTGAAATCCACAGAAAGGTGCATCAAAAAGTGGCTCTATCCCTATTTTCACCTCAGCAAAAGAACCACTTGCACATGCAGTGCAATACGGTATTTTGGGAGTACCACTTCTTGATGTAAATCCTTGATTGGTC
>WEKY01012857.1:6291-21024 GCA_013390045.1 Picathartes gymnocephalus | reverse complement strand
TTTGAGCCCTCCATTCCCTGCCTGGAATGCTCTCTGACCCCTCCATTCTCCTGCTCCAGGTAGGGTGAGGGTCACTTCTCGTGTTCGGACAATGCTCTCAGGCACAGGGTGGGATTTTGCGCTGTCTGTGGAGTTGGGTTTGATGATTGGTGGGTCCCTTCCAATCCGGATATTCCATGATTCTGTTACTCCCTGAAAAAGGGACTGGAAGATGTGGGAGGAAGCAGGAGGCACCTTGTCCTCCTCTGCATCACCAACCACACAAGAACTCAACACCTGAGCTGTGTTCTGGCCCTCCCTGATGTCTCCTGTGACCTCCCAAGCTGTGCCTGCTGACCCCTCCAGGAGGGACAGGAGGGCACAGGGGATGCTGTGGTGGCAGAAGGGAAGGGTGACAACTCCTGGGGATTCTGTAACATGCGGGACATGGGCCATGGAAGGTGCTTCAGGAAACATTTTTCCACTGGGTGATGAAACACACGGACCAGGGAGGTTGTGGAGTGTCCATCCTTGGACAGATCCAGGAGCTGTTGGTATCTGAAGCACCTGGCTCAAGGATGTCCCAGCCGAGCAGAGGGTTGGGCCACATGACCTCTGCGAGTGTATCCCAACCCCAATAACTGATCCAGTGACCTCCCTTGGAGCAGCTTTAGCTGGGTATCCCCAAATGGAAGGAACTCGAGGAGACTGCGGTTCCAATGCAGAGTGAACTTTATTGAGTGTGAAGGCAGAAAGAGCGCAGGGGCTGGGCAGGGCCCCGGGCCAGGCTGCCCCAGCAGCAGGGCCAGGCAGGCAGGCCGGGCCGGCAGTGGGACACTCGTCTGCCTGGCCCAGGCACGGGGACGGCGGCGGCAGCAGGACCCCGCTGCGCTGGCTCGGGGCTGAGCCCCCGCGCCCGCAGAGCAGGGACAGCAGGGCCTGGGCAGGCGCAGAAGAAAGCAGGAGAAGCAGAAGCCTCAGCTGGCCACGTCTCCCTCCCTCCCTCCCTCCTTGGCCAGGAGGGCTCGAGGGGGCCCAAGGCCTCTGGGAACGCTGGCCAGCAGCTCCAGCCCGGCTTGGGCCTTCCCGGGGGAGGCTCTGGCTGGACGGGCGGCCCGGCTCTAGCAGGGCAGGCACCTCCGGCCCCAGGGGCGGCCACCAAGGCCAGAGAGCCCCGAGAGCCCAAAGCCCCCCGAGTTGATGGGGACCCCGGACTCGCTGAGGATGCTGCCCACGGCGGCCGAGGTGGAGGATCCCACGGCGGTGTTCTGGGGGAAGGAGCTGAGGATGGGCCCGGGCAGGGTGACCACCACGGGCGAGGGCTGGATGACCACGCGGGAGTCCTGGCACTGGCGGACACAGGGCTCGTTGCAGCTGTTGGCCAGCGGGGTGGGGCCGCAGGGCCGGCACAGGTCGTAGCAGGACATGGCTGTGGCTGCAGGAGACCTGGGGAAGGCACGGGCAGAAGGTGAGGCACGGCCGGAGCTGCTGCTCTCAGGAGAAAGAGCAGAGGCTGGGGAGAAGGGACAGGAGAGGGACAAGGAAAGGACGAGGAATTGCAGTGTCCAAGAGGACCCCACAAACACAGAGGAGACCTTCTCCCACTTCCCTCCAGTGTGGCACAGAGAATGGAGACGATCACCAACTGTCCCAGCAAAACATAACTGAGGCAAAGTCCTGTGGGAGCCAGAAAAGAGAGAGGAAAAGAAACAGAAGCAGAAGAAAGCAGTCACCTGTGTCACCGAGGAGGAGAAGGCAGCAGAAGTGGATGAGGACTCCTGCACTTGCTCTGCCTTTTATACCATCCCACACCGCCCCGGGCCCAGGGACAGCCTTTGCACAGGGAACGTGTTTCCCAAGCTCATCTTGCATGCAAAACATCCCCATTACAAAAATTGGTGTTTTTATTTTTGCCCTGCAAGGCTGCTTTTTCATTTCCCTGTGCAGGACATGCCCAGTCAGCCTCCCAGGCTCCTTTCAAGTGCCAGCATTAGAGGGAAAACCTTTGCAGGGAAAATGATTCGTCAGCAGGGAAGGGTGATGCAGCCAGGGCTGAGAAGTGTCCCACTGACAATCTGGTGCCAGTCCCTGGCCCTCCAGGGCAGGACTTTCAAATGCAGAGGCAGAGCCGTGTCCCCTGCTGGACATTGGCACCACGGGCCTGGGCTGAGGATGGCCCCTCACCTGGAGGGACCCCCGAGATTGAAAAAGCTCTCCCAGAACATCGAGTCCAACCTGTGACCAATCCCCACCATGTCACCAGCCCAGAACACTGAGTGCCACATCCAGTTTTTTTCCTCGGACACCTCCAGGTATGGCCACTCCAAACCTCCCTGGGCAGCCCCGGCCAGGGCCTGAGCAACGGTGCCCAGCCCGGAGAGGGGATGCCTCATTCAGGGTGAGGGATGGAGCTGATCCTTGCAGGGGGATGGCCAGGCTGGAGCCTCAGGGCCCTGAGGAACCTGGCCCCATCATCAGGAAACGCTTTAAAGTCATGTCCTGGAGGGCCAGGGCTGGAATTCTTTGGGATGTCGGACACTCCTCAGCACCGGCTGCATCACTCGTCCCTGCTGACATGGCATTGTCCCCCCGGGCACATCTCAGCCTCTAATCCTGGCACTTGAAAGGAGCCTGGGNGAACATAAACAACCCCCAGTTTACTTAATTGGGATGCTTTGCATACAATATGAGATTGTTGGTAAACATGTTCCCTGTGCAAAGGAGCGTCTGGGCCTGGGGCTGTCCAGGACGGTATAAAAGTGCCTCCAAATTCAGGATCCCTCATCCACTTCTGCCTTCTCCTCCTGAGAACCAGGTGAGCAGCCACAGCCTCTGCCTCACTCTTCTCTTTCTCTCGTTCTCCTCTTTCTCTTTGGATCTCGAGCAAATCTTTGCCTCCACGGAGACCTGAGAGCTTTGGTTTTCTGCCACCATCTCTGCTGGCCTTGTTCTCCACTGGGGAGAGGCGGGAGGCGTTGGGATTTCTTTGCAGGGAACACTTTGGGGTCAGGGCTGTTGAATCTCCTTTTCCTCCCTCTCCTGCCTGTGTTTCCTCCTGCCCAGCAGCATCTCCGGCTGTGCCTCACGCTCCGTGGGTGCTTTCCCTGCCCTCTGCCCAGGTCTCCTGGCCACAGCCATGTCCTGCTACGACCTGTGCCGGCCCTGCGGCCCCACCCCGCTGGCCAACAGCTGCAACGAGCCCTGTGTCCGCCAGTGCCAGGACTCCCGCGTGGTCATCCAGCCCTCGCCCGTGGTGGTCACCCTGCCCGGGCCCATCCTCAGCTCCTTCCCCCAGAACACCGCCGTGGGATCCTCCACCTCGGCCGCCGTGGGCAGCATCCTCAGCGAGGAGGGAGTGCCCATCAACTCGGGGGGCTTTGGGCTCTCGGGGCTCTCTGGCCTTGGTGGCCGCCCCTGGGGCCGGAGGTGCCTGCCCTGCTAGAGCCGGGCCGCCCGTCCAGCCAGAGCCTCCCCCGGGAAGGCCCAAGCCGGGCTGGAGCTGCTGGCCAGCGTTCCCAGAGGCTTTGGGCCCCCCCGAGCCCTCCTGACCAAGGAGGGAGGGAGGGAGGTTCTCTCTGGACCGACCCATCCAGCCTTGGAAATCCTGCTCTGGAAGAGTTTCCTTGTCTCTGTGATTTTGCATTTCACGCTGACCTGGGTTAACGCTGTCGCTGCCAACAGCCAGCGGAGGGGTTTTACTCAGGAATTAAGGAATGGTGGAGTCTTGCTTGGTGTCTCTCAGTTGGAATGGTTTCAGTGGCTTCTTTTCCCTTCATAAATATATATTTTCCCTTTGTTATTGCTGAATGCTACTTGACTTCTTATCATTAAACTGATGTTGCATCTGATTTTGAGTTTCATTGTGGTTTTTCCCTCCTTTTTACCTCCCCTTGGGGCGGAATTATGTGAAAATCTATGCAAGGATTTCACAGAGGAAAATGTGCATCCAAAAGTTACTACAACCCACCTGATAAAAATAATTTCACTGGTTTTTACACTCTTGAGGAGCACTGAACAGGTCCACAAATGTACAATTGTGGTGTTTAAGCTTGAGCGATTGTAGCTCTTGTCCCTTATTTGACACCTTTGAAACTCTTGAGAATCTGAATGCGAATATTAATACGGCAAAAGCGACACCTGCCATTGTGGCAACCAAAAGACATCCAAGAGCAATAAAGCCATAAAATAATCTCTGTTTGGAAATTAAACTATCCTAGAGCTGAGATACAAATATGTGAGGAGCTCGAGGGAAGGCTCCTGGCATTCAGGTGTGGAGCCAGCCCAAATGTCCACGGAACAGGCAGAAGAGGTGGGGTTCTCTTTTCAAATGTTTTACGCTTATGCTTAAAATTTATTAAAAATGTATTACTTGCAAATTTGCAAATTTGAGAGTTTAGCAAAAAGATGGGATAGAATCCTAGAACACCCTGATGATCCTCAAGGATCATCTAATCCAGCTCCAGGTCCTGCACAGACACCTCAAAATCCCAAAATGTCCCTGAGGGTGTTTTCCAAACCATCCTGGAGCTGTGGCAGCCCCGGGGAGCCTGTTCAGTGTCCGAGATCCCTCCGGGGGAAGAACTTTCCACAAGTATCCATCCCAAACCTCCTATTCCTGATCCCAGAGCAGAGATTGGAGCTGCCCCTGCCCTGAGTCCCCTTTCCCTCTGTGGCTCGAGGCAGCAACACCAAAAAAAAAGTCAAATTAAAATGTCCCAGACTGAGAGGAGCCCGGGCTTGAAAAGAGGTTTCCGGGGGTGAATTTTCCAAACAAATAATCAGAGGGGCTGGGATGCCTCCACAAGCCCTTCCTGGCGGGACCGGTGGGATGAATTTTTTTCCTGGGATCCGTGAGGCGCTCCCGGCGTGGCAGAACCTCCGCGGTTGTATTTGCCATTAGTCCGTTTTTCCTAGATTTTAAAACATAAAAACAAATACTTGTGGTCAGCTTAAGCGACGCCCCAGATCTTGCACTCGCTGATAAAAATGTTACACACAAGGTTTCTGTGCTGTTACAATTTTGTTATGGTGTTGAATTGATGCGGTACCAATTAAAAAGTAATTTTAGTGGGGCTTAAAATTCAGCTAAAATCTATTTTTATTGAAACATATGTATGGGACTTGAAAATATGTGTTCTGTATCTACCACCGGCAGACCATTTAATCTATTTAATCTATTTTCTCTAATTTATGTTTTCTCTATTTTCTCTATTTTATCTATTTTATCTATTTTATCTATCTATTTATCCCACGATGCAAATGGACACAGAGTACGAGGGGTGGAGGAGGGAAATTTGGGAGCGTGAAGAGTCTGGTTGAGGGGAAATAAACCCCAAAATTTACCCTTGCTGATCTAAATGGAAAAAAGGGGGAAAAGGGAAAAAAGAGAATAAAGGGAAAAAAGGGGAAAAAGGGAAAAAAGGGAAAAAAGGGAAAAAAGGGAGCCGTGTTCTGGAACCTTCCCAGCCCAGCATCGCGGGGGGTTTGTGTAGGATGAAGTTTCTATTAAACAGAGACACTCATTTATATTTCAGATAGAATTTTATACCTTTAAGGGTCTGATCCATCTCCTGTAATGCCTGAAATAATCGGAGAGACCATTCCTAAAGAATGTGAAGGTGATTTGGGAGCCACGCCCCCTTTGGAGAGTCAGGTGCAATAGCTCTGCAGGTTTTTGTGACTTTATGACGTGACTGAAGCATCTTTTTCTTGCATTAATTTGTTCCCACACATATTTTTGCAGGTGGGACCTTTCCTTGATAAAGAAATTGTCCTGCTTTTGTTTTCCCGTCTAGGTTTAGGCTGGCATTGCGTGAGAAGCGTCATCCACCCGTAAAAAATTCTTTCATCTTACCCAATTTATGGGTACTTTTAACTTCTGGTACTTTTAGGCCGACTCTAATAATGTCAACGTGAAATTAGTCCAAGCACAATCTAATAAAGACAAAATTTTTCCAGCTCCTCAGCAATTTGTTCAAGATCAAATCCAAGAGGTGCCAAAACTCTTTGTGTGCCATTCCCAGTCTGACCCAGTTACAAACAATTGTCAATTAAAATGTTCACATCTCCAAAAAAAAGTATCTCTGGGGAGGTTTCCAAGCCTGGAGAAGCTTCGGGGTGACCTAATTTTGGCCTTCCAGGACCTGAAGGAACCAACGGGGAGAGAATTTCCAAAGGCCTGCAGTGACAGGGCGAGGGGAAAAGGGGAAAAACTGAAAGAGGGGAAATTTAGGACGGATTTGGGAAGGGAATTCTTCTCTGTGGGGGTGGAGAGGCCCTGGCAGAGGTGATTCCATGGATTCCTCATCCCTGGAAGTGTCCAAGGCGAGGCTGGACGAGGCTTGGAGCAACCTGGGATCGTGGGAGGTGTCCCTGCCCATGGATTGGAACAGGATGAGCTTGAAGGTCTCTTCCCACCCAAACCATTCCATTACCCCAACCGTTCCATGATTCCAAGCCATTCCATGGTTTCGATTGATATTTGTGAGCTGGGATGCTACAGAAGGGGTTTAGAGGTTTCCTTTGTGAAAGAACTGATAAATCAGCATTAAATGTCCCCGCGTTCTTCCAGCTGTGCCTCAGGCTGTGTTAACCACATTTAATACCATAAAACCATCCGGATTTGAGGTGATAAAATAGTAATTTGTCTCTGAATTCCACAATTCTGGCACTTCCTCACTGGATCTGTGGGATTTCAGGGCTGGATGTGCTCTTTAGGCAGGGCTTTCCCCAAAACCAGACCTGAGTTTTTTTCTGACGCCTGGTGGAGACAGGAATTTATTAAGGATTTCCACTCATACCCTTAATAAAAGAACACCTTGGAACGATGAATTATGTATTACAGACATTCTGAGTGTTTTCCTTTATGACTAAAGCCAATACGTCGGAGTCTGGATTTTGTTGTGACTGAAAGGTGGCCCTGGAATAAATTTAGTCCCTAATTCCAGAGATGAGAGAAACCTGAGGGACAGAATCTGCCTGTCAGAAGATAAGGAAACAAAAACAAAGTAAATAAGCAGTGAGGAAAAGACATTTAATCAGGTGGAACATTTGCCATTCAGGACATACTCGTTGGGAATTAATTCCAGGTACAAAGGCTGTCTGTGGTCCCCGGGCCATCAGGGCTGAGGTATAAAAACCAACTCAGCTCAACTCCTTCCTGGCACTTCTCTTCCCTCTTTCCTCTTTTGTGAGCAAGGTTAGTTCAAATCCACTTCTTTTTCTCTGTTTGCTGAGTTCTTGCCTTTTTAATAATCTGTTTTTTCTCCCCACAGTGTTCTGCTGGTTGCTGGATTTCTTTTGCCGGGGGGGAGACTTTTTCCGTTTAAAATGTTGGGGTTTGCTGTTGGAATTGTGGAATTTCTGGAGTCCTGACTTGGTTATAGAGATCCTTGAATTGGTGACAGAAATTTGTTTAAACATGGGGTTTCAGACACGCTATATTACGTAGAAAATATTAGAAATAATAAAGATTAACAAATTGAATGGGTGGAAGAACCGTGCAAGGAGTTGGAACTCTGGGATCTTTAAAGGTCCTTTTTAACTCAAAGTCTTTATTCAAACAGAAAATCCAGGAGCACAATTATATTTCAGAAGCATTTTATATCTTGGAGGGTCTTTTCCATCCTGGAATTTAGCTGGGTCATCAAGTGTGGAAATTTCGTTCCAGAGAGCAAAGACATCTCCTGGAATGTTGGGAAATGGGATCAGGGACTGTGGGGATAAAGGGAAAGAAGGGGAAAACCACAGCAGAACTGAGGAAAATCAGAGAATTTTGGTTTAATTGCCATGGTGGGACCAGACCCAGGGAGTGTGCAGGGAATTCCTGCCTTTCCTCGCATCCCCGGACGAGTTGTCTGGGAAAGATTTCAAAGACCTCCTCTTCAAGGCTGCTTAGTGACACTGAAATTTGTGCCTCTCTGTAGGCGAAGTGGGAGCCTTGAAACGAATTCTGCTTTTCATTTTTTCCAGCTGCCCGTGGAGCTCTCTCCACAGGTCCCTTTGCGGCTGGGTTTTTACTCCTAATTGTTGCTCCTACAGCGCTCTGGGCGTGCGGAGCTGGGTCTCCCCAGACGTGAAATCAAAATCCCACAATTGAATTAATGACACGGCTTTGTTTCTTTTGTTCTGCTGCCAGTCCTTCCCCCGGATCACCGCCAGCCCGGAGGACACTTCAGCCTCTGTCTCTCTTTATTTAAAGAGTTCGGTTTCCTCCTCAGCTCCCGGCCCAGCTCCTAAAAGGCTCCTTGGGGACTTCTTGTCCTGACAACTGAGCTGGGCGAATGCGGGTGTGACACGACTCCTCTACCTTGCCCTCAGGTGCGCTCCTGTGTTGCCGAGCTCATCCCGAGCCATGTCCTGCTACGAGCGATGTCCCCCGACCTCCTGCGGCCCCACCCCGCTGGCCAACAGCTGCAGCGAGCCCTGTGTCCGCCAGTGCCAGGACTCCACCGTGGTCATCCAGCCCTCTCCTGTCGTGGTCACCCTGCCCGGGCCCATCCTCAGCTCCTTCCCCCAAAACACCACCGTGGGATCCTCGGCGTCCGCGGCCGTCGGGAGCGCTCTGAGCGCCGGGGGGGTCCCCATCTCCTCCGGGAGCTCCTTGGGCTTGGGGGGTTTTGGCTACCCCGGGCTGGGCAGTGGCTACAGCCGGCCCTACCGGCGCTACAACCCCTCCCGCAGCGGCTTCTACGGGCCCTGCTAAGGCGGGAGGGAAAAAAACGGGAGGAAAAAACCCAGGAATGCTGAATCCCGACCCGTCCCTGGAGCAGGACTGAGCTGACGGCCGCGGTTTCTGGATGCCGCTCCAGCCTGCAGTTAAAGGAGCTGTGGGAGTTTGGCATCTCCCCAAACCAGGCCTTTGCTTGTCTTTTCGTTGTGCTTTAATTCATATTGCTGATCAAACGTCCTGCTTTTTTTTGTTTGTTTGTTTGTTTTGGTTTTGTATTTGATGATGGGCAAAACATTAATTGTTAGCAAGCGTTCTGCATGGCCGGATTAGCACAGGTCACTTCATCAGTGAAGAAGGAAGATTTCCACTTGCTGAGGGTGTCGCTGTGAGAGGGATGAGTGGGTTCTGTCCTTATTGGACCACGGAAATGTATTCCTGACTTTTACGTTGCTTCCTTCCCTTCCCCCACCCATTAAATTCGTGCTGCATCACCCTCCGAGTCTGCCTGGCCTTCTTTGCTCTCCCAGCCCTTTTCCAGCATCCTTGGAAGTCCCCACTTACAGAAAACGCGATGTAAAGAACTCACTCCAATTTCAAAGGAAAACGAGTCCGTTTCCAGTGATGGAAAATGTTTAAAATCAAGCCTGAGACCCCTTCTCAAAGGTAGAAAGGGACGACTTTCACCTGCAGTAGGGGTGTCCTGCTTGGACATAAACAGGGAATATTTAAAGATGGGATACTTGGGAAAAGCCTTTTAAAAGAAGGGAGCTCAGCTGAGATTCCTCAGGGAAAAAGCGGAGGGAGAGAAGCAGAAACTGGGGCACCCTTTGGGCTCAGCCTGGAGCTGTTTGGGTCCCGGCAGCTGAGCTCAGCCCCTGCAGAGTCTGGCAGGGGAGGCACAGAAGGTTGGGAAGTGTTTCTGCAGGGGAATGAGCCTTTGGAATCGGCTGGGTTGGGAAGCAAGTCCCGGGACAAAGAGATTAAAGGACTAAAAGGACAAAAGGACAAAAAGTCCTGAGACAAAGGACTAAAATTTAAAGAATTTTTAGTTCTAACCCTTTCCTAGGGTGCTTTAAGCTGCTGTGTCTGGCAGAGCTGAGCTTTATCAGGAGCTGCTCTGTTCCTCCTGGATTGGGATGAAGGTGCTGATCAGACACTGGAGCTTTGCTCCCTGGAAGAAGAAGCTTTGGAAAGCTTCCCCTGAAGGCTCTGGGTGACTCAATCGCCTGTCAGCCCATAAAACTCCTGATATCTCTGAAAAGTCTTTGCTTGGAGTCCTTGTCTGCCCGTCCAGACTGATGCTGAACTGTAATTAAAGAAGCTGATGAGCTTATACCGACTGCAGTCATTAGTGGAATGAAATTAAAGGAGGTGAATGAAAGAATTAATAATTTTAAGGAGGAGGTTTCCTTAATAAAACACCAGAAGACAGCGGAAAGTTGACAGTTGAATGTTCTGTTACGGGAGGAGCTTGGTATGGATTAAATGTTTAATTTAATATTTTTTGCCATTTCAACTGAAGCTATTCCCTGATCGAAGGAGATGAATTCCAAAAAGTCAGTGGCTCCAAAGGGTTGTGACTGAGGCACTGCTGAGAAGGTGCCTTGGACAGGTTCAGGTAGATATTTTTCATGACAAAATGAATTTCCTTACCCTTTCATTTCCCTTCTCATTAATTGAACCAAACCCCTTCCCAGAGTACACAAAAATTCTTTCCAAAGCTGGGACGTTTCCTCCAAGCACTCAGAAATCACATCAGAAGGGTCAAACTTTTCAAAATAAAATAAAAGACCATCCCCGAGCATCACTTTCCCCCTTCATTCCTGTCCCAAACGGCCTTTCTGGGTTAAAACTTGGTGTGGCAACAAGTAGAGCACAATTCTGAGGAAAGAAAGGGAAATATGGGCGAGTTTGCAGTCAGTTGAAAAGTCATTTATTCACTGCTGCAGAAAATGAGTGGGAATATTGTGTTAGATAGAACGTTTTTCACCGGGAAAAATTTCTTCTAAGAGCTGGAACAACTTGGTCCCACAGAAATAAACAACACCACGAGGTGTTCTTGCAGAGGTGTTTGTTTGTCAGTGAAAATCCATTTCAGCACCAAATTCTGCGAAGCTGAAGCCAGAGCTGCAGTGTCTCCTGGGTTTCTGGGCAGAAGGGAAGGGGCAGGAAGGCTCTGGAGAGCTTTTATGGCTTTCTGGGGCTGCCTGGAGCATCCCAGACGTTCCTGCACATTTTATTACCCAGTCCCTGCAGGAGCTGTGGGTTTGCTTTGCATTTGGCCGAATTCCCAGTAGGGAAATTGCTTTGTTTACTGTTCCTGTTTATTACGGGTTTATCCTGGCCGCGGATGAAACCCACGACCTGCGAGGCCTCTTTCATCTCCTTGGTTTGCATCCATCAAATATTCCTGACTCCATCGGGGCCGGCTCCGCCTTCCAAAGTGGGGATGAGTCAAAATCCGATTTGTTTAGGAGTTCTGGCATTTTGGGCACACACCTGGGAGCAGCCGTGGCAGCGGGACTTTTAATTGGAGCCCTGAGTGTGCAATTTCAGATTTCGGATGGCTGCTGTAATATTCCAATGAGCAAAGTCCCAAAGCTTTTGGCTCCTGGCAGGAGAAGATGGAGCCAGCCAGGCGAGTTGGACTCAGGATCACCTTCAGAAGTGGAATTGGGGCTCTTTTTATCTTCTCTGTAGCTTTAGATGAGTTTGCTTTCAAACCACACTCTTAGAGTCAATAGGTAATTGTTGTTACAAAGGAATGTCAGGGAATCGTGGAATGGTTTGGGTGGGAAGGGGCCTTAAAAATCATCTAAAATCATCTTAAAAATCACCTGCCCATGGTTTCATGGGCAGGGACACCTTCCACTATCCCAGGGTTCCCCAAGCCCTGCCCAACCTGGCCTTGGACACTTCCAGGGATGGGACAGCCACAACTGACCAACCAATTTTATAACATTTCTGTGTGTGCAGTGGAAACTTTGGGAAAACCCGCTCAGTCTTCAGGGACGGGAGAATTTCCATCCATTGTGTCACTGGTGAGCGTCATCCCTAACTGGGGACATCCAGTGACTCGTGGCTGGAATTGTGCAAATCCTGGTTTGTATTTTCAAGGACAGGATGGAAGGACTGGAGCCGGTGAGGAAGGTTGTGGAATCCATCGGGAATCTTGGCCAGCCCTTTGAACCTCCGGTCATGTTCAAAGCTGCCCATCCCTGCCCATCTGCTGATCATCCACCCCCCCATTTGCATGTCTGAGTGGTCGAGGGAAATGTTTTGGGAACTTTGAAGATTTCTGCTCTTCAGGAGTCTCCAACCAGCGTTTATTTCCCAGGAGATGCTGGGGAGGACACTCCCAGTTCAGGGCTGATTTGCCTGTCTCTGCCGCCGAGATTAAACACCAGGAGAGCTCGGAATGCCCGGCCCTGCCCTCCAGTCTGCTCCTGCATTGTCTGCAATTACTTTTTAATCTGGAAATTGCCTTTGAAAAGGAACTGGAATTGCTGCACACTGAGGTGCTCTTTGAGACGTGCAAAGTGAAAGGCAGAATTGGCTTTCAAAGAGGGAAAAAAAAAGGGAACAAGGACATTATAAACATCTCTAAATAACTGCTATTAGTTTGGGGAACAATTTTGCATAATGGTGCAAGGCCCAGCAGGGGAAAGCAATAATTTAGTGGCAGATGTAAAAGGGTTTGGTGTCTTTGATGACCCCAAAGATGGGCTTGGGCAAGGCTTTGAGTGTCCCTGAGCAGCCTCGGATTCCCAGGCATCCTCCAGCTGACCTCAGTCGCTGTCCTGGAGTTCGGCGTAGGGAGAAAACCCAACCTGGAGACCCCTGAGATGAAGGACTTGGACACTCGGTTCCCAAATTGTGCCTTGGATTCCATCGTGGAAGAGTGGTGGTTTAATATTAAAGGAACAGATCAGATGCTGATCCTCTTTTCACCCTCTCTGCTGAGTCAAGAGAATAAAATCTGTTCCCTCCAATAAATCCATTTTATAGTACCTTTGAGAGTGGTGGAGTTTGATCAGCCGTGAATGCTTTCTGTGACAGTTTTATTACCTGTATTTTTGTGGCTCTCCCTCTGTTTCAGAGGAATTTGGCGAAATTCCGGGACAGAAATAGGAATTTCTGCCCTTTCCAGAGGGAGGTGTGGCAAAATCTCGTGGCCTCCGTGCAGAGGGAAAGGAATTTCACAGGGAAGTTCACTGCACCTTTCCTGATGGTTTAATTCATCCGTGTCATGGTTCCTTGGGATGCAAAACAATTTCCTGAGTAACTCGGATGAATCAGCCTCTGACCAGGAATTAAGATTTGAGGATGAAAGAAACCTCTCCGGAGGAATGCATACATTGCAGGGAGGAAATGAAATCCAGGCAAGAAACACAAACAGAGAGGAAAAGCGAATCCCCAGCCAGGGGTATTTTGCATATGAGGAATCGTTAGCAATTGGCTGCTAATGAGCTACAGGCACAATTTGTGTCTCAGGTCCTCGGGCTCTCTGGGCCAGGGTATAAAACCAGCCCGGTCACAGGAGCTAAAACCACTCCTGCTTTGTTCTCCTTGGAGAAAAGGGTAAGTCTCGATCTGCTTCCCATTTACCTGGATTGTTTCTGCCTCTGTATTTTATTTTTCTGCTGTTTGTCTGTCGCAGCCCGAGGTTCGTGCTCTTTAAAACTGTGGGGGGGAGACCTCGAAGCAGCTTCTCCTCCAGGGAGGGACATCCCGTGAAGGGTGGAGGCTGTTCCTGTGCTAACCTCCCATTCAGCCTCCTTTTTCATTTGTGTCACCCAAACCTTTCGGTTCCAAGGGGCTCCGAGCTCTGCCTGGGCGTGGATGTGGGGGATCTGTGCAGAGCTTTTGGCTCTCGGAATGGAATCACAAAATATTCGGGGTTGGAAGAGACCTCTGGAGATCTCCCAGTGCGACCCCCGGGGTCACCTGGAGCAGGTGACACAGGAAAGCCTCCAAGCGGGTTTGGAATGACTCCGAAGAGGGAGGCTCCTGGGCAGGAGGGTCGGAATGTCTCCGGAGGGAAATTCCCTGAACTCCCTCACTCACAGCAACCCTTGCCAGGGTCTCACGGGGTGAAATTTCTGCTCCTCACTTTTACTTCTTGAGGAATTTTTAATTTTTTCCCTCTATTTTGAGGCACAGCTTTTCCTTGCTTTTCTGACCGCCTGGTCCCTCGCTTCCCCATTTATTTCAGGGCTGCAGGAGGAATGCGGTGGGAAAGGAGCGCTCGGAGCCGCTCGGGAGCGGGTGGAGCTGCCCTTTGTGCTGCGGAGAGGTTTTGGGCTTTACCTGAACCCTCCTTTCAAGCCCAGACCAACCCTTTATCCCACTCTCCGCGCAGCCCTTGCGCTCTCCATCACGGCAGCACCTTAACGACGTGACTAATTACCACTCGTTCCTCGCATTCCAGAACTCCCTGCGTTCCGGACTCGCACCCCGCGGCCATGTCCTGCTACGACCTCTGTGCCCCGACCTCCTGCGGCCCCACCCCGCTGGCCAACAGCTGCAACGAGCCCTGTGTCCGCCAGTGCCAGGACTCCACCTACGTGATCCAGCCCTCTCCTGTCGTGGTCACCCTGCCCGGGCCCATCCTCAGCTCCTTCCCCCAAAACACCACCGTGGGGTCCTCGGCGTCCGCGGCCGTCGGGGATGCTCTGAGCGCCGGGGGGGTCCCCATCTCCTCCGGGAGCTCCTCAGGGCTCGGCACTTTGGGCTACTCCGGTCTGGGGGGGCTTTATGGGAGGTCCTACCGGCGCTCCAACCGCTGTGGGCCCTGAGGAAGGCTCGGGGACAGGAATGACCAGGAGATGGAAAGCGCGATGCGGATGCAGGACCGAGCCCGTGCCCACTCGCTTGCTGACCCCCCCGCAGCTTTGCCCTGAGCTCACGGCGCTGCAGGAGCTGCTGTTTCTGGTTTGGTGCCTTTCTGTGGAATCAGGGAGGTGAAAAATGTCACTCGGTTGTTGCTGGGTGTCCAGCTGTAAAGCACCGCCTTGAAATGGGTGATTCATTTTAATCCGTTTCAACCCTTCTGCTTTATTATGCTGTACCTTTTTTTTTTT
>WEKY01012856.1:1117717-1150582 GCA_013390045.1 Picathartes gymnocephalus | reverse complement strand
GGGGGGTTGCTGTGGTGAGCCGGGGCGCCTCCNCTGGGTAAGGGGGGTTGCTGTGGTGAGCCGGGGCGCCTCCGGCTGAGCTCGGCGGCGGTGCTGCCGCCTGGCGGGCAGAGAGCGGCACTGCCGCCCCCGAGCCAGCGGAAGGGTTAAAAGCGCTGCAGCCGGGCACACTTGGGCACGGGTAAGATCAGCTCTAACCAGTATAGAAGCTAGCAAGCATTAGCTGTAAGCTAGAGACGCAGGATGGAACTTGGCAAGAAATAGGGAACAAAACTTGCAAAAATGAAGGACAGAGCTTGCTAAAACCAGTGGGGAGGTCGCTGAAACAGCTAACAAGAGACTGTGCATGCCTAGAGGACAAAGATGAAAAGCGCACAGCCATGAAGACGTCCAGCCTTCATCAGGGACCCAGCGCGACCACCAGGGCGCTCTGCCCCTGCGCCTCGTGTGTGCTAATGATAGTAATGAGTACTGAGAAATAGTTTGTATAACCACACGTTTTCTAAGGGAAACAATGAATATGCATGAAGTGTAGCCATATATTGTAATCTGCTGTATGCCTGGGCTGTGTGTGTGTTTGGAGGAGATATCCCCCGTGCACCTGGTGCGCTGAATAAAGCGAATACCCACTTCTTGGATTTTGTCTCGGAAGTGTCTTTTGGCCCGGTTTGGGGCAAATCAGCATGTAGCTTTTAATTTTGCAGGTTCCAGAGTCAAACAAAGATTTGAGGTGAGCCAGGGCAGCGGCACGGAGGAGCCTCGGGGATCACTGTTCCGGAGGGCGTAGTCACGTTTTCGGTCTTGTCACCTTAGGTACTGTGAGGAGGCGTGGAGCCAAAGCTTGGAAAAGGCAGCACCGAAGCAGACGCGGAGACGTAAGTTTCAGGTAAGGTTTAGGGTTAGGGTTAGGTTTAGCAGTTAGGATTAGTGTTAGGGTTAGGTTTAGGGTTAGGGTTTGGGTTAAGTTTCAGGTAAGGTTTAGGGTTAGGTTTAGCAGTTAGGGTTAGGATTAGGGTTAGGGCTAGAGCTAGGGTAAGTTTAGAAGTTAGTGTTAGGGCTCAGTGTTAGGGTTAGGGAAATTTCCCTTTCCCCCAGGGAGAGCCCTGGGTGTTCATTCTACAGAGGGAAATGCTATTAGGGTTAGGGTTTGGGAAATGTGCAGAGGGAAATGCAGCTTTTCCTCAGGGCATCCCGTGGTGTTCACTCTGCAGAGGGAAATGCCATTAGGATTTGGTTTTGTCTTAGGTTTAGTCTTAGGTTTAGGGTTGGGATTAGGTTTTGGATTAGGGTTAGATTTTGCCTTAGGGTTAGTGTTAGGGTTTGGGTTAGTCTTAGATTTAAGGCTAGGTTTTGCGTTAGGGTGTTAGGGCTGGGGGGTTTAGGGTTGGGGTTAGGGTTAGCATCATTGAGGTTAGGTGTATGTGAATAGCTGCACGGTTGGTTTGGGGCACAGCTATTGCAAGGACAGGATTGCATCACCAGAACTCTAAGAGGGCTCTGTGTGACTTGGAGCTTGGTGCTGCCCCAGAGTTGTGCCATCACAAATGTCATACACAAAGGCAAACTGGCTTTTAATTTCTGATAAATAAGAAATGGAATGAGCAGCTTTTTTGCCCCACCAATCAAGCTTTGTGTGCCCTGCAATCATCATTGACAACAAATGGAAAATTGAAGTGACTAAACCCCAGAAGTTGGTGTTTTTCTATTTTTAAATTAGTAGTTTAGTGGATTAAGGTAAAATATTTGCTTATTGCTGGATTGAAAGTATGTTAAACATTGGGTTAGGGAACAATGCTGTGAGTATCCAAGGAAACACAAAATCTGGAACTAAACCTCTATTTGCAGCTACCAAGAGACCAGAGATACACAAACAAAGCTCCTACACCCACAGAGGAGCTGCTCTGTGTTTTGTTAGAAGTACCATGTAAGAATATGGAAAATAAAGTGCTAGTGAATAATTTGCACATGCAAATCGTGCCCAAGCTGAAGGGCTGACCTTTGATCTTCAGGAGCAGAGCTCTGTGCAATGCCCATGTCTCCATCCCTCCAGGCCTTGGAGCCACACTGCCAGATTTGCCTCAGTTCCTGCTGGGGGTTCTTTGTGCTTCCTTTCCTGGAAGCCTTTTTTTCCACCACAGAAGCTTAATAGGAAACTGGACTTTGGTGTTCAATGGCTGAGGAACAGCTGTTTCTACCATAAGATGGGAAGAGGGAGGCGGTATGGAAAACCAAAAGGAAATACTTAGACCTGGACTGCAGATCCAGGAATAGTTATAATAGCAGAGGCAGACCCTGCCCTGCACACTCCACTCCTTTCCTTCCACTGCAGCAGTGAAATAACCCAGCAAGGCCACAGCAATCTTGCTGCTGCCTTAAACCATGAAGTGCTTTTCTACTGATAGTTTTCTGTGGAGAGACAAAAGCCACACAGTTCTGAGGACTGTGTTATGTTCCATGTTCTTTGGTTTGACATCTCCTGCAGCCTAAAGGAGGAAGGCATCCAATCCAAAGCCCTTCCTCAGCACACTGGCAGCCACCACATGCCATGGACAGCAAACATCCTCAGTTCCATAGCACCAGGATTAAGAGCAAGCACAGTTCAGAGAGCACCTCTCCATTTGCATGGTAAATCTATTCCTTTCCAATATGTTGAAGCTGTCAGTACTGCAATTAACATGTCAATACTCCAAGTAACACTTTCTCTGCCCTCTGTTCACCCCACTGTGCTAGGGCAGAGCAGAACCCATGGTTGTTTGTTACTTAAACAAGGAGACTCGCAGGAGAAGCTGCCAGGAGCTGCAGCAGGACTGAGCAGCAGGAGCACACGTGCTGCCTTCAGAACAGAGGGACAGAGGAAACCTCTTGTGTCAGGCTGCAGAGAGAACTGAGGCTACAGGAGCCAGAGGAAGCAACAAAGTGACACAGGCAATGTAAGTCTAAACCTTTGCATTCAGGGGCTTTCGTAATTCATATCATCACGAATTCTTCTGTCTTGCATGACTCTTAGCTGGATTTACAGGATCCAAGAGTGAAGTGTTGGGGAGGACACAACCCAGGCTATAAATAACTGAAGAGAAAAGCAACAGATTTCAAGGCTTTGCTGATTCAACAAGAAGGCATGAAATTCCTCTCTTTCATGTTTTAAACAGTTACTCAAAATAGAACTCTTAAAAGTCAGGATATTCCAATATTATTGTCAGCAGGATATGCTGACAGCCCTCATACTCTCACTTAGTCCTTATGAAGTATAGGAACAGGAATGTGCAAACCATAAATTGCAAAGACAGCATCCGCAAACCTTCATTCAATATTCCCAATTGCTCTGTGATTCAACCAGACATGTGGCTCTTTTTATTTATTATTTGTGCGTATTCAGGCAAACTGGCTGTTATTAGCACATGCCTGGGGAATGACCTTTTTCAGGGAGGTGTTGGCATATTTCTGTTTTGTTTTTAGGAGGTCAGTGGTTTGGGACCGGACTGAAACATTCCAAAGTCAGCATAAACATTTCTTTTCTTTCAAATTATCCTCAGGGAAAAATAACAGTCCAGCCATTGCAGCTTTAAGAGTTACAGCCTTACTCCTGCCAGTGCTTTCATCCCTGGCTTACATCAACTCCAGTACAATTCCACAGCCCTCCAGGTGCACTTCACTCCTCAAAAGGATCAGAGAGTAATTTGGAGCTCCAAGACCAGAGGCAGATGCCATTTGAAAGCATGTACATGTAATACAAGGAGGACAATCAGTGCTACAGAAATAGTCCTCAGAACCTGTAGATTCATTTTCAAGAGTACAGTAATGCTCCAGGTCACTGGCTTTATATCCAAAGATGGGCTGTGTTTTAACTCCACAGCCTGTGGTAAACACCTACCCAAGACTCCCTGGGAAGACACTGCAAGCACAAAACCAAAACAGGGTGAACCCTGGTTTCAGTTCTCTCCAAAGCCAAAGAGATATACATTGTCCTGAGAAGATGCACTAAATAGCCGAGACCTTCAGAAAATACATATCCACACATCCACCTCAAGAAAACAATACTCTAAACCATGAAAAATTGGACTCATTTCCCCTCGGCTGGAAATATACACCTCACTGGTGGAAGGTGTCCCTGCCCATGGCAGGGGGTTGTAGTGAGATGATCTTTAGGGTTCCTTACAGCTCAAAGCAGTCTCCGATTCTGTGATTTTATTAACACTGCACATATAACCTCGAGGGATGCTGAGCTCAGGGACCCTGGGACAGCTGTGACTTAGGCTACCTCCTTCCATTTCTTCTAAAAGACTTTATTATGAGCACTGGGCTAATAAAATCCTTTTGAGTGATCTCAGAAAATCTCCTAATTTGTAATTAGTCTTGGTTGGAAAGACAGGTGTCTGCCAAGGAAGGCGGGAACCTCCCTTGGGATGGAGAACATCACCCCCCTCCCTCCAAATTATTATACCTTTGANAATACTGGAGATTTTAATCTTTTTTTTTTTCTTTTCTTGTTTTGTCTGCCTGTCTCAATCTGCAATTAACAATTTTGCCTCTCTTTTCTGGGCTTAGAGTTGTCGTGATGTTGTTTCAAGAATATGGGCATGAACCTTCAATATAAAAAATTAGTAATTCATGCACCTACCTCACAGACATGACAACATGACTTCAAGAGATAAATTAGTTTACTAGTAAGTGCTCTGCGATAATCCCCTCCAAAAATTCTCCCTTGGTGCAGTTACGGGCACGGCCGGCAGGGGCGCTGGCAGGCTCTCGGTGGGCGGGGCAGGTGCCCCCACGACTGCAGGGGGCGCTCCGGTGCGAGCCTGGAGACCACACGGGTAATGGCGGCTTGAGCGGGACGGGAGGGGATGGGACAAAGGCTTTGCTTCACGAACCCCCCGCGGCAGTGGATCCCGGTGCCCCGGAAGGACCCTTGGAAGCAGCAAGCTGGAACGGAAGGAATGAGCAAAATCCCAGGGTGGTAGACGAGATGTATCAGAAACTCCGCAGCTGCAGCCGGAACCATCGCGGCAGTCAGGGTTTGCGTAGCTACGACGTAGCGAAAAACTCGCAGCAGTGGCGGAGGAAGCACAGGGAGGGGCGAGCTGGGCAGCCATACCCCGGCTTCCGAACAGAGAAAGAAACTCCCTGGGAGGGGAAAGGGGCTCGGGGATCCCGGGGTTTCCCCTGAGCCACCCCGGCAGATGGTGAAGGCTCCTTTGTTTGGTGAGGTAGGGTGCCCTCCTCCCCTGAGGTGGGCAACTTCTTTTTGTCTCTCTTAAGTGCCCTGTCGCTATTGTCTCCTAGCAACATCTCGGAGAAAATTCTCTAAGAGAAACAAAAGGAAGAATCCTAAACCCCAACAGTCACTAAAAGGAGAGAGTAAGACCACTGGGCTCTTACTTACCTTAACTGATATCCAAGCAAAGAACTCAAGAAACAGATTATTTCATGGATGGGTGGAGAATGGCTTTAGGTCACCTGAAAGCCAAGTTTGCAAACTTGTCCTGCACTCCCCTCCACTGACATCATGCCAGCACTCAAGGGCTCAAAGCTGTACCTCAAGCCATCCTTAACTCAACCCTTGGCTCAGGAGACAGTGGCAGAACAGAGGGAATTTCTCCAGACAAGGACTCGGGGTGTGGTAACCAAGGGCATCTCCTAAGGGTTTCTGTATTTCCCACAGGCAGCAGTTTAGCAGTCACTATTTTGTAAAAGCATTCAGGTTTTTCACCTGAGTGCGGAGCTCTTTATCTAACATCCTTTCTACAACTAGAATACCGAGAGCCGTAGAGCAGAGGTTTTTACTCTGGCAGGGCTGCTCAGCAGTGCTGGCTGTACCACACACCAGGCCTCTGTCTCTTGCTCTCAGCAAGATCAAGTCTGTCTCTTCCCCTTGAGTGTCTCAACACCCTCCCCCTCACATGCTACAAACAGTATTACAACATCTTAGTGTTACTGCAACTTCCAGCTGCTGCAGGCTTTCTTGCTTTTCACTTGTTCCCAGCTTTTTGAACACAGAATCTCTATTTTCACTGGAAAAAAAACAAAAAACAAAAAACCAAAACAAAACCCAAACAACAACAACAACGACAAAAACACCACCAGCCCACACACAACCCCCCCCAAAAAAAAATAACAAAACCCCAAACAAACAAAAAACCCCAACATAACAACAACAATAACAACAACCACCAGAAAACCAACTGTAGCCACATTGTTGAAGACCTGAGCTCGAAAATAAGAACATAAGATACAGGACTTACACTGATGTTGACAGCAGCCAGCTTTTATTAACCATAAGCAATGGGCTGCAGAAGTGCTTCTCCATGTAGGGCATTGGTAATTGCACCTGCAAGAAGACATTTTTCTATGGTCATCCTTTAAAAAGAGTGAAAGTGAGAATAGGTGTGATAATTATAAATGGCTTAAGCTGCTTTCAGTTCTGGGCTGCAAAAAAAAGGCATGTACCCACTTATGTCAATTCCTGCCCTCAGAGCAGGCCCAAGTCAGTAGATCCACCATCAACTACCAGAGAAAAACAATAAATAGTTTTCCAGCTAGATTAACTCCCTCACCTGGATGGCAGTGAAAGCACATAACAATGCTGCTGACTCAAGGAGAGTCATGATCAGCAACTTTAGAGAGAACAGATCTAGTAAGGTAATTGAAGGTGAGGCTCTTACTGTGCTTGAGCTTTGCTTGAAGTATCCAGAAAGAAACCCCTGATCTCCCTCCCTTGAAAAGGAGCCCAGAAAATCACAATATGTATTACCAGCATTGATGTTTAGGTATTCTATGTGTCACTTGGAGATACAGAGCTAGGCACTAGCTGGAAATAAGAAACTAAATATGACATGAACTAGAGAGAAGTGGGAGGAGATGCCTTTGACTAGAGCCACAAAAGACCAATAAAGAGTATGCCAAGAGAGCAAAACATCTGAAATGGGCACAGCAAAGGCACTGGATAGGAAAGTGCTGTCCATGTAAGACTATACTCCACCTCTCCTAATTCATTTACTCACTGCTTGAGAACACCTCATTCAGTTTGAAACTGACCTTTACCTGTCTTGGACTGAAATTTCCCACTCAAGCAACCAAAACATTTCATATCCTGTACAATTCTGTTCTATTTGTATTGTAGAACATGTCTTGGGCCTCTCATAGAACCCTTATAGAAGCCCAGATTTCAGAAATATGCAAGCACAGCCTGAATCCTGAGAAAACAAGTTAATAATATTTTCCAGCATATTCAGTGAATATTATTGCCAGCCCTGCAAAGTCTGCTTTCTGCAACTTAAAAAAAACCCCAACAGACACAACACAAAATAGGAAAAAAACCAGAGGAAACCATAACTACACACAAACACCCTGAACTTCCTCCTCCTTCCTCAGCAAGAGGGCTTTTTTTTTTCCCCTCACAGCTGTTCAGATGTTAGGAGAGGTCACATGAGTGCCCAGGCAGCTGAGGGTGATTAACTCACTGCTCCTCTCTGTGTTAGGGAGCAGGGAATTGCCTCTTCTTCAAGCTGAGTTTCATAAACCACAAAAATGAGGTGCTGAGAGCCTGAAGAGCTCTAGACACCATCCTGCTGGTGTCAGGAGAAAGCCTGCAGCTGGTTTCACTGGAGAAAGGCTGTATCTAGAACAGTTTCACATTTCCACCAGCCTTTCCTTGCACAAGTGATGGTTTGGTTCAAAGCTGCCTTGTCCTTAGGAAGAGGGGCAGAGCCATGGGCAGAGCTGAGTGAAGAAAACAAATCCTTGGGGGTGAGCAGGAAGGGGAGAAACAATTTCAAGTCACAGAGTAGGCAGGGAGAAAGAAGTCCAGAGTATGATGTGTGCAGCTATGACCACGTCCCTTGTGATTGGCAGCATGGACCCCACATTTGACTGATAGGAGCTATGGTTGTTCTTCCCTTTTGATAGCTGTGCACACAGTAAATCCAGTTCAGGAGCAAAAATAAAAAAGAGTGCTACTGTATTTCAAAACAGTTTAATAACAGGCAACTCCATAAGCAAGAGATAGTGGTATTAGGAAAATATATCCACAAACACCAGAGGTTTATGTCCAAAAAGGAGACAGAGGAGTCCCTTTTTCTTTATTTGAATAAAGGGAGAGGCCATGGGGCATTTCCCCTGGGATCTCTCCAATTTTTGAAGGACGCAGCCTCCTTTTTATCCCAATTTCCCGGCCGCATTTTCCCTCTCTCTTTCCCCATTGGCTGAGGTATTTGAGAGGCACAGACTTCCCAGAACGCCTAATACCTAAGAATCCCTTCTAATGTATAACCCCTCCCTTTAAAAAAAACCTTTTCTTCTTTTAATTCCTGGAATTCATGGTTCTTCCCATTGTTTCTTTCATCTCTCAACACACAATTTCATTTATCAGTGGACTTCCAGCTTATCTGTAAAGACAGATCTCTTTCATCCATTCATCAATCAGTGGAATTCTTCCCATTGTTTCTTATATCTCTCAGTATTAGTCTTATCTACAGCAGGCCCACAGCTTGTTTGTAAATTCCCTCATTCCTTTCAGTGGTAAATCTGGAACAAATCCAGCTCTGTTGGAAAAGATTCCAAGCCCTTTCAAGGCTGGCAGTGTAACTCTTGTCCTTGTCTTACCATCGGTGCAAGACACCCATAAACACTTGTGCAGGAGCAGCTGAGGGAAATAAACGTCAGAAAGCCTTGCAGGTCTCTGTGAGTCTATTTGGGAGTGTGAAGCTTGGGCACGAGCTTTGCTGGGGACATGGATACAGATGTGCATATCCAGAACCATGTCACCTACCTGTTGTGTGCAAGGCTGGGACGTACGTGACAGAGGGAAGGGGCTGGGGAAGAAAAGCTTTGGGAATGAGGAGCTGAAGCCTTACAGAGCCACAGGACTGCCTGCAGTGTGACCTAAACAAGTGGCTGAACGGTGAGTTATGGATCAGTAAGACCAGCTGAAAGAACAAACAAGCCAAGAAAATTATCCTCCAGCACTCTGGAATATGGGATTTTTATATGCCTGGATGCAGCCTTGCTAGTTCATAATACAGGAATACAAAATAGGTGACACTTGCTAGTCCACAGTATGTGATTTTATCACAAATCTCTCTAGACACATCAGCTAATCTGCAGCACCCCAAGCTCTGTCATTCATGCACCCTCCACTGTATCAGTTCTATCTGTAGGACTTGAAGCATTGCAAATACCAGTATAGGTGCACTGATATGGGTAGAAACGTTTGGCTGATTCTCCAGAGCCTGGTGCTTTCACTGCTTGTAGAAGTTCTTATCATGCGAAAAATACCGAGTGCTTCACCTGCTTGTACAGAAACACTGCAGGTAAATTAATCAGCAGCAGGTGTGCAACAGTTTGATTTCATCAACATAACTCTCACCAAATCATGGAGCTCTTGACCTGGGAAGCTGTATGGGCTTAGCTAGGCCTGACACCCAGCTACAGAGGATGGATATATATGCCCCCAAAAAACTAGGCCCACGTGTTAGATGATCCTATCATTTTTTCAGGATGCACAGAAACCTTTCAACACATTATGAACCAATATTTCTAATTTTGCATCAGAACAATAGGGGACTGAGTTTGCCTACAGCAACTGATGATCCCCAGAAATTCCTGTGTGTGTGCAGAGCCTGTTCTTGCATTGTCCAAACACAGAGAGAAACAGTCTGATGTGATTCCAGCCCCCTGCCCCTTTCATCCCTAACCTAGAGCTCTTTGTGCATCCAAAGGAAGAACACACAACGTGCACTCAACCAGACAGAGCTGAACTGCCTGCAGCCAAAATACAAAAGATTGGATATCTAATTTTTTTTTTGGTAGTATAATCATTCTGTCATGTATAATGGATGCACAGGCATGTTTTGGGCTTTTGAAAACCTAGAGCAAAGCTTTACTTTATTCCTGTAAATCTCATGGGCTTCAAATTGAAGCATTCTCTTCTGTCAGCAGCACAATGCTTAGCAATGAAATTCCGTGGCTCCAATAGGACTCTGAGGATTTAATTACACTTGGAAAATAGAGTGCTACCAATGGGTTTGCTATTTTGGGGACATATGACATTCACGAGCCTTAATATAGCTGTAAACCCACCCATAAAGGGTGTAGGAAGGAAGGGACCACACACATTGCCCCAAAATTCTGTTTTCTTCATTTAAGACCAAAGATTCCTGGAGGTCTGAGAGTGGAGCAAGCTAAAAGTTTTGGGGGTGTGGGGAGGAAGGGTCCAAACTATCTGGATGGGGAAGAAATTGGTGGGTATATTCTCTAGTCCTAAGGAATTAGGCAATCCTTTTCAGTCTGCTCCAGGGAGAGAAGCAGTGAAAGGATGGAGAGTTGGGGCTTTTTGTTTAGTGGAGTTTGGAGAGGTGGGGGGACAGCACAGAAGTTACGAGAAGGGATACTGTGAACCCTCCCTAACCAGAGTGAACAAAATAAATTAAGGTAACAAATACTTCATGTGGAAATTTTTGTTTCTCTGTCTGACAAAGCTGTTAAAGGCTCATAATGCCAGATATTAAATTACCCCAGGTATGTTGCTCCATCTCTGGAAGTGTCCCAGGCCAGGTGGGACAGCTTGGAGCAACCTGGGATAGGGGAAGGTGTCCCTGCCCATGGCAGAGGATGGAACTGGAGGGGCTTTAAGGTCACTCCCAGCCCAAACCATTCCATGATTCTATGATTTTGTGTGTTTTCATTTTCCTCCCAGGATATCAGAAATGTGGTCAGCCTTGTTTTTCAGAAGGAGAGAGCAGATAACATGCCTGGGGTCAGCCAGGGGCACAGGTGGGAACGGGGTACAGCCCCATCTTTTATAGGTGACCCAACTGCAAGGTCACAGCTGCTTTCCTAGATGAAAATCAGATTTCCATAGTGATGAGTCTGAGCTGCAGAGCCCAAATTGTGATCAAAGGTTTGGATGCCTGGCATGTAGGGCATTCAAGCCACTGTTGCAGTGTGATTCATGGCACTGGAAGAGGCTGGCCACAGCAGTCGGATCCAGATTTTCCGGTTTTGATGTGGTCAGCACTGAAATGCTGGTTCTGAAAGGCCCTGCTCAGGCTTGGTCAGGTGCCCTTTGTGCTACCATAACCTCCACACAACTCATAACAACCCACACGCTCATGGCTGTGTCACAACCCCCAAGGAGCTCCCAGAGCCCCTGTTGCTCACTGTGCCTCCCTGCTCCTCTTTGGGGCACCACAATCCAGGAGCAGCACTGTAGCTCCAGCCCTGCTGAGCTTTTAGGCTTTTAGGGAGGAAATTCCACCAGCACAAGCACTCCGAGCTATCCAGAAGAGGGAGTGCACAGCATGCACACACGGATATCAGGGCTTGCTGTGCTGTGTCCTCACTGCCCAGCACAGGGGCTCTGTGAATGTCCTGCCCCACCTGAGACTGCCACACACTCAGAGAACCCCCCCTGCAGAGCTCATCCAAAAATACTGCTCCTCCTGGATATGTGTCGGCTTGAGATTTTTCATGGGGGGGTGGATGTATAAGAAGTGTATTTTTGCTTTTTGATAAGCTTGCCTTACATATCAGCTCTCTAGTCAAAATTAATTAAGTACATTTGGTTCCAAGTCCCTTGCTCCATGATTTGATAAGTAACTTGTAGGCAATGTTGCAGAATGCAAACTCAGAACTTTCTCAGACTTAGTCAAAAGTGAAGTTTAAAAATGCCCTTTCTGTGAGCAACAGTTTTTCCAAGTGGAACTTCCACTTGTGTTTATCTGGGTTTGCAGCAACAGCCCAAAACGGTGCCTGGACACTGCTTTAGGTGCCCTTGACAATTAAAAATGCAGTCAAGTACACAAACAAAGCCACAGGCAACCACCATGTGCCGTGATTAACCAGTCAGATCTACATTATGAAAAGGAAGCAAGAAGTGGGCAGCAAGTTTATAAAGAAAACAATTCTGATAATGTTTCCATGTTTTTCTCCTTTCTCCACTGACACATCCTCTTCCTCCCCCCAGCACGTGCTGTTCACTCTCCTGCTGAATTACCTTCTTTTATATTGGCCTAAATCTCTGACCTTAGTTTGACTTCTTTCCACTTTGCTTATCTTTGTCCTTCACTCTAGTTAAGAAAAACTCCACAAGACTTAGCTTTGAAAGGCAATCTTAACTCTGTTTAGCTCCCAGTAATAGTGTAAACAGCAATAACACTATTGTTTAATGATTATTAGCTAATTTTATGTGCCTTCCTTACCTAACCTTTCTCTCTTCTTTTAGATGTCTCTTACAGATTATCAGGAGCTGGTATTCTGTTGACTTTTGTTATTCATTAAAAACGAAGTTCAAGGTCAACTGATAAATACATGTTGCTACTATAGTTTTGAAAACAAATAACTTCCATTGCAAGGCGGCCAGAAAGATTTTGAAAAGAAAAAAAAAGGAAAGAAACTTCCTGCTTGCACTGCATTATTACACAACTTTGAGTTGGGTTAAAAAGAAATGCACCGCTGTAACTAGAATCATCAGTACAACACACTGCTTTATCTTGCTCAGCTTGCACCCTTTTTCTGCAGAAAAGTCAAAATAGCAAGTTCAGGTAATAACCTCTGGTTATCTCCAGCAAGGTGAATACCTGAGAAGGTAATTGGCACTAACTTCCAGTTTCTTAACAGTGGTTCAGCTCTGTTATCAAGCCCTGAAGAGGTTAAGGTCCACGTGCAGCCCAGATTCGCCTGATCGCTGACTGTGCGAGGAGCAAAGGTAGCCTGAGGAAGGCACAGTCTGGGCAGCAACACAGCAGAGGCACCTCCTGTAATGGTCCTCAGTGCAGGAGGCCAGGCTGGATGGGGCTTGGAGCACCCTGGTTCAGTGGAAGGTATCCCTGCCCATGGCAGCAGGTGGCACTGGATGGGCTTGAAGTTCTCTCCCATGCCGACCCATTCTGTGAGACGAGAAAGCAATGGCTTCCCCTCTCCCCCACGCCATGTGCCCTGGGAGGGCTGCTGGCTACACACACTGCCAGCCCTGGGCAAAGGCTCCCTGGGCACAGTGCAGGGAGCTTCCTGCCAGCTGGGGACCTGAAGGTGTTCTGGCTGCCAGGGGCTCCAGGCTAATGCTCACAGCCTGACACAGGTGAGCCCCAAGGGATAAGGGACTGAGCACCACACTGGAGTCATTTCACAGCCCAGGCCCTGCAGGAACCAGCGGGATGTCCATGGACACCAGGAGAGCAGGAGATAAATGCCACTGTGTGCTCCTGTCCTTGCCCTTTAGCAGGCCCGAGGCAGGGGCTCTGAGACCCTCCAAGGTGCCCTTTAGGAGCCAGATTGCAGCCATTCTCCTTGCTGGTACAATGGGCATTCTTCTTTTTTTCCACGAAGCTCCCAAGGCTTTTCCAGCATAAGGATGACTGGGCACACACAACAGCTTGCACTACAAGGCTTGGCAAAGACATCAGCTTTTGTTTAGCTGATGCAAAGGGTGCAAAGGACGAACAAATCACTTAATGATTTGTGTTCAAACACTGAACGGAGTCATCAACAGCAGCAATCAGCGTTGGGGCTCCGGCAGTGGCTCAGCCCTTGGCTGAGCTGGGAGTTGAAAGCCGGGCCGCCAAAAAGGGCTGGGAAAGATCTAATCCTCCATGTATAGTTATTGGAACAAAGGAAGGAATGGCAGCAAATGACATCAGTGAACAAACAGGATCAATAAGAACAGTGGAAAATTATGACAGAGTTTAACACGAGTGGAACAGAGCGCAATGGATTACTCTCACCTGACTTTGGTTTCTTCTAACCATGAGGGTATGTTGTTCCTTTCACTTCCTGCCCCAAGGATTGGTTGGTTGATTTTCTAGCAGCTGAATCTCTTTCCAAAAAGAAACAGTTGTTATTTTTATTTTACTTAGGGGTTGGGCTAAGGTTCAGCTGGAAAAAACACCCCGAACATAAAATCTATGCCATGGTGGAATACAGTGCAAGGTTTTCTACAGGAGTAGAAAAATTAGGAGAAAACAAATCCCTGTTTATTGATGACATTTGTGGACTGAAGTAAAAGAAGAACAAAAACCCACAGAACATCTTGTTGGACAAGCCAGCCATTCTTAGCTTAACACAGGAGCTGAAGCTCTCTGTATAATCATTCTGGCCTCCTCAGTTACCCAAAGCATCAACTTAGAGATTTCTCTGCTTCTACTGAGCCCAAAAGGTGTCTTCGTGCACAGGTTACAGCAATATCTTCCACAAATACTTTTAAAACACCCTGCAGTTCTGACCTCCTTTAGTTTTTTTACTCCTTGAGTTTTTGCAGGGATTTGCATAACCATGCTAATAGGATTATTCACCTGCCTGATCTGATAAGAAAACTCATTTCCTGCTAGAGTAGGAATTTTATTTATTTTTAAAATATGAATGCATGATACTGGCAGAGTAGCCATCAAAGATAAGGAAGTATCCAGAAGTTCTGAGCTCCTGACTTTAACACTAACATTGAGAGTCTATATCTGTTGTTTTCAAAGTTGTCTAATAAACTTAATGTTTTCAAAGAGTTTAACAGCATATCTGATGTCCTACAGGTTGTTTGAAAACAAAATTTCAATGTACCTTTCTTTCCCTTTATGGTCTCCAAATAACCACTACACAGAAAGGTTAAACCTTGACAGGGAAGAAAGAAAATCAACAGAAATTCACATCATTTGCACAATTGCCATCCCACATGCTTGGAAAGACCACAAATATTGGGTCAAATGAAGACAACAGGAAGCACTGGAAACTCTGGCAGCTTAAACGCAAAACACAAAAATAAAACATTAAGGCAGGGCACAAGAAAGATTTTGAAGAACAATTTGTAAAGGGCAAAGAAGCAGTTATTGACAAAGACAAAAATGAACTGTGACATGACACGAGGATCATGTCACAGTTCGTCCACAGCCTGGGGGCAGATTCTGAAGGATTTCAGTGGTCCATCCAGAGGACCTGAAGTCTGCAAAAAGCCAGTGTAAGGCACACGGTTCCTGTGGTCATACTGCTCTCGTGGTTCCCCTCCAACATGGATGACCGGATTAGAACAGATATGTTTGGTGTTATTTTCTGGGGGTTGCTCTTCTCTGCAAGAGTTTTATGGTAGAATCTTGATATGACAAAGGCATAAGTTACTTGGAGTATCTTCCTGGTCACTGAAATAAAGAGTAATTTCTTCTTTTCCTTTCACTCATCCTGGCAGTGTTACAGGTATTGACTTCAGTGTTTGATTTTGGTGGCTTTAAGGTGACCACACACCAGAGCCATTCAGAGGGTTCATGTTTCTCCAGTTACTTTTGAATATGTATGGTTATGGGTTTGTTCTCTTCTTTCAAGAATCAAGCTCCTTCAGTACTGACACATGCATTGTGCCTCAGAACATTATTCAGAACTAGTTCTTCATGATTTGTTATGCGTAGAGCAACTAAATACCCTTAAAGAATCAGTATATTTCACATCCAATTTATCCTGGTTGGAGTCTGTTTCCCACAAGTTATAAGAAAGCATGGGGTCTTGTTCTGCCCTTTCTTCCAGCCAGGGTAACTGTAATCACCCTGAGAAACATCCCAAATGAGCTCATACTGTTCCAGTGAAAGTATCCATCTGAGTGTTACCAGCACAGTCTTAGGCAGTGTCTATCCTTAGACAGGGATAAGGAATCCCTGGGACGAAGGCCACTCAACTGTTATGTTGCAAATGCAGATGTACCCCCAGGCTGACAGAGGCTCAGTTTGTAAACCAGACTCCTTCACAACAGAGACTGATCCTACTTTAGCAAGGCCTTCTCTGGTCCCTGGTTTAAAATTCACACCAAAACTGGTCCACAAAGGTCCCTTTGTAATTTTCTCCTCCTTATTAGTAGATCTTAGATATCAAGATGAGATCACTCTCATTTATTCTATCTAGTCACACTTGAGTTCTCTTGATTTCATATGGATGAACTGCAATTACTTTTAAGATGGGGAAAAAAGGGTTAAACTTGTTCAACAGAAATTCAGTTTTGCTCCATCCAGGATGTTGAGAGCACTTGGGGCCATTGTCCCTGTGGCTTTGTGACACAGAATTTAAATGCACCGTAAGTTTGTGTGCCACTATATGTATTTCACCTGCTGTGTTGACCAAAATGAGTGTGGAAGTAGAAATACAGGGGAAGTTACTCCTAATATTTGAAAACAATTTTAAACAAACAAACAAACAAACAACAACAACAACAACTAAAAAATCAAAGAGAGACTAATTTAAATAAATGTACAAACCCTTAGTCCTGTGAGCAATGCTTTCCCCTGCAAATCATTCACTGACGTCAGGTGTGTGAGGTAGGATTATTTACATGTCCAAGGGCTTGCTGGATTAGGTCTGAACACTATTCCAGAAAGCGTCCTCAGAGGTCTCCAACATTATCTTCATTATTCTTCCCTCTGTAAAGCAGCCATTCAACTGAAATTCCCTTTAATAAATTCAATTTCTTCTCTGGGCTTTCTGTTACCTTTGTGTTGGGTTTTAGTTGTATTCCTGAAGTCACAGTGACTGTAACAGTGACCGTAACAGTGACCTAATGCTGAATTCGGCAGTGTAAGGTAATGCTGTTGCAGGAATAGCTTAGGCTGGACTTCAGGTATAAAGTCTGGTTTCAGCTTATCACTATGAAGAGTCGGAGTTTATACACTGATATATAAATATAATAGATACTGATACATACTCAGTCTCTCCTTGAGTTCAAACAATTCCAGTACACCACTGTTTCCTTTGAACTGTTTGATACAAGATTCCAGCATCAAATTATCTCATCGTAGATGCAGAAACCTGGCTGGTACAAAGCTTTAAAGCTTTTAATATATAAATGACAAAAAAAGTCACCTTTTGTCATTTCTTTTCAACTGTGTGACTCCACAGTAAAAAAGATGATCTATATTGTAGTACCTATCAGTAATGTATCATCATAATAAAGTCACATATCAGATTCATCCTTGTTCTAATGAATTTTTAGCCTTTTTCCAATCTAACACTGTTTTATTGAGTTATATAGCAGTATATTTAGAAGATCACTGCCACAAACTAAGCTCAATAGTGCCTATGGTTTTTATTATGCATCCTGAAAAAGAGACAACAAAAGAGGTTTTTAGTTCAGAAGCCATCTTCTTTGGCACTTGTTGAAATTTAATTTGCCCTTAAAATTGAGTGTATTAAAATATTCATGTACCAGAATACCGTAAGGGAGTGAATGATATTGTTTCTCTTGTGGCACTTTGAATCCCTTCTCTTAAGCAATACACGGAGCTGGACCTGTCTCTGTGTTCCCATCTGGACCTGGACATGGAATACATGGATGAGCACATTTGTACCCAGTGCTGAGTTCTCAGATGCACAAGTTTTCTCAGAAATGGGGCAGTTTTCAGTTCTTCTCCCTCCTGTTGTAGTCCCAGCACTCAATGGAGTTCCCCACTGCTGGGTTTAAGATGAAGAGAAAACAGGAGCTCCTGCTCTGTGAGAGAGCAGAAGTGTGCAGTGTTCTCAGAGCCAGCTTGAAAGCATGGAAACAGGAAGTTCAGCTCAGGTGGATCTTTAGAACACACCTCATGTAGCTTCAAAACAGAGAAGGCAGCAGAAGGTGACCTTTAAGGGTCATTTTGGTTTAGCTTTAATATAAAAGTGTGCTCTGGCATGTCTTACCAATTAAGTCATCATCTGCTGTCCATTATCCCCCAGGGCCACACAAAAACTGTAGATCAAGTTTAGGATAAGCACAACCCTGTCCAATTTCCAGAACAGCACTAACTGCAGGACTGATACAATTTAGGGTTGCAGGAGAGAAACTCAGACCAATCTGTGGGATAGATTTGAAGCCCAGATTTGCAGCTGGAAGTAATGTTGGTTATTAGGCCATACCTAGCACTGTTTCTAGATTCAGCATGCACACAGAGGTTCAGGAAAATCCTGCTGTTGTGAGGGTATTATACTGAGGAGGAGTCAGCCTCCAGAATTTTGTGGTGTCCATTTCAACAGGACAGAATTTGATCCGTGGTTTTGGCCAATGGCCCATCAATCATTTCCACAAGGACTGAAAAAGCAATTGATGCTGCACAGTCCTACCCAAGGGCAAGAAGAGATGAGTAACAAGGCACATAACATAATTTTTTTTTCCGAGGAATTTGAATCCAGAAGGAATTCATCTGGCAAAAATCCTCATCACTACTAAAACAAGCTTATAAATGACAAGTTTCTACCGTGGCAACACTGGATCGTAGCCTCTGCACAAGCAGCAGGAAAACCCTTCTCAATTCAGAGTCCATTCCCATATCAGCTGGATTCCCTGTGCAGTTGCAGGTTTACTTGTCCTCAAACCAGATGGGATCCACAGTTTGATGCAACAGCTAAGTTACCATTGTGTTGTGATGCTCAGATCCTGATTCTAAGGATTTTTTTCAAAAAGATCCACCTTCTAAACACTGATTAGACTCTATAACAGAGTTTCATGTAACTACAGCCTACCCATTTGTGACTGGTGAAACATTGGCCTTAGTAGTGAAACATTAGCCTTAGCAGTAAAACTAAGATGTAGATGTCTAAGTGAGGAAGATGCCCCTGAAAATGCAGGACTTTTAAAGGTTTAGAGGGGGAAAAGAAATTCCATGTTGCCCAGAATGCATCATGAAGGATCATGGCACAATTCATGGGCAGAGGATGGGGAGCAGGTGCAGAAGTCCTGCCCAACAAGAACTTCTGCTCTGCCCAGTCACTGTGCTGCAGGACGTATTTCTCCTGAGAATGGCAAAGCACCAGTAATGCCACCTTCCCCTGATGGGCTTCTCCGGAGAAACAAGGTGAAAGCGAGAGCTGCAGTCCTACTGAAGCATCCAGAGGCACATGCTTGCCAGGAAGTGCTTTTTTCTCTTGGATTCCTGTCACTCCCCTCTTCTCCAAAAGCGGATTTTAGCGATAAGACCATAAGCCATGACTCACATTTACACAAACCACTGTGAACCCTAAAGACAACATAGCCCATTGGGAAATTTGATCAATGTCACAGAATAAGCCTGCAAAGAAGCCAAAATTCAGGACTATCACTTCCAATCCTAGAAGGATTTGATTTCATTTTTTCGAGAACCATAGAATTATAGAATCATTAAGGTTGAAAAAGACCTTTAAGATCACCAAGTCCAACCGCCAGGCAGTACCATCCCAATGTCCACCACTAAACTTTGTCCCCAGGTGCCACATGCACATGGTTTTTGAACACCTCCAGAGATGGAGACTACCACTGCCCTGGGCAGCCTGTGCTAGGCTTTATGGTGGGTTTTTGGTTTTGTTTTAGTTTTTAAAGTACTAAAAGCTGTAATTCTGATCCAGATCACAACATTCTACATGTGGATGAGAGGGGGGAAAATCCCACCATGGGTTTAGGGACACCCACATCCATTGTGTAACACTGCTGGAGCAGCTGGCCAAATAACTGAACTATTGCATTTTAGCATGAGTCATTTGTTTGTTGTCAGCTTTAGCAGATGAATCAGTGACCCTGTGTGTCAAAGTCTCTAATGTTGATTTGTTTTGATATTTTCGTAAAATGTTAAATTGAAACATCTATTCCATTTGCCAGGTAATCTTAAAAAATTATTAACACTGCAATCCATAATAAAATAAATCATCAACAGCAAAACAGAAAGGTCTTACCAGGACAAAAACAATCATTTAATAAAGCCCCAGGCTCTAAACACTAAATTATTTCTTTCTAATTTGAGTTGCTTGTATTTCTATTTAGGAAAATGCAATCCCAAATGAAAAGCTCTCCCAGTAAAGATCATCAGCAGCCTGCTCTCTAGCCAGCACCTTTAAACTCTGAGCTTCTCTGGAAACTGCAAATTCCTGCTGAAGGAAGAGAAGAGCAGGGCAACAAATCTCCCCCAAATCTGTGCTGGGTATATCCTTCCAGCTCTAAGTAACTGCTAGACAATGAATCACAATGTTCTTTGCCTTCCTCTCTCAATAACAGTGTTTAAATTCAACTAACATCAGTTCAGAGAAACTCTTCATAGACAATTTTTCTGAATCTGTGCTTTAGCTGCACTAAAAATTGGTCCCCAAAGCCAGCCTGGCTTATCAGCAAAGTAACCCCTTGAGAGACTGAAATGCACTGTTCTAAGAGAAACCATCCAACTCTGAAAATACTTTCCTTCTGGGACCAACACAGTCATTTATATCAACATAACAAAGAAAACATTTACTGTGAGAAAAAGCTGCCACTATATTATGAACATAATCAATCAGGGCCGGTTGCTAGGAATTCTAGTTTCATTTAGGCCACTAAAATAAATCTGCAAACATTTGCCAGAGCTCTGTTCTTCCTCTGAGGACATTAGTACCGTAAGATCTAAAACTCCCACACGTACCTCTGTTTCTTTCTGTTTGCTCTTTAAAAGTAGAAAAGGTCTCATCAGGAATGCTCTGTGCTGGCCTTCCTCACTTTATCAAGCTCCTTAGGGACAGACAAAAATCCTGAAAAGTTAGGGTAAGGCTGCACACAGCATTTAAGTCCATGGTGGTTTTGATACTGACTTCAGATCTACATCCAAGTCTCTTCCACCCTTTTTTAAAAAGTGCAGGCTTTTGAATGAGATTTTCATCCGCCTCTGCTCAAAGCAGATGCACAAATGCCACATTGTGCCATTTCAGGGGCACTGCTGCCAGGCTTAGACTGGATTTTCAGGCTCAAGGAATGTAGGAGTGGGCCCTAAAACACTTCCCTTGTGTTCTGTGAGGATTCACTTCCAGTGTGCCATTTCCATCCTGAGCACTCAGTCTGCAGGAGAAGCTCATTGGAATTGTCAGTGCCTTGACTCAAAGTGAGATTCTGACAGATGTCTGTGCCTGACCTTCACTCCAGCCCCAGCCCAGGGTTCATTACCAGCATCTCTGCAGGCTTAGAGCCAGTAAATAGGAAATAGCTGGTACTGAGAATGAGTAGGAGCCTTGGCAACAGGTCCCGAGACTTTTCGGCCATCCTGCCTTACAAACCCCAAGGAAACACACACCACGGCTGCTTTTCCATCTCTAGGGCCACTGGCTATCAGTGCCTACTGCCATGGGTTTGAACTCATGTCCAGCTGTGTCTCAGAAAGGGGAACAGTGAAGAAAACTTTTCATTAGGTGTTGTTAACATTGATTTACTATCAATGGAGATTTACTCTCAGTGTATTTCCATAACAGCTAAAACCAGCACCATGTTAAAGACTCCATCTGCCAATTAAAGGATTTCCTCTCTAAGGCTTAGAGTACTTTAGATTTGTACTTATGTAGTAAAAGGAATATCTTTATATAACTAATTACATTTATATTTTTGCAACAGTTCGCTTCCCCTCACAAAAATGGAAAGCATTTTGAGTTGCTTTTCTTTAACACAACAAATATTGCTGTATTTCATCAGACTGAAAGCCTCATGTATTTTATCTGCCTGCCTTACCGGACTCGTACACGTGGCCTATATAATGTGTCATACCTTTCACAAAAGTAAATTTTTAATCCACTGCAGTCCAGGTGACCTCCTTTGGAGCATTCAAAGTACAATTCAGGCTTGGTTTACATATTGATAGTCACACCAGAACATGATCAGTGAGCCATGGAGGTGTTTCCACTCTATGCTGCCAGAAGTTGGTCACATTAAAAGCCACCCTGAGCGCGCCTGGTAACAATACCCTGTCCTGGCGGAGCCTGGCACAGACCCCTCTGGTGCAGGCAAAGCCAGCTGTGCCTCACATGATTTTCTCTGTATCCAGGCTGACTCTGGTCCTTGTTCCTCCTCAGAGGACTTTGAGCTATGCCTGAACACAGGCCTCTTGTCCAAGAGCGTTCTATAGATTATGCACATATAGTCAGGTTTGACTCCCAAAAAACAGGGGATAAAACATCTCCACTGTACAGTTACAGACATGAAAATGCTACTGAGCTCTTCAGGCATCTGGCAGCAGGTGGGATCTTTGATCCCAGTGGAATTACTTTGTCACAGCAGATTTACTGATGTAGATGAGATACAGGTAAAAATGTTGGTGGAGAGACCGCCTAACCTCCTGCCATCCTGAGAGGTAGGAAACACCACGGAAGGGCAGTCAGGCCGTAGGACTGAAAGGAAGGAGGGCAGGCAGAGCACATTCCAGGCAGCAGTGACACACAGCACCATTTCCCAGCCCAGAACAGCACGAGGTTTCCACCATAGTTGGAAATTGTTTCTTTTTGGCAGCCTGGAAGCCAGAACTGAGTGATCCTAAGCACACCCCACAGCCTTCAGTGGGGAAAGGCTGCCTGGTTTGTCCTTAGGGAGTTGTACCCTAGGGAGAAATGGAGAAAAAGCTGCACATACAAAAGGCATATAATAAACCCCATAAAACACCTACATATTATAGCAAGGAGAACTGTTAAATCAAGTGAATAAGCATAAACAGATCTACACAAAGACAAGGGGAAATATGAGCACAGACTCCTCAGAGGAAACCAGAAATATTCTCTTTCTGAGCAAATAGATTTTCCCTGTTGGAATACTTCTGTCTTGAATGCAGACTGAGCAGAAATATGGTTTCTTCTGTTTATTGGAAGAACTTCCCCAAATCACTAGCCAGTTTATTTTATTTTATAGAAGTTTATATAAAGCTTCTCTTCAGCTAGGTAGAGAGACGGATGGAAATCTTGCATTTCCATGCTTTTAGCCAGTTTGTTGTTAGCTACTTGCAAAGTGTCCTGAACATTTGATGAATGGGAAAAATCTAGAGTACTAAATAAAACTGGATCTGCTTCAATGCCAGTTGCCCTGTGCTACCTACCACCACTTGTTTTGTATACAACAGATAAATAGCACCAAGAGTTTGGGGGAGTTATTCAGGGCTTGTTTCTGTGACCCTTCTCAAGGCTGCACAGTGTTCCCTCAGCCTCACACTTCACTTACTCCTTTTGCTAATATTGTGTTGATGTTTTTAACCACCTGAAATCGATTTGTTTGAATGACCCATATCCCTATGTCAACCTGGCCACAAAATCATCAAGTTCATAAGAAACTGCTTGAACAGAGAAGGTAGGAGTCCACAGACAGGAATTTCTGTCTCACTGGCAGGTTTCCAGGGAGAGGTGGCTGTGTCTTGTTGACACAGACCTGAGCAGACACCCCCTACCAAGGGGGAAACCTGCCTGGGGACACAGGGCAGGCAGAGACCTCTGGAAGATAGTCAGGAGGACACCCAAACACTGTCCCTCTTCCTCGAGATTTGTTTTCAGTCTGAATCAGGATTGCACCCTTCAAAGTGCCAGATGTACTCCCAGGACATGTAAACACTCATACTTCCTTTTAAATACTTACAGAACAGTAAACACGAGTTTTACTGCCTTTGTCCTAAAAGTGCACACAACCACTGTGCAGTCACAACGTTAGTGCAGTCTTGGACTCGGCTCCTTCCCATCCAGGATCTTTCTGAATCATTCCTTTATTTCACACAGCTCACTCGATGTGCTCTCTCCAATTCAACCCGGTACAGCACGTGTTGTGTCCCTTCAGGGATATGGGCTGTTTACCTAAGCTTGATAAAACAGGATTTGACCTGCAGCATGTTGAGGAAATACACCAGTGTCTTTAAAAAGAAAAGGTAGTAGGAAATCTGAGGTAATGTACCCTCAGCCAGCCTTTAATCCCTTGGAAACTCACACACAAATAGGAGACAAGAAGGCAGCAAGTTATGTCAAAGCCATGCATATTCTTGGTGGGGCAAGTGGCCCAGTGGCAGGAGAGGAAGCCAAAGAGGTTTCTTGCCTTCCCGTGGTGAGGCACATTGCCACAGGACATTCTGAGAAGGAACTGTCACCTGGAGAGTAGCTACAAAATGTGCAACTCGCTGAAAAAATTCCTCTCCGAATGTAGCCATCAGGAGAAGATTTACTGTCAGACCTCAGGGGTGTTGCAAGTGGGATTGTATCATTTAGCGTGAGCCTAAAAGTTACATCTTAATGCAGCGACTGCAATGAGAATAGGGAAAATTAATTTACAAAATTTTCAAAGCAATTGCAGATGTTCTGCAAGCCAGGATCAAAACTCTAAGTTGTTTTGACAAAATTAAAATTAGGTCAAAAAGCAGAGAAACAGGACCCTCAAGAGACTATCTTATCTACCCTCTGACCATAGGATGAGTTCTGTCAATACAATTGCTTCCAGTAGTTTGTCAAACTTACTCTTAAAATCCTCTAGTGGTGTTCCATGTGCTCCCTCCCATGTGTTTTGGGTTTGTTTCCAAGGTGTAAGAACATTTACTGCTTTTCCAAAATCAACTCAAATCTGTCTTAATGTAATTTTTTTTTTTTTTGTCTTGTCCACTCTGGACATAGAGGACATGCTGTTTTCTTTCTTTGTGCAGCAGCTCTTTAAGGCCTTCAGATTTATGTCCCTCTCTCCTTCTTTCCGTTGTTTTTAAACTGAGAGAATTGGGGTTGTTTTAACCTTTACCTGAAACTGTATTTCTTAGGTCTCTGAGCACCCTCAGTGCTTCCCTCCCAGTGCTCTCCAGTCAGCCCATGTCTCTCCTGAAATATAGCATCCAAAGCTTGACCAGGTCCTAGTAGAGCTGAGTAGAGCAGACACATGACACTTTTTCAAATAACGCTGCTTCTTGCACACCCTGACGTGATATTTACCTTCTTGAACCCAGCAGACCATTACTGATCAGCACTTGATCCATTAGCTTGGTGACTCCCTCTCCCATCCTCAATTCCTTCTCTGCAGAACAGCTGCCTTGGGGCACAGGGTCGAACTAAACCTATTCAAATCAAACCAGAAGCTGAGGGCTCCAAAGCCAGATATCCATGTCTCCATTTTTCCAGGGAAAGGCCAAATATGGTTGGTGGCACAGTTTAGATGTTTTACAGGATTGGCAATACTGTTGGGGTTTGGGTGCCAGTAGGCAGAACGAGTTTTCTGTTTTACACACATGGATCCGTCATGGTGACATGGAGTTGATTTCCCAAAATATAGACAGTGCAAGACCACCAAGATGCCTCCTCCAGCACCTTCTTGCACCTGCACAAACCTGACTGATCCTGATCCTTTTGGAATCGGAGTGACACGCCACTTTCCAAGGAACTTGATTCAATCCCAACATGTCACCTCACTGCAGCCCACAACCTGTCCCCTGGGGTGCTGCAGGGAGACCTTTGTGCAGGCAGTGCCTCCTTTGATCCCTGAGTTCTGGGCTCTGGCAAACCAGCTGTGACACTGGGTCAGCTGAGGTCATCTGAACCTTTAGATGTGTTTCTTTGCTGTTGTTTCCAAGAGCATTGTTTGGGAGGTTCCTTTTTAGGCACTGCACTCCTGGCTGGGGCATTTCCTCCCTTTGCCCAGGTCCTGAGCAAGCAAGGGAATGCACAAGATATTTCTACCCATTTTGACTTCCTTTCTGGTATTTCAATTCCTCTTTTCTTCCCCCACCCCTACTCATCTCTTTCACTTTTTTCCTCTCTCTTCCTTCCTACACACAGAATAATAGAATGGTTTGGGTTGGAAGGGACCTTAAAGATATTCTCATTCTACCCCCTGCCTTGGGCAGGGACACCTTCCATTATTCCAGGTTGCTCCAAGCCCCATCCAGCCTGGCCTTGGACACATCCAGGGATCCAGGGGCAGCCACAGCTTCTCTGGGAACCTGTGGCCTCCCCACCCTCACAGGGAACAATTCCTTCCTATACACCTTGCCCATTTCCAGCATACATCCCAGCTACAGCCAACAATCCTAAGCCCAGCCTATTAAAGACTCAATTATTCAGATATTTTCCGTGTACCACAGCAAGCCAGCATCCCATTTCCCATTTTCAGTGATGTTAGAAAGTCAATGCTTTAAAAGCCCCCAGGCATTCTCAGCAAATACCATAATCCCACTAGAGATGGGATTTCTATTTAATTGGAAATAAACAAGCAGGGAAAATAGCCCAACAGCCCTCCCCTACCCCCAAGCTACGCTGTCACCCACCACTATTCCAGCTTAAAATCCATATCCAATTACAGTTAGCAAGTGTGACCATCCAAGGCTCTGATCCTACACTTATCCATGGAAAGGTGAAGTGTAGGAACAAAATTGCCCTGTTGTGGTCACAGAGGAGCAAGTCAACTCCTGTGAGCTGGAGGTGACTGGTAATTTGTCAGGGAGAGCACTAAAGCAATGCCAATCCTGCTGGAGAAGGAAGGCTGGGATCAGCCACTCCCAGTAATCCCCAGCGAGCTCTGCCGGGCTGACGTCTGTCACACTAAGTCACTGATGGCTGAGGAGATGGAAATCATGCTGAAGCACCCACGGGTGGGAACTCTGTCCAGCTGCCAAAGTGGAGAGAAAATAGGTGATGTAAACCACAGTCCAACAGAAAAGCAGCATTCCAGACATTGCGAAACACACCAAGTTTTGCATGAAATAAGATTTTAGCAAATCTTGTATTTAAATCGTTTCTTGCCCTCAAAGATAATAAAAATGTCAGTTTGCCACTTCTTAATTTCCCTCTCTTTTCCCAAAAATTCCTTTTCCAACTGTCTTTTCAATACTTTCTGTAAAAGTAATGATGTCAAAAGGAAAACATGCAATGGAAAATATGTAAGAGATCTAAACATCATCCTTCAAGCCTCATCCAAAACAAAAGAAAACATAGAGGGAAGGCAAGGAAAAATGCAAGAATGCAAGAAAAATAATATTTTAAAAGTCAGATTTAGGAATATAAGACACATAAGACAATCCAGCTCACTTTCTGTTGTTTTATCATAAAAAGCTACACAGGAGAGTAAAAGATTCCACCAGGAGCACTTCATCCACGCTTTTGCAGAAGATTTTTCAGGGGCCCTTCGCCACAAACTGCAATGCCCAAGAAGAGAGTACATGTAATAAATCCTCTCATCTTACTCCATCAGACACACTAAAGGTTTGAATTTTTCTCTTGGAAGCTTCCAAATCATGCAGCGCTGTCATTGCTCAGGTTGGGTTACAGAATCTGAAATCAACAGCAGACAACCAGAAGCACTATTGGATTTCTTTATCTTCCTCTTCATGATAAGAAATCAGACAATAAATAGAGTCTATAAAAACTGAGCCAGGAGAATTCTGCAGTTCTATTTCACCTGAAAAAGGTCAAGGGCATTGGCTCACAGAGCATCTCATAGAAAACTAAGGGAGAGTTGGGAGAGTAGTCAGAAAGCACAAATCTAGAAGCAGTTTTATAGCAACCTCCTGACTAAATCTTTCACTTCTCCTTAAGTCTTTAGGCACTGGATCCTGTTTTCATCTATTTTATGATGCTCCTTTGGAACAGACCTAATTTTTTTAAGGAAAATGGGGACAGAAGTTGATTTTAGTCTAGGAACAATCATTAAAATGACTAGAAATACCCTAGGAAAGGTTAAAAACAAAACAAAGGTTAAAAGCAAAAAACAAAAATCATGAAATTATCTTAAAGTACAGATTAGCAAATCCTTGACAGTGGTGAAATGCTTAAAGGAGCTCCACTGCATCAATGGCAACATTTCTAGCAGCTTTTGTTATTTCTACTAACTGACCAGGATTTGCAAATATATTAGTTTAAAGTTGTATAAAAACTACATACAGATATGTGAGTGTGTGTATAAAAACGAAATAAGTAGGACCCTTAGCAACACTCTTATTACTGAGATGAGGCATAAGCAACAAAAAAAAGATCCTCTTCTCCAACCTTTCAGTATTGTTTGTTATAGTTAGATCCTAAAATACTGTGAACCTGTCAAAAGACAAATACTTTGGGCAGACATTTGAATTGTCTATCTGTAATAAGAATGCATTCAAACAACAGAACTGGTATTCTGCTAAGTGCATCTAAATTCCCATGAGGACTCAGCCCTTTTTCATGGTAAATACAGGATACCTTCCTCTGTGCTCAAATCAAACTACCTAAGGAATGGTTAAGGGTGTCCATGTGGTAAATTATTTGTCTTACTTCAGAGTAACTTTCCCACCTAGGCTTCACTATGTTTATTCTTCCCTGTGTGAGTGGTTCCAGTGGGGTCTGTAAAGATAACTGGAATAAAAAACTGTTTTATTTTCTTGCTTAAGAATCTTTTAGATTTTGCTAGAGCAATTTTCCCCTTGAATACAACAAACTCATTTTCTAAGCATGGCAGCTACTCCTTTCCTTATCTGTGTTGCCTTGGAAACACAGGCAAAGATTAATTTTCTTAAGCAGGCCATTGATTTCCTCTCCTTTCTATACTTCCACTATATCACAGCTGCAAGAGTTAGGCTACACTGAAACTGAAAGCTTGACTCAATGTCATCAAAACACTTGGCAGCTGTAGGTGCTACTGGTAGGATTCTTCCCTTCCTATGCTTCATCCATGCCTGGAATATTAGAAAAAAAAGATCAATATACACATCCAAATCTTCACAAATTTGGGGGAAAGAATACAGCTAAAAGAATTCAACAGCTTGAACAGCCAGCATTTGCTGTTCCATTTGCCTTTTGGACTGTCCTCACCTTCCTCTAAATAATAATATGAAGATGAAAAGTAGAACAATAAAACATTTAAGAATAAACACTGCAGATTTTCAGGCTGAGTTGACTGAATTGGATACTGAATCTGACCCAGCACAAGGAAGCAATTTGTGGATGACACTATCTGTATTTCTATTTGCAGCAGAAAGAGTGAAAGGCCTGGAAAAGGCCGACCTTTCCAGTTTGTCAAGGAGGTGCAAACATTACCAGGTCAGCAAACATGACTGAGCAACAGCATTTCAGAAACCCTGATATCCATTGTCTGACTGCTGACAGTTGGCCTGCAAAGGATTCCCAGGCTGTCTGCTCAGTGCAGGAGGGCTACAGAGAAAAACCTCTGTGAATGAGAAGAGCATCTACATAAAACATTTCAACAAGATCAGCATTTGTTCTCCTCAGCCCTAGCACACTCCAGCCAGCAGAGTTAACCAAAAATTAGCACTGAATATTTCCCAAAGATCACATCTTTTGTTTCCCAGGGCTTGCAGCAACGAATCACCAAATCCTTTCATTATATGCTCACAGCAAATACTGGGGACTGAATAGAGGAAAAAAAGGCTCTAGGAAAATGACTGAGATTTAGCCCCTAATGGGCCACAGAGGACATGGGGTGCATGGAATCAAAATACAAATGCTTTGCTACTGGTTTAGGGAGAGTAATGTACAGATGAGCATTTACACTAAGATCTGTGGGTAACCTACATCTGATCAGGGATGTCTGCAAGAATGAAGAGAAGCAAGGCAAACAAACAAACCCCACTGCAAATCTAGGCCTATAATCTTGTAAAATGCAGGTTTAAGCCCATTAGTGGAGCTCAGAAAGTTCTAAGTCAGCTGGCTATTTTTAACCATCCAACATTAAACAGTAAGGGACAGCATTCCAAGGAAAGGCTTATCAGTGTTAATCATTTCTCATGGAACCACTGACAATTTAGTAGGAAATAACAGTGCTATAGATACCTATGTGTTCACCCATTGCTTGCCGGTCTTGTATCTTAAGAGCCTTTAAGCAGAGACTCTGAGGGAAGCAAGGCAACTGGGAAGTTGTTTAACCTGTCACTAAGAAACACTAATTTATCAATAAATAAAAAATTGAAAATCATTGTGACATTATTAAGTGGAATCAATGATTCTGTGATTTTTAAAACATACTGAACTCACTAATTCTTGTGGGTCCCTTCCAACTCAGGATATTCTGTGATTCTGTGATTATATAAAAACCTTACATTAATGTGATATCCATTAAATGGTGACTGGTGTTTAACTGTAATGGCACACGGGGAAACAGTGCTGCATTTTGGGCAAAGAGGATTTCAATCGTCCGAGGGAGTTTTTTATGAATGGTGTTAGGTACCTTGAGAATTAATCTACTCCAGGTCGCTGTTCATCCCCTGAACACGCCCTGTACTCTGTACCAGCTCCCAATATAGTTCCTGATGTGCCAGGGTCTCCAAGTCCCACAGCGCTCCAGGGAACGGGGACACAGAAAATACCAGAGTGTTTTTATTGATTTAGAGTCAGCGGTGGCAAACCAGCATTGACAGCTGGAGATAAATGTAACCTACATCTGGCGAGGGACACATTGGAAAAACAGAGAAGTGGCGCAACAAAAGGCCAATCTCAATTAGCTTTTATTGACCCTGTTGCATAAACAGGCCAGACAGTAACCTCAGTGCAGAGGTCTAGATGCATTTTTTTTCTTTGGTTGTTTTCCAAAAGATCCAAGGATATTCCATCCTAACTACATGTGGAGCACAGCACAGAGCCAACCTTAACACATATGAACACAGAGCAGCCCAGAAAGTGGCTGAGTAATAGTCTAGGCAAAGGGTTGAGCAGCTTCTGGGGAAAAATAAGAACTACATACTCACAAATTAATCTCAGGAGGAAAATTTTCATCAGTTCCACAATATTTTCAAATGCAAATTCCATTGTTACCATGTGTTCCCCTACCATGCTTACCACAGCGAGAGTCCACCACCAATTCTGCTGACAATAAAAATGGCATTTCTAAGCAATTCTGGGTGCTATAGGAGATATTTTCTTTCAGAAGAGACCTGCAAAAAAAAAAAAGGCTTTAAAAAGGCACTGAGAAGTGTTACCGATAGGTAAGGCTTTATAAAGGGAAGGCCTTGTAACATGGCTTCGGCCTGTTACTTAGGCTGAGGAGAAGGGAACTATGAGAGTAACTCAGCTAGAATAGACATGAGAGACGTGCTGAGTGACTGCAGCACGTCCAGATCGTGTCCACATCATGGTGTGTGGTGGTTGGTTGACTTGGGCTTGTTGTGCCTTAAAACTATGTAAACTGATAACCAGCTAATTGCTTTAAAAGGCCAGGGTTTTGGCAGTGAAGAGCACTCCTTTGCACCTGCCTGGGGTCCCCGTATTGCTCATTATTGCAGCAGAGAAGAGGCTGACATTCATAGAATCACAGAATCCTGGAATTATGGAATGGTTTGGGTAGGAAGGAACCGTCTCATTCTATCCCCTGCCATGGGCAGGGACACCTTCCACTATCCCAGGTTGCTCCAAACCCCATCCAGCCTGGCCTTGGACACTTCCAGGGATCCAGGGGCAGCCACAGTTTCTCTGGGCACCCTGTGCCAGGGCCTCACCGCCCTATAGGGAAGAACTCTTTCCCAACATCCAACCTAACCTTGCCTTCTGTCAGTGGAAAGCCATTTCCCCTTGTTCTGCCCCTCCAAGCCCTTGTCCCAAGTCCCTTTCCACCTCTCCTGGAGCCTCTCTAGGTACTGGAAAGCTGCTAATTAAAACACTCCTAAATAAAAATGGCCCAAGAGGAGATGCAAGTAGTGACTGGACGCGCAACTTATCATAATCTGAGGAACAAACTTCATGATCAGCAGAGAGACACCATCAATTAATTTCATCTAGTGGGGGAATGTTCTTTGGACAAAATTCATGCCAAACTGTCATTGAGACTCTCATCTGGCCAGGTGCTAGTAAAAAGCCAAGAAGAGAAGGGGTGATGGTATTTACTGTTCTAAGTAGTGTCTGTAACAGATATTAAGGAATAAATCTTAACATGGAGGCCAGCAAGTAGAGCTGGGAAGAGCCACTGCTACTGCCTTACAGACTTTCTTTCCATACCTGGAGAGAGCAGCACCCTTCACCTTGTCCACAAGTTGAGGACGCAGAATTTTGCTTTTTACTTTTTTAAAGCATTCTTGTCCTGACCTTCCCCTCATATTTCACAGTGTTTTTACCTTGCTGGAAGGAGGTGCCTTTCTGCTGACGTCCATTCTGACTCATCCACCCCTGACTGTTACAGCACTGGCCACGTTTCAGCTCAGATACAAAGCTTAAGGTGAGGTATGTCAAGTGTTCTGCAGCCTTTCCCAAGGAGAAACAGCCATCCCTAATGTGCATTTTAAAGGACACCTCTTTTTCCAGCCTGGCAAGGAATACTCTTTAAAGCAAAGTTCTAAAACAAAGATAACAAAAACAAAGAAACTGAGCGGGTTAAACATGCCTACTGGCCTTTAATGGAGCTGCAACACTGTCAGAACTTTGCCTCAGACAAAAGCTGGCCAATTGTAATTCCTTAATCATCTTAGCTGGGATACTTTAAGCCTGAAGCACTGATTTCTTGGCAATATCAGAATTTCCAGGTAATTACAGTAATGGGTATTTGGAAAACAAATATAGAGTCACACTATATAAGAAGCAATCCTAGAGCCTGATTCTGATGTTGTACCAATAAAAATAACTCTGGTAGTAGCTCTTTAATGCTATTGACTGCTGGAGAACTGTAAATGACTCACACACAGGACAAGATCAGAATTTGAATCAATTTCATGACCACCCATAAGAACATCACTTGTATGTAGCAGGCAGGTGATGTTTTGGCTCTCCAAAGTGCTTGACAGACACATTAGATAACAAATACCTGTTATTATCCTGTAAGCGGTAGGAGCATTGTCCATTATGTATTACAAGTGCAGAAAATCAATGCAGCAGTAGAACCAAAGTTTACCCCGACTAAAGCGTCACAGACAAGGCACAGTTCAGTCCCACCCTCTGCAAACCAACTATATTAACTGTGCCCTCAGCTAACGAATTCTGACAAGTTTAGACCAGCAGGAGTAGGAAAACTCACCATTTTTCTAGTCTTTGGACCTATTATCAGGAAACAAAATCATGTAATTATTTCCACTGAATCTCAGGTGCTGATTCTTGTACAGAAAGAAAGGTAAAACCTCAAAAACAAAACTGCGACGGAAGAAGGGAATCCAGTATTGTGTATCTGTGATCATCTAATTCTGGAAGATACAGCTTTCCCAAATAAGAGCAACTATAGAAACTAAAAGGCAAAATAAGTATTAAAAAAAAAAAAAAAAAAAGGGAGTTCCTACCACC
>WEKY01012856.1:1010369-1112485 GCA_013390045.1 Picathartes gymnocephalus | reverse complement strand
TTTTTCTTCTTTTCTTTTTTTTTTTTTTTTGCAAGTGTCCTGTGCTATTACAGAAACGTAAAAGCTTAAATCAGATCTTTTCCTGAGCTGCAAACACGTTTCCCCACTCTCTTTATTCAAAGCACTTTAATCAAAACTGTAGCTTGCTGTGGTCAGACACTTAGGAAACACAGCAATTCCCAAAAGTCTGTGGAAAAGTTTATTTTTTCTTTGCCTACTTGGACAGTATTTCCTTTTAGCCCTGTCATACTGCTCTTTCCACCAGATGGTTTGCTGGTTCCTATTCTAGCTAAGAGGGATTTAACCAGCTTGAATTAATCCTTACAGTTGTCATTGACTAAGTGTTAATGCTCTGACACTGCTTTAATCCTTAGGGATTTCTTTCCCCTCTGCCCCCACCTGCCGTGTGGAAAAGGAGGGAGCGAGCAGGGCACTTGGGGTGTTGAGCTTACAGAACAACACAACTCTGTGCTCCAGTTCAGCAACAAGGTTACAGGCACTCACCTGGGTAATCCATCCTGGGACATTCACATGGGAGATAAACGACCGCCAAGGAGCTTCTGTTACCATAGGAAAACTCAATAATTTCAGTGATTATATATGAAGCAGGAGCACATGCACACATGTAAGATTTGGCTTGTCACTTTTTAGCTTACTCGGGGTATTTTGTGTCTTCCACACTGCCCAATTTTTTAAATTTTCCGCTTTAATATATTCCCCATTTTCTGAAAGGTAGAATCTGATATCAGGCAGCTTTCACCCTGGGGGGAGTTTCCTTCTAGAGTTCATATTTCCTATAGTACTGCTGAGCTCATGAACCCAGCGCACCTCTGTGCGTGCCCTCTGTGTGCATTAGGAACACCTCCTGGAATGTGGGTCATTAGCATATCGCTAATCTCCACAAACTCATTATTATGCGCACACCCAATTCACACTGACCTTGTCACCATGCTTGGAGCCCAGCTGCACCAGTGACAGACTCCCACCTTCCCCTTCCCACTGTCCCTCAGGAAAGCGTGGATTACTGGGTGTTCCCAGGAGGTATAGGGATCAGCTGGCAGGCATTTACCATTCTGGAAGAGATGGTAACGTTTGTCACTTTTTTAGCAACAGAAGCAAATATTCAGGGGAAAAATGAATTCAATTAGAATTTAAGAATCCTCTTTGCTACTGATGGAGCTCCTCTATGGCAAAACTTGCCTCCAGAAAACATCTGAGCTCCTTCTGCAGGGCTACAGACAGCAATCTGGGAATCATCCATAGAAAGCTGGGTGGTTATTCAGGGGACACTGTTCCCACTGTCCTTGCAGGAAAGCTACACTTAACAGAGAAATTATTTCGACTATTACATCAGAAACCATTTACTAGAGGAGTGAGTTTAAACGACGAAGCACCAGGTCTGTTAAATTGTGACAAAACACAGAGTCAGCCTGCCACCTCTAGATTTGAAAGCAGCTGTATTTGAATTCTTTTGAAAAATGCTTTGATTGAGAGGCTTGTAAATTGTCTCAGCAGCAACCAGACAGCCCTAGACATGCTGTTTTCAGTAAACTAAAGTAATTCAGCAAAACTTAGACTATGATCTCACATCCACTGAGCTTAATAACCATTCACAAGTATGAAATTAATACCTTTAGATGTTTGCAGGAAGAAGGTTTTAAATAAATATTTCCAGGTAGTGAATGAACAATTTCAAAAGAAAATATAAGCCTTCTCTGGTTATGGCTGGGATCCCAAAGGAGCCATTCATGGTTCCAGTTTTATCTTTTCTGTCAGCTGGTTTTCTACTTCTTGCATTAGCATTCTAATGAGCATAACCAAAGTGTTTTAACAATAGAAGTGTATATTTATTCCATTTTATTCTACTTTTCTGCAGTGCTTTCAAGAAGCAGCAAAGGAATTTTTCCTCAGGTTTTCTAAGCTTACTCTTCAAGCAGCAACAGGGTGTGCAGGAGTTCTACCCAAAAATTTAGCAGGTGGAAACATGTTGGTCTAATGGAAACCTTAGCAAGGCTGCAGCTGGCATGACCAGACTCCGGTGTTAGAGTTTGGCTTATATTTATATTTCTCTGTGTATATAATTTCCAAAGTGCTTTCCTACCACTTCACATGGTTATACACTTTGTCCGTTCCCCAGGCTCTGGCCTCTCATTCCTTCCACAGAGAAGATGAACAAACACAACTTTTCAATCCACTTCTGTGAATTATAGTTCCAGAATTTATACCTCACTTTAATTTTAAGCAAACTCTTGGACAGGGATACTGGAAGATAAAATTATATGTAAAATGCAGTTAGAAATGGGGGGAAAGTTTAGTGTGCTGGGACAGCTTTTATTATCTATTTTCACACTACACCAAAGTTTGTTGTGTACTTTTAGTTCAGACCGACATTTTTTTCCTCCTGTTTTTCTGTTCCACATAATTATAGAAATATAGAATTATAGAAAGGTTTGGGTTGGAAGGGCCTTTAAAGCTCATCTCTTTCCATCCCCCACCATGGACAGGGATACCTTCTACTATCCCAGGTTGCTCCAAGCCCCGTCTAACCTGGCCTGGGACACTCCCAGGGATGGGGCAGCCACAGCTTCTCTGGGCACCCTGTACCAGTGTCCCACCATAATATATAATTATGTATATTATTAAATATATGTTATAATATATGTAAATATCTACAAAAGTGCAAGGGTCCCAGCACAGCAAAGCAGGGCTGATGACTGATGTTAGTGTCTCAGAAGGGCCAGTTTCAGCTCATTCACAGCATTGTAGGATGTCTGTGGTGTCTGCATGAGGTATAGAAATCATGAGTCACCACCACTGCCCTTCCTCTCATCTTACTGATCCCTGTTTCCTAAAATTGAAAGTATAAATTGAAACATTAAAGGGAAAATTGGTGTTTCAGTCTGGCCTCCAATTTACACAAACACAGAGTCCCCACTGTCCTGGGAACAGCAGTGGCACTGCAGCACTGTCTGTCCTCACCCACCTGCAGCAAGACACAAGGTTTGACTCAAGCTACTGCAAACTGATCCCAAGAAGGGAATCATGTCCCCGGTATCAGGGCAGCCAGGCAAAGGATTCCCACTTTGGGTCAAGTTTAAAAATACTGGCATTTTGCTCGGACAAAGACACAGGGCCATCTGGGAATGTGAGTTTCACAGATATTCACCGTACATCCTATCACTGAATTCCCCATGTCCATTAAATACTGTAAGACTCTAAATAAAAACTGAACAGTAGCAAATAAACACATTGTAAATAACCACAAGAATTGGTGCTCCAAAAGTTATCATTTGTACATGAAACCCTTTTTAGAGGTCCTCAGCCAGCCAAAAAAGTCACAGGTAAATTAAAATATGTGGTTATTCTATATCCCACTGCAGAAAGCCAGCTCAAGTCTTGGTGGCAATGGTTGTGTCTGATAAAAGTGTTGATCTACTGATTGTTTTATGGGGATCTAATATTTAGGATTTCTCCACAATGGTGAGGGAAGACCATTCCCCTTTAGGAGGATTATCCTTTTCTAAAAATGACCCATCTCCTCAGATAGAGTTCCTGACCCTTGTTCCTCTCTGCTGTGCTCCAGAGGTTGAGCAGATTTATTTTGATTATGTATAATACCTTTACTTGCTTTCAAAATTATGGCCATGATTCTTATCCCCTAAATACAGTTAATTAAAAAAATCCATTCATGGCAGCATTATTTTGCATGATGTCAGTGATTACCTCTGCTCTTACTCAGGACAACTGCTTGTGCAAACCTGTGCCCCACAATTACTAAGATAGTACTCCTGGTTAAAAAAAAAGGGAGGCAGCAATTGTTTTACTCACATCCTTCAGTGAATTTAAGCCCTGACATGTACACCTGCTCACGCTAAATACCTCTGGTTATTGTCTCTTCTTCAATTTAAATATGAATGTCTATTACTCTAACCAAACACAAAGCTCTGAGTAGAACATGTAGCTACTAAGATTCTTGGTCTTGTTGTGACCTGTAATGATTACCATACTTTCCACCAGTCTGGTTTAATGTTTGCTTTGATGAATATTTTCCCCTCTGCTCACCAGTTAAAACAGCAGGAGAGTTCCCCTGGCCAGGTGGGTGCATGTGGTCTGCACACTGCCTGTCTTCCATGGAGAGGCAAGGACAGGGACAAAGGAGCACACAGCAGGATTGTTCCACAAAGAAAAGCTATTCCCCCGTGCTGAAGCCTCCCCATCAAGCAGCCTCTGATAGAAAGGAGGGGGAAAGGCTTCACAGAGCAGTTCTCTCCCCTGCAGAGATGACAGGGATAAAGAAAAAGCAACAGCAGAGCTATTCTTGCACTGAGGGGACCTCGTAAATGGAAGTTCTGGAGAAGACAAGGGACAGCTGATGTCTTCTCCACTAAACCTGCCAGCTTCACCTTTACATATTGATTTAATGGATGCTAGCAGAAAAGAAACAGGAATTCTGCACTTGATATCCTAAGCCCCTTTCTGGAAAATCCCTGTGCCTGGAGTAGCTGGCAGAGCTCCAGGGCAGCACAGCACACCATCCCCTTCTGCTCAAAAAATTCCAATGGACTCAGCCAATACCGTTTGATTCAAATTCTTCCCCAGACCTCTGTCCTTTCTGACCCGTAAGGTTTCAAAGTCTCACAACCCCAGGGCCTGTTTGGGCTGGCAAATCCCACGTCACTCTGGACCAGCCAGCTACTCACAACCACCTAGACCCCTTTTTAGAGGTCCCCCAGCAAAAAAAAAATCCTAGGTAAATTAAAATGTATGGTTATTCTATATCCCATTGCAGGTACTATTGGACAACTGCAAATTTAATCTGGTGAAATGTGCTGTGATTAAACCATGCCAGATACCTTGTTTTGTCAGGTTAACAACAGGCCTTTCCATCTGTGGCTTTATTGCAGGAATTCAGAGCTCTGCTTTCAAAGGAAATAGCTTTAGGCTGCATCACATTTTCTAACTCCATATGTGGAATAGATATAAAATCCTTTTCTTCAACATATCCAGGAAAACTCAGTTGCTGTCAAGGCTGACATAACACTCTGCTTTATCTCCTCAGTGGATGAGCAGACTAAAATAGCCTTTTCCTCACAGAATGCTAACACAGTTCTGTTTCTATATATAAGCCCATGAATTTATTGCAAATATACTGATAAAACTAGCACTACAATAATTTATGCAGACTACTTGGGGATTTTCCCTCTTTAGAAAATTTGTGTATACTAGTATTTTTTCATTTTAAATCTTTTTAAAAGTTGCTTTAGAAAGACAACTTTATTTCAGTGCATTTCCTAATTTGACGAGCACCTCAGAAAGCAGACATGAACCAAACAATGCTAACTCATGTCTTTGGGCTGCATCTGTCAGCTTGGAAGGGACCTTGAAGGTAATCTCATTCCACCCCCTTTGTCATAAGTTCCACAGAGAAAGTGAAATTAAAATATATGCCTTAACTTATCAAAAGTCCATCTAACAGTATTATGGCCAGGTGGATTCCAGCTTTGTTGGCAGTGGTAATGTCTGACCCTGCCTGCCCAGATCTGACCTGGTGGCCAGTTTTTGGGAGGCTGCATTCCCCTGCCAGTCACATGCACCCTGCCAGCTCCCAAACACCTTCCTGTCCTTTATGGCTTTGCCTGAAGCATTAGGAATTCTTCTTTTTAGACACATGTTCTGCATACTGTTAGTAGCTGATGGTATGCCAGCCCACTTCTCCTCACCTATTTCCAGTTCTCCAAACATTTATGCAAGTCTTTTTTAGTAGCCTGAAAATTACCTTGAGGGTGTTTTCCAGCCTTAAATAAATGAGTATATGAAAAAAAGAAAGCAAAATTGATTGTTTAGGGTATGCATTCAGCAGTTTTTCTTATTCTTCTGAACTTCTTTCTCTCTGCTGTAGTTACTGCAGGTTCCATCTACTTGTGCATTCAAGTTCAAGACCTGATGTAATTCTGACAACAATAGACTACACCTTTCTAAGGTTTCTAAGAAAGGTGTGGTCTAGACAGTTTCTAAGTTGTGGTAACTATTTGTGTGTCTTGTGCTTGGAGGGATGGGTAAACGGGTGAAAGGCAGCTGCATTGGGAAGTGCTATTACATAATGCACCCAGTTTGAGCTCCAATTATCCAGTAATGCAGTTATTTTTTTTTTGTTCTCTTAAAGTTCCTCTGAATGAGCTTTTTTTTTCTGCTGTTAAATCAACATGGACTTTAAATGGGAGAATTTTCCTTTAACACTTTTCAGCAACTGGTTTCCATTTCCTGGTAATTAGTAAGTGTTGGCCTAGATATGCCAGAGCTACAGCAGAAGAAAGGAGAGAGAATCCTTGGATGAAGCCAGAGGGGAGGGGGGACTGGGTCTTGTATTCTAACTCAAGAGCTTGTTCATGGTGCTCCCTTCTTTGCAGTTTCTAAGTGGGATTTAGGGCTCATTGTTTTTTTAAATTTTTTTTAATGGCTTGATTTTCCATAAATGCAGATGAGCATGTAATGATATCCCATTCATAGGCAGCTATGCTGGCCACCAGCTCTCCATGCTCACAGCAGATGTAAGCCTGCACAGAAAGCCCCTCACTTTGAAGCAGATGGAAATACAGGGGGTGCTGGGGTGGGCGAGGTCAGATCTAATACAGTGACACTTGCATCCTCCTTTATTACTCACGCACTGACTGCCTAGAAATCCTTCGTAAATGGGATTTACAAAGCTGCTCTTCAGCTCTGGTTTTTTCATTTTAATGCTCCTATGTCTTGCTTACCTTCATTTACTGAGATGTCACTGGTTGTTAAGGAAGGGAAGTTAAAATGCTGTCACAGAAACTGAAGCTGAGGCACCCAGGAAAGTCCAAGATATTCCCTCTCCAGGAAACAGGAAGCAGAATAAAAATGAAGAACAGATCTTGCAGCACAGTTTGTATTTCTCATCATTATTATTTGTACTCTCTACATGTTGGGTATTGCAAGGGAAAATAAACAGCTCTGAAACCTCTCTTCATTGCTCCTGAACAGTGTAGTTGGTCTCATTAGTCAGCCAGGCACTCCTACTATTTTCACCTCCTTGCTTTGTTTACCCATGATAGCATGATTGAATACATTTCTCCCTTACCATGCAAGTAGGTGTTATGATTTATGCTTTGTTTTCTTAAATAACCTCCTACAACAGACTCCTTCCTCTTTAAAATACAGTCTCCACTGCACTTCTATTTCTTCACAGGTACCAGCTGAGATACCATTGATGTTGTCATTGCTGAAACCCCTGAAGTCTAATCCCAACACAAAAAGGATGTGGACCCGTTGGAATGAGTCCGAAGGAGGCCACAAAGTTCATCCCAGGGCTGGAGCCCCTCTGCTCTGGAGCCAGGCTGGGAGAGGTGGGGATATTCACCTGGAGAAGGCGCCAGGGAAAACTTAGAGCCCCTTCCAGAGCATAAAGGGGCTCCAGGAGAGCTGGAGAGGGACTTGGACAAGGGATGGAGGGACAGGACACAGGGAATGGCTTCCCACTGCTAAAGGGCAGGGTTAGATGGGATATTAGGAAGGAATTGTTCCCTGGAAGGGTGGTGAGGCCCTGGCACAGGGTGCCCAGAGAAGCTGTGTCTGCCCCTGGATCCCTGGAAGTGTCCAAGGCCAGGTTAGACAGGGCTTGGAGCAACCTGGGATAGTGGAAGGTGTCCCTGCCCATGGCAGGAGGTGGCACTGGATGGGCTTTAATGTCCCTTCCAACCTAAACCATCTTGTGATTCTACGAGTGAGGCAGCCTGGCTAGAACTGGGCAGGACTTTCTCAGAATTCACTGAGAGCTGCCTGTCAGCCACAACCTTGATGTAAGAAGCAGATTGAGGGGCTGTGGGGACAGAGGAAGAGTTCAGTCTCTTCTGTCAAGAGAAAAAAGTCTCTTCAATCCTTGTCGCTTTTATCGAACCTTTTAGGAGAAGAAATCCTTGTGTATCTGGAAAAGGACAGAAATCACATGTCTATCTGCCAGTCCAAATTGTACGGTTTTTAGCCCATTCCAAACCTGAGTGTGCACTGACAAGTTTATAGATGAAAATAATAAAATGTCATCCTTCAAACCAATTACTCTTTACCACTGAATGCTACATAGAATTAAATCATTGTGTTCTGCATATGTCTGCCCACAGCAACGTCAGGTTGTAGCACTAGTGCTGATCTGTGATTCTACTGTTTTACAAGTCAAAATTACAAAAATCTTCATGATACAGTATAAGAATTTCCAAACTAGCTAAAAATGATGGAGAAGGAAAAAATGTTATTTCAGAAAAAAAATTACTTATTTGACAATTACTGCTGAATAAAGCAGAGTAAATAGAGGAGGACTAGTACACTGTACTCACTATTAGATACACACTTCTCAATCAGATCTGCTATTTTCCAAATACATGGATGATATTTACATTACAGATTAACTATCCTTAGAGTGAAAACATTACGAAACCTTGTCACTAGGTAAATATCTTTAAGCTAAATGTTCAAGTTAAATTTCAAACTCCTTTGTCCAGTTCATTATGTCCTACTGGGCAATGTTTTTCTGTTAAATATCTTTCTGAGTTGGTTTTGTTCTGGTTCATTATTCCTAAACAATCTCTTGAGGAAGTTCACAGGATAAGGACTTAGCATATCTTTCCAAATACAAATGCCTCTTTTAACTATGCTGTCATAACAGTCACGAGGTCTCCCAGCCTTGTTAGAGTGCATGTAGTGAGAAACAAGAAAAATATTGTACTTACAAGTTTTGGAACTTAGAAATAGAAGCACAGATGATCACAGGCTCTCCTAATTCAATTACCCCACATAGCCTGCTCTGCCACAGGAAAGTGCAGAGACCTATGTCAGAAGCAGACATAAAGTACCTTTAGTTCCCCTCATCTTCATATGCAGTCACTTCCTAAAGAGGCCACTTAATACTCCTTGTGTACAAAATATGCTCAGGTTTACCCAGAGTTTGCTGTCTTGTAATGTAATGTAACCTCCTCAGCACATTCAAGGAATGAAAGAAAATGTTGCCATAATAAGGCAGAATCATTTGTCTCTGATAGAAAGACCTTGCAAGTTTATATTGCTTCATCAATATAAGATAGCCTGGACTCAACTAAAACTTTTGTAACCTAATCTTCTTTCATGGGGTTTGCTTGTCCTGGAATCTGACCCCTTCAGCCTGTCATAGATCTGTTTTATCAACAAAAAATGTCATTAATAATTAGATACCTCACTCCTCTGACCATGGGAACTAAATTATGTGTACCACATAACATCCTTCTTGCTTCAGAAATCTTTTCATCTCTGTATATACCCCAAGACATAATCAGAACCCTTAAATATTTATATTTCACTGGGTTCCGTGGAGCTATAGTGACCTAAGTAATTCTTTTTATGTGACCAGAAAATACTTCTGCACATTCAGTAATGGTTCATCACTCATCCTTTACACACTATAGTAGTTTATCTTTCAATTTATACTTAAAAGTTTGGTCTCAGGAGGTTAGTGGCAATTTCACATATTCATATAAGCTCTCAGTTTCATATATGTAGCGACATGAATAATTGTCATCACCCAAGAGGGAGGTAAAGCCTACCAAGATCTTTTTAAGAATTTGAATAACCCTTATCTCACACCAGGGATTTCTTGGTTTTAAGTGTCTCTAATTAATTACTGCTGCCTTGTAGATTCATAAGCTATCTAATATTTCCTGGAGAGAATTCCTTCAGAGAAGCACATCCAGAAAATATCGCTCACTAAAGAGAATGCTCCCAACTAACTGTGCTAACAGCTAATGTTTCCTACATCTTCAACAGCTACAGTCTTGAAAATATCTACAACTTTTAAATCTTCCCTTTCCTTCCCCCTTTCCCATGGTGTCATATGAGATCTAACTGCAACAGTAACTTTTTGAAATGTCCTGGATATCATTTGGAGCTGGACTGTTCTCATGTGAAATCATTTTAATAGTATTTAAGTAAGAAACTCTCACTCCATCTACTAAATCTGGTTTGTTTTAGCTTCACCTTTCAAACTGCCCAAATGCATGACGTCTCCCAAAGATTTACAATGTATGTACTATGAGGTGACACCCAACTTAGTTTGTGCTATGAAAGTCTGATCAGTTCCCATAGAAATAAATTTAAAACATTGTGTTGACTTAGTGAAAACTGAATTTGACCCTAGAAGAGTGAGACTCTGCTTATATGAACAGAGAGAATAAGGTATTTCTTTTACTGTTTAAAGAGAGAATGAAAATTCAGGAATCTCTTATTAGGGAAAAGGAGAGTGATAAAGGCATAATTCCAGTGAAGTCAGCAGAGATAAACTGATAAAATTGCTTTCAGATGAAATAGGATGAATGATACAAAGCCAGAGTAGCTGTTACAGCCTCAGGTTAAAACCAAGACACAAAATAGAGATGTTTCACAAGATAGAGACACTGCTGTGTTTATGAACATAAGGAGATATATTCAGCTCAGTATTTTCATCTTTTTCCTTTCATACTTGCATTTATGATCTCATCTGTGTTTCCTGCCCTTAATTTCTTAGCAGTCATAACCTGCAGGACTCTGAGCTCAGAAACTCTGTGAGTTGCCCTGGATGGTGCTTGGAGAGAACATGTTTCAGCACCTGTGGGGCACTGCAGCAGCACTGTCACCTGGACTTTTTAAACTCTTATGTTACAGCTTTCATATTTTGCAAACCATACTTCATGTTGGGCTAAAGAGTTCCCTGAAAAACAGGCTTGCCCACCTCAGTTGAGGTTCAGAGGTCTTCCTGTGCTCTGCATAGTCTTCCTGAAGTTTCTGGAGTGCTTTGGCTCCCTCAGATCTTCCAGAGGGAGGGATAGCAGCTGAAAAGGCTGAATTAGTCTATGTGTGTCTGAGCATTTTGGGGTTCCTGCAATGAGCTCTGAAACCCTTTCTGGAGACTTCTACACAGCAGGGACCAGGCTGAAGCTGTTAGCAACTGGTGGGTGTGAAGTGAAGGGGCACCCACTGCTGCCCTCATTATCTAAAACTTGGCAGCATTCATCTCTAGTAGGATAATTCCTTATGTATCTACACCTAACCTGGAACAAAGCTTGGTCTTTGGATGTGACCAATCATCACCGATGAAATGCTGAAGCAACATCTCTAAAAGCTTTAAATTCTTTTACACTGAAAAAAGAGCTGTAACTCACGCAGAATCTGGGTTTTTGGAAAATCATAGAGTGGTTTGTGTTGGAAGGTCATGTCATTCCATCCCCTGCCATGGGCAGGGACACCTTCCACTATCCCAGGTTGCTCCAAGTTCCGTCCAACCTGGCCTTGGACACTTCCAGGGATCCAGGGGCAGCCACAGCTTCTCTGGGTAACCTGCAATTTTGCTTAAAGATGAGTAACCTCCACTAAAGAAAATGAAGTTGCTGGGCCTCCAGCCAGGTTAAATGCTTGGTCTGTTTAATTGATCTGGTTTTGCAAGTGAAAAAGTGTATTGGATGTTAAAGCCCAGCTGCTTTTTGGTGGGACAATTTCCATAACTGGGAACTACAAAGAGAGAAAAAAAATCCCACATTCATTTCAACATTGAGGTTCTTCATTAAAACACAAAATACATTAAGCATGGAATATAAATATTAATTTTAGAAGAAAAGGCAAATGAGGCACTGTTGGTAAAGACAGTGAATAAGGAAACATTTGATTAATACATTAGGAATGACAAAATAACCCAAGCAATGTCCAGTTTCCCATCATTAAGTAACCTTAATTTCTTTCTACTTCTCTAATACATGTTTGCCACAGGGCATCTATCCACCATGTTGAACAGTAAATGTATGTACTTCTTTATGTAAGTCTCACGATCAGCAGCCTCTTTTAAAAAGCAAAGTTAATGTCATGCAATGTTCTATATTTACAGTCTACAGCCCACTGGAGCCAGATTCAGTCTCCCACTGAATCCCCAGCCACCAGCCTGAGCCTGGTTAATGTGACATTTTTTACTCTGGGGAGTGTAACTGCTGTCTAGTCTGTCTGCCACCCACTGAAATAGTGCATTTACCACTCGCTCTAGGTGAGAAAGTGAGTACCAAAATTATGACTCCAGGTCTCTACCAGGTTTTACAGCTGTATGTATTTTTATATATGAACTTTTATCTGCATTTTCCAGGGGCAGGTAGTAATAGAATGAGGGATAATCACTTTAAACTGAATGAGGTAGGATTAGATTGGATATTAGGAAGGAATTCTTCCCTCTGAGTTTGGTGAGCCCTGGCACAGGGTGCCCAGAGGAGCAGTGGCTGCCCTATCCCTGGATGTGTCCAAGGCCAGGTTGGACAGGGCTTGGAGCAACGTGGGATAGTGGAAGGAGTCCCTGCCCATGGCAGGGGTGGGACTGGATGATCTTTAGCATCCCTTCCCACCCAAACCCTTCTGGGATTCTGTAACATTGCTGGGAGGTTGTGGAGAGCAGCAGTGACAAGGGAAGACTTGCTGCTGCCCAACCCTCATCAGCCCAATCTCAACCAAACCTGAAGCAAGGGCAAAGTGCTCTGAATTCCCCCCCTTGCCTATGGCTGAATGATTTTTGTGCCTGTGGATGTTGTGTGCGGAGGAGCCGAGGGCTGCACTGGTGCTCCCCAGTTGGGCTGTGTCTTTTCCCCCTCCCCAGGAGAAAGGTGGCCAGCCCAACACCACTGTGAGAGCTTCTGCTGTGGCTCTTTAGACACAGCCTGCTGCCAGGTGACCAAAGACCCCAAATGAACTCTGAAAGGATAAAGAGGGACAAAGGAAGAGTTAGCATGAAACATCTGAAACCAGATTCCCCTATTTGCAAATTCTCCATATATTTTCTCAATGGAAATGATCTGTGGAGGGAAAGAGATAATGGCTGTTTATAGAAGTGCCACTATTTGTTACCACTATGAAATAAGAGCAAATCCTGAAAAAAGTAAAATTATCTAAATTATGAGAGAGGTAGTTAAATCTCACAGTGGTGACATTTCAAACTGTAAATATTGGAATGAAGTGAGCCAAGCAAATAATCCCTTTCAATAAAGCCTTGCTCATAATAGCTGACATTTTCAGGCCCTATTTTAGCACCTTGCTGTATGTTAAATACTACTGCCACATTAAAATATAAATTTCAGCTTTGAAATGTTACAGAAATAACTCCTCACTAACCTGAGGAAAGATGTCATTGTCAAATCAAACCAAACAAATTCACCAGCATAAAAAACCAGCTTGTCTTCTGGTATGGATGGATTGCAAAGAAATAAGATGACATTTGTACAGAGACAAACAGAATTGGAATAGGGAGTCAGAGTACTGTTTTGGAGGAATCTGATGGATTATTATTTTACATTACATTTTGTCTGTGTTGTATTGAGCCCATCAACTGCTGTGCATCCAGTTTTGGGCAGGGAACATCTGAGTTTTATTAATCAGAAGCACTTTTAATATTTACTCTGCTACAATCAAAAGCAGTTTTGCATTTCAAAGGGATTCCTTGTATTTATTCCCTCATTAAACAACCTATTTTTCAGCTGGAGATGGGTTTCATATAGTGAAGTGTTAATATTTAAAACTAACATCTTCTCATGTTGAGGATGTTACCTACTGATTAAACCAGAGATTCAGCTCAGCTGGGCAAGTTACTTCACATTTCTGAGATGTCAGCACTCATGGGATCAGATTGACAGCTGTCTTCTCCGTGGAAAGATGGAGCAAGGTTTATTAGCGCTTTGCAAAGTTTAAATGAAGTATATTGATCCTGAGATGTGAGGGAGATCTTGTTCTTCCTCCCAATCCAGCACAAAATTCAGGTTTCATAGTCTGAGCCTGGGGTGGTTGGGCTGTGGCCTATTGACCCACTGATAAGCAGCATGTAGGTGAGCATTTAAACATCAAAGCCCTGACTGGGAAGGGTGAAATGATTCAGGTTAAGCACCTTCCATGAAGTTTAGATTTTGGGCTGCATAGTGCCCCTAACATACGAGGCAGAGCAGCTCAGTTGGAGTTTGGCAATCAAGGATGGCTCCCCTTGGTCTGTCACCACACTGAAGATCAAGGTCCTACTATTCTGATGCTTTCAGGGCTTAGGAGAATATTTTATTTTTGCATTTGTTCTCAGGAAGTATTTGCACTAGAGTTTATGAGCATGGAAGCGTACAAGAAATGTCTGGATGTGGCACTCAGTGCTCTGGGCTGGGTGACACAGTGGGGATCAGTCACAGATTGGACTTCATGATTTTGGAGGCCTTTCCAACCTGAATGATTCTGGGATTCTGTGTTGTTTTCCACAAAGGAGGTGTGTGAGTCTATTCTCACATTGCTTTTGAACCTATGAGACCTTTTCCTGCTAACCAGTTATATCTGAGCTACATTCCCAATCCCAAGCTGAAGCAGAACAAGCTAATTGCTAAGAGACTTGCTCTACACAGAGCTACTAATTGCAATTAGAGTATAATGCACAAGAAGGCTGACATTAAATTTTGCTATCTGGCCTCCATCATCTTACATGGACTGGGGTTGTACACTTCATTTCTCATCCCATGACTTCCCTGTGTATTCCATGGTAGTCAGCCTTGAAAGACACCAGTTGTGATCTACGAGCCCCATTAAATTTTCATAAATATTCAGCTTTCGTGGTGATCTCCTGAACACCCTGTACTTGATGTTGTCTTTTAATAGGGAATAATTTCCCCTGATAAACATTAATGAAAATGCAGCCAAAGTTAATTGTACAATTTCCATTTTTCACTCTGGGCATAGTTACTTTCAGGTTTGCTCTGTCTGCACATGCCAAGGATCAGTTGTCTTAGAGAAGGGCTTACTATGCCTGACTACAGCATCGTCCCACAGGCATTTGTGTGACAGTCTCCTCCAGTCAGCCATAAGTCTTTTGCCAACCATTTTCAGACTCAAGGATAGCATCAATCTCGTGGTGGAAAACCTTACAAAACTGAAAGCTGCTGTCACTGTCAGCAATCCAGACACCCTCCCTCCTGTTCACACAACAGTTTGATTTCTCCCTGAAGAGATGTTTCCCAGGAAACAGACGTTTCTGTTTGAATCAGAATTATTTTTTAAAGGTACTTTTAAGAAGCTTAATTTATCTTTTAGGGGCAGTGGTGTCAGGAGCATCATCATGAAGTCTGTCAGTGTTCCATGTCTCCTCAATAGAACTGATAGCACTGAACTGACTCTAATCAAAGCCCACTTGATATTTAGTGACAAAACCACCTTAATTTGCTTAAAATAACAGCACAAATTCGTCAAGGTTTTTACATTTGATATGGTGAGTTCAAAACAGGAAGATAAATAGCAAATATAGATATGTTTTTATATTGCTTATTTCTTCTGTGGCATTATGTCTGCAGACTGCTTTCTGTCAACATGCCTCCAGTTTACAGATCATTTCCTTGCTCAAAGCGCTCCAAAGATTAGTGACTATGTCAACATGGGTTTGTACAAGAGCAGCCCTCAGGGTCAGAGCAGGACAGTTGCAAAGCTGGAAATTCTACAGCAATAATACCTTAAACACGAGTGTGTCACTCTGTTTTTAGTGGAAGTTAAAAAGCACCATCATTATAGTAAGAATTCCAAGTGTTTTCCTTTTCCATTCCCTGCTGCTTTACAGGAAAATCATCATCCAGCTCCTAAAGATTCAGCAGTTTCCAAAAGCTTCTCTGCAAAATTTTTTGTTTTGTTCTTGCTCATTTGCCAGGCACCTTTGCTGTTTCCCTTTTCCAGTTCTTGCTGTAGTTGGAGGAGCCAACCTGGTTGCATCTACTTTGCCTGAACAAGGCTGTGCAGAGGTAATCAGACACACAAACCTGCCAGGGAATGGGCAGAGTCAGAGACCATCAGGAAAATCTGAGGATTCAGTTACCTGATCTCATCTGCCAGCTCACAGATCACTGGAAGGCCAGCTCTGTTGAGCTCCTCCTGCTTTGGGAATGCGGATGTCTGGGCAGCTCACGTCACTGGGCTCATCGTGTGCAGGTTACCTGTGATCAAATCATAAGGGAGTCATCTCTGAGGCACACTGAAGGGAAATAAAAAGACAATTTCTCTTTTCATTCCTGTTACATTGTACAGCAAACTAATCCATCCCCTATTCTCTGCTGTGAGGGTGGGGAGGCCCAGGCACAGGATGCCCAGAGAAGCTGTGGCTGGAAGTGTCCAAGGCCAGGTTGGACGGGGCTTGGAGCAGCCTGGGACAGTGGAAGGTGTCCCTGCCCATGGCAGGGGAGCTGGGTGAGGTCATCTTCAAGATCCCTTCCAACCCAAACCAGTCTGGGATTCTGTGATTCTATTGATGGGATTTTCAAAGCAAAGGCACAATTTTAGCATCCAAAGTGGATTTATTTACGATTAAATCCTTAATACCAGGTGTTTGAAAGTACTTAAGACTTGGACAAAAGGAAAAGTTTCAGGTGCTTATGAAAGAGGTCTGTTTTTCACAACTTATCTATCATCCTTTTTCATTGGAGAAGGCACAGAGTTCAGTCTCTTTTCCCTAAAATTTCCAGATCAGGATATGCAAATAGTGGGTCTTGGCTGTCTTGTTCATCATTTGGGGAGAATTTATGCTACTTTACATGGACACTGGGCCATGATGAGGTATATTGCACTCAAAAAATATAGAGAGATGCATAGAGAGAGATCAGTCCCTAGGGATTTACTCTACAGACAGACTAGGATGTCAGTTAGATGCCTAATGGGATTTTTACAAGTACCTTCATAGATTAAGCATCCAGTTGCCCTGAGATTTAGGCATCTCATTTTCTTTTCATTAGATTTTCCTTTGAAAAGGTGATGTCTGAGTGTCAACTGCATTTCTATGGATACAAGGATCTCTGGAAATTGGGCTTTAAGGAATTTGCTGGGCAGCACGTCGTATGTCAGTGAGCAAGTGCAAGAGCTCTTCAGGCTGCTGGCTGTGGCTCTGTTTGAAGTTCATCCTTGGGCATTAATGACATTTCAGAACATTTGACTGATATGAACAAAAATACCTGTAAATAAAGATATTGAAATATACCTTTATAGAGATATATTATGAAATAAATTTATATATACAATATAGATATATTGAAAAATATATCCTTGGCCTCTCCATCCCACATTAAGTTTTATGGAAGAAAAAGCACATATTTGTAATTTCACCCATGGAGGAAAAAAAAAAGGAAAATTTTAAATCAACTTAAATTTTGGCTCTAAAAGACTGAATTAAATTATTTTTATCTCCTCTGCAGGCCTTATTTATTTCCTATAGTGGCTGAACTCTTCCTGTGTATCATATTATTTCCTATTTATTTCTTTCTAAATCCCTCCTTCAGGGCTCTGTGTCCTACACTCCCTCTTATTTTTCATGGAAATTTTTACCATGAAAAAAGAGAAGCAGGCAGAGTTAGGGTAAAGAATACTTTATTTAACTTGGCCTCTGTCTGGACCTACATATTTGTTTATGATTTGCAACATTCCTGCTTTCATCCAGGCAAAAAATAGTTGCTAAGCAGCAGCATTGCTTTATAAAAGGCAAAGCCAGGGGTTGATCCTGCCCTGACTTGTGCTTGTGGCTACCCCTCCCCAGGGGAGGGAACTTCAAAATACCTCCCACCTATGCACTAATCTCTGTCTGTACAGCTCACAGTGTCCTGGTTTGGGCTTGGATAGAACTTTGGCACATGGGTATATATGTGTAAATCTAAATGCACACACACACACACATATATATACAGAAATAAAAAGAAATTATATTTGTGTTCTTGTGTGTATTTCTGGGTGCATTGGTACAAATCAACTTAAAACTTAGTGTCTGCCTTCTTAAATGCATGAATTTACCTAAACTGTGCTGGTGGTATGAAGTTGGTCCACTGACTTTTGCCTTGGAAAAATCCATCTTAAAAACCTTGCATCAGATTTTTGAGTTCCTTGGCAGATTTCAGACACACAAGTGAAAAGCTTTGAAACAAAGCAGAGAGGTTTATAATATATAAAAAACCTGTCATGTCTCAGCCTTTCTTGCATTGTCATGCCTCTGCCATTATTTTTACTATAAACAACTCTTTTGTTGAAATGTATGCAAGTGTGAGGTGCATAAAACTCTAGAAATGTTTGGAGGTTTTGTTTATTAACCCTCACTGTATTTTTATATTCGATCTTGGAGACAGCAGCCAGTAGGTTGCTTGTTGCTTCTCAGCTCATAAAACAGACCAAAAGCCTTAGAGGAGATGAGTAATATACAGAATATACAGAGTTCATAAATTTATCATACAAATGTAATAGGATATGAAATATGTACATCATCTAATCAGTGATGTGACTTCAGCAAATCCAATCTAAACTGCTGTAAAGCCACCATCCCACATAAACCCAGAACTTAGACTCACAGAATCCTTCAGGCTGGAAAATCCCTCTAAGATCATCAAGTCCAACCATTCCCCTAGCACAAGGCCACCTCTAACCTGTGTCCCCAAGCACCACATTCACACATGTTCTGAACTCTCCAGAGACAGTGACTCCACCATTTCCCTGGGCAACCTGTTCCAATGCTTGATCAGCCTTTCCATGAAGGAATTTGTCCTCAACTGGGGTGCTCTTACTCTTCAGAGTAAGATTCCCACCATTGCTCCTGAGACAAGTCCAGTACCTGGGTGCTTGAATCACATGTGGGAAGCCACCCAAAGCATTGCAGTGGCCTCTTTAAATCCATAAGAGCGAGTTGGATTGAGGAGAGGTGCCATAAATTCCTCACTCGATAAGCCTGATGGTAAATAGGCCAGACTTCAACCCCTAAAATTAACTCCTGAAATTCCCCAGGCATGGCACAGATTGCCAGGTGGCTTGGGGCAATTTGCAGGGATTCTCCACACTCTGTGTAATGCAGAGGCCTGGCTCAGCTGGGAGATGCTGTGATCACAAATGGGACAACACACACATGCCCAAACACTCCTTCTTGAGATCATGGCAGAGACTCAGGAGAGAAACGAGAGGATATTACTTCAGGAGAGCACAGAGCTTCTGTTGGAGGCACAGCCAGCCAAGGTTACATCCCTGGCACAAAAGTCAGAAGCAAAACAAAACAAGGTTCAAAAGCAAGTACACGGAGACCAGGTTGTTACAGTTCTGAAACACCACAGAGATGCCAAGGAAAAGCTGGGTTTAGTTATCAGTGGTTGTTTTGCTGATCCAGCTGGGATTATACAAGGTACTTCAATGAGAATTTCAGTTGCACCCTCTACCTGTGCTTATTATTTTTTTGGCTTACCCACTTTCATAGGCCTTAATATTTAATTGACTATAAATGAACACAACTCCAAAAAAGTGAGAGTCTGTCTAGCCCCCGTTTCTCAATTTTTCCCACTGCTGCTAACATTAATTTGTTTCACTATTGCTTAAATAAGACAATTATGGTACGTTCAACATGAATTTTAGATGTATATAATCAGATATACATCCCCCATGTTCTATAACATCACGTCAATACCAGAGTTTAACACAACTTCTCAGCACAACCCTCTTAGCATATGAAGACTTAATGTTTTGCCCAAATCTCCAGTTCTCAGGAAAACTTACTGCTTTTTCTCTTTGGTGTTGAAAAGCAAAACTGATTGAAAGTGTATTTTTAAAAAGCCAGTGGGAAGTTAAAAAGAAAAGTCACACACATGACTGGTGGTCCTGGAAACAGCTGTGCTGCTTTTGGTGACAAAGGGCTGGGCTTAGGCCTTATATAACTCCAGGAAAATCAATATGCAGCAAACATACTGAGCCAGAAAGGAATCTGTGCCCAGATTTTAAAAACCGTACAGGCTGTCTCCTCTCATATCCTTAAATGGGGCTTCTTTGTCCCCCAAATACCTTCTTTGCCGTCATGTGTTGGCAGTAGATTGGGTCACTTGTAGGTAGGTGACAGATTCAACATTAATCACTGCTGTGATTAATCAATGCTTAACAAAACGAGAAGTATGTTGATCCATAAAAATTTGCCAACATCCAAGCTGCACCCACCCAAACTGCAGGCATCTTCAGAAGAGATAAAAAGAACTGCATGGTACAGCTGTACCATTTCCCTGGAAAGTCAGTCCCCGGAGATCTCTGCAAGACCTCACAAAACTGTTCCATTCCACACCTCGAAAATACCTAGGAAATCAGAGCAGGAATGCTGGGTGTCTCTTTAAGGCACAAATTCTATTTGATACCAAAAATGTTGTACCTTGAATGAATAAACTCCTCCTCAGCATGCACTTGAAATGGATCTTGTTCTGCCTGGCTGTTTGTTTCCCAATATTCCTGACTATGTTTTATCTGCTGTTTATGCTCACAGTAGTCTGTTCACTTTTTGGGTTATTGGGTACTTACTACTCAAAGGTAAAGTAAATCCAAATATCTAGGATACATATTTAGCAACACCAGGCCTATTGATATAGTGCCCTTGGGGCACTGGTCAATCTCACAGACAACTGAGAACAGAAAATGCTGTCTCAGGCAAGCCCATGAGCCACTTCCTGTGGTGTCTCCTAATGCCTCAAGTGAGAGGATATATCTCAGTATCACTGCACATAGCACTGTGATCCCCACCCCACGGCCCATTGTCTCTTGGCTGTATTAGCAAAAGTAGGTGCAAGAATCACCAGCCCCTGCCCATTCCCATGCAAAATCAACCTGCTGAATGATTCAGGTTGAAAACAAGAAAAACTCCTTAGAAAGTTGATTTCTAGGTTAGGTGATTTCATTGTGCGTTACAGTATGTCCCAGCACATAACTGCAGTGGTGCAAGGGGTGATAAAAACCATGGTGAGGCTGTAGGGGTTGCTCTTCCCAACCCTTTGTTTCTTCAGCTGGATTTGCAGAACTACAGAAACAGTGCTAACATGTAATGTCTGTTTCTATTTTCATAGAAACAGATCTCGATCCTCCCAAAAAACTCTCTCCTTTCTTTGTTATGAACAGAATTACAGGTGATTGTAGAATACATCCACTTTGCTCCCTTTTTACCCTAATTTGCAGAACTCTGTATATCTGTGTCTAACTGAGGTGTGTGTTCAAGTGCTTGTCCCATCAACCTTCCGAAGTTACTGTAGGTTCTGGATTTTTTTCCTCTGGTTTGGCTTGGCTTTTTAATTCTGAAGTTCAAAATCCTGGAAAGCTTGAGAATATTTCCTTCTTTCATTTGCTTCATCAAACTTTTCACTATGACCATGCCATTACCCATTCTTTCCCCAAATATACAGTTTCCCAGTAACAACATTTAATTTTTCAAAGAGGTACCTAGGAAATACAGGAAGATATCTGCAAAGCAATACCTGAAGTCAGCCAGTTATTTTGACCATCAGCCTCTATTGATGACTTTAAAAAGCCCTCATTTTTAATCTTATCTAAATGATAATAATATTTCTGGATATTTACTATGGTTATCCATATTCATAAGGTGGTCCTTTTCTAAATTGTTATACAGAAAAGACGTTACATACATGAGTCATATTGTTCTTTCCTTCGCAACAGAACAGCTTTAGGGTGAAAGTGCTAATACAGGACTTGGATGATCCCAATTTAATTCAAAGTTTTGCTCCATTTTTCCTTTAACTCAAACCAATGAGGTGGCCTCTTTGAGCCTCAGCTTCTTAAGCTGCAAAAAGAGGCCTATAAATCTCTCCAAGTTGCTGTGACACTACAATCATTCATCTTGGTGGTAGGATCAGAGATTACAGTGGGGAAAACTTAAAGAAAAGTAACTATTGTAGAATTCCAAACAACAACAGCAAGGCATAATTCCAATTCACTCATAAAAAGGAAGTGACCACAAAATCCAGAGGAATTCAGGTTTCACTCAGATTTTAAACTGGAGTTTATAAATGGTTCTGCCATTTCCCCTTTCCCATCAAATACATTCAGATACCCTTCATGTATATGCAAAAGGAAACCCACAAAAGCACCACAAGGTAAAGACACTGGACATTGTTCTCTCTACTGAAGAGTTGGTAATTTATCACCTTGGGGTTTGCCAAGTGGCATAAAAGCAGGCAATGGAAATTGCTGAAGAAAGGACATTGAGAAGACAAGCCATAAATGAACAGGAGGCAAAAATTCAAGAGATTATTTCTTCATCCCTTGAATTTTCTCTCTTTATCTTCAAGAGATGAAGAAAGATTATCAGTTTTGGAGAAAAACAAGACAACATGGTGTTTCTTTTTAGAACTTTGGACCTCAGCAATACAAAGCGGACTGATATAAAATGAACATCTGTTTTGTTTCCTCTAGTACCTTCCAGAATTGACAAAAGCTGAATACATGGTCTATTTTTTGGAGTGACTGTGTGACTTTTTGGGTCTGTGTATATTATCTGAACACAGCTGGTAGAAAATCACTAATGCCTTTTTCTCTTTTCCCTAAATACATATCACTCCTAATATTGGAGACCAGCATGGTAATAAAGATTGTAAAATTGTAAGTAAAACATGCTGCAATTACCTAGTAATTTGGTTCAAATCAACTCAGAGATGAATGAAGTAAATGATCCTGCAGTCAATTATCTCCCACAGCTCCACACAGGGCCAGTTCTTGTTCCAACCAAGTTCAAAGGTAAACATGCCTTTAACTCTTGATAGGAGTAGGAACTTGCTGTTGACTGGTAGGAATGGATGGCTGCAGAGCTTTGAAGCTGGAACAAAACACACATGATTATCAAACACCAGCAACTGTCTTGGCACCACAAACATTTACATATCACATGTTACAAACACTTCATTTTATGTATGACAGCAAAATAACTGAGTCTTTCATGGGAGGGTCAACATAGAGTATTTCTTATTAATAAAAACTGAGTTTATTGTTTAGCTTCCTCTCCTGACTATCCTGGTATGTACAACATGTAAGAAGGGGACTATGAAATGCACAGATACATATATATATTTAAAAACATAAGCTGGGCATTTCCCCACAATGTTTGGGCAGCTAACCGCACTATTAATACTCCAATGTAACACGAGGCAGCCTGTCATGGTTCTCTCTCTCTGTGCTAAAAAGATAGAGCCAGAAAGTGAGATACATGACCTTATGGTGGAATTTGCAGTCCTCAGGAGAGCAGATGACATTGCATGAGTGTCAAACAGTCTTGTTGCATCTAGTCCATCCCCATTCGCAGCCATCATGCTGGAATTTTAAATCTCTCCAGCCTTTTTGTCCCCTCTCAAGGCTGGTCAGTAATTGAGATTCTGGAAGGGACATTGGTGCTGCAGGAAAAGTATTTCCCACTCCAAATGTGTTCCTTTATACTCTCCCCTTTTCCTACTGCTCTACCTTCCATAACCCTTCCAGTGCTTGTCCTGTTTGCACTCATGTGCATGTCTTCAAAGTGCACTGCATTTTCATTATGAAGATGTTATGCGACTGCATTACAAGGTGTTGCAACTTGAGGTTGCTTCTGTGCAATTACTGATTCCTGATGATATAAAAATATGCACTGACTAGCTCCAAAATAAGACCACTTTGTTCCTGTTTACTTGCATTTAAATTGAATATTCTTGTTAAGGAGAAACTTGCAATTATTTGTGTCCTTTTACTTTAATGATGATGATTTCCTTAGCATAAACAGGTCATACTGCAGATATTATACAGGAACGTCTCCCACTTAAATTATCAGAGATTTGTTCGAATTAGCATTGCAACCAGAAGCTCCCAGCAGAATATGAACCAGGAGCCAGAAGCAGTGACGTGCTCTGTTTTCAAAGGCAGCATGCACACAGAGTGGCCTCAGCTGCCCCGGGTCTCCTTTTACCCAACCACTAAACCGAATCCCACTGCAATAGGGAGTAAAATAAAGTCCTTCTTGCATTCCTTACGCAGCCCCTGTCCTCCATCTCCCTTCTGGTGAGCCCTAGTCTCTTCCAGGTTGCAAGGAGAGCAGGCACAGGCAGTTACCTCCCTGCACTGAGGGGGAGTTAGGCACTGAAGATCCAGCACCCACACAGATCTCGTGAGGGAGCACTTGGGTTGAAGCAGTTCAGCTAAAAATCACAGGTAATTCTGTAACCTGCCCTTAAATAGCATTCCCATTATCTGCTTTCTGCTGCAGCTCCCTCTCTTTACTCCCTCCCAGGTATCATGGATCATCCTACGCCTCAGATACACGCCATATGCTGCACTTGCAGAAGTCCCCCAAAAATTCTGATGAGTACAGACTGCCCTGATCTTCCTTTCATCATATTCTCTCTAGATTCAAGAGCTGGAAAACTTCATTTCTGTCAGCAATGCCAGTCCTTGTACTTCAGTGGTGTCGGTCAGGTCAGACAGCTCTCTCCACACAGTCCACTTAGTTGTGGAAACAAATACCACTGAAAAGTGAAACATAAATATGAAATAGTTATCTTCTCCTATGCATTTCTATGCTGCAGAATTAATTTACATATAGCTCTGAAGTCTTCAAACAGAAAGTGATACAGAAATGCAATGTATTGTGAGTTATGTGAAAGAAATAATTTCAACACAAACTCTATCTTCAGTTGAAAGATCGCATTTCCATGGAAGATTTCCTCATCCCTATCAAAACCTACAACGTATATCAGGCTGGGTGTGGCACTCATCAGTGCTTCTGGAAACAAATCACACCAATAAAAGACACTTGTCCCAAGTGTTAAACATAAACCTCCCCCCAAAGCTGAATGTCCTACTGACATTGGTGAAATCAAAGAGGATCCATATATCAGAAGGTTATTTTTTCAGACACTTTAAAGCTGCAGCATAATACAGAGTGAGAACACAGTTACAATAAATTTCTGTGTTCTTTGGGATAAATTATGACGTTGAAGATTAATTCACTCTTGATCAAGAAACAGCACAGTTCATCTTTGGCTTGTTCCCGTGCTAATCGGAAAACCAACCCTCAAGGTGGCGTTCTCATTAACCTCCTGCCTTCGTGGTAGCAGGGATATACAGTGGGAACAGCTTTCCTTTCATGGGACATAAAGGTTCTTCTACATTTTTCTTCTCCTTTTAAAATTAAATTACTCATAGCATTACTATGGCTGGAACATAAAAGCAGAGTTTAAGTAACATCAAATCTATTCTTCTGCTTGTGCAGAGATTACAAATGCAGAGTCCAGCTCTTAAATAATTTTGTCCTCATGGCTTATGATGTTAGTATTAATTAAAAAAGCAAAATTGAAGGATGCTGGGTTCTTCTGTAAAAGCTGAAATAAGAGTTTTGTTTGAAAAAGAAAGCCCCACCACAGGAGCTATGAACCTCTCAGTATAAATTTTCAGTCATTTTCTGGAACACTTTCTGAGCTGATGATAGAACAGGATTCTTCATTCTCTTTTACCTTCCCAGCAGAGCAGCTAAATCCCTATGTGGTCACCCTTTACATTATTTTAAAAGCTCACCTGTCTCGCAGCAGGGAGGACAGGCAGAGTATCCCTCACAGCCACGGGATGTGTGGGAGCAGACCTGGCCTCCCAGGCTGTTGGTGCCCTGGGCCTACTGCCAACGCTGTGTTCTGGTGTTCCTAATTACAGCCATCCCTTAATGACCACATCAGGGATGCAGGAGGGTGAAGAACACACCGTTGGCAAGGAGCAGCCTTTTTTAGCTGTGGTGGCCTAACAGCAACCCTTGATGCTCCATCACTAGAGGCTGGGATTTACACATCTCCCTTTCCTTCTCGGGGATGACCCAGCATAGCTCTTCTTTGGGATAGAGGCAATCAGGTCTCTGTTCATTTGTTTTCCAGAGATTTCCCACTGTTACCATTCCTAATTAACATCCTGATTTTTCACTAAGACCAAGAGTGAAAGTAATGGTGCAGCTTCAGAGGGAGAAAACTAAAAAGAGGAAAAAGCAAACTGGGAGTTAGCAGGCTCCAGTACAGCCAGTGAACACTTAGCGAATGCAGCTCCAAGGACAAATAGTACAGAGCTCTTACTTGCGTGCACACTCAGAAGCTGGCAGAAAGCTGAGGGGTCAGAAAGGCAAACAATTCAAGTGCTAAATGTTTTATTGTAACCCTCTGAACAGGATGTTTCAGCCAAAGAAACTATTGTCCTTATGGAAGTGAGACAGACACACAGGTGTATGAAACGAGTCAGCGTTTTTGTAATGTACAACTAGAATATATTTGCAAATATCACTGCCCAGCAACCATAAATTAATATAGCTGAAAAGCTTTTAATTTTAACTAGGCTTCCAGTCCTGAGGAACCAATAAAAAAATTTCAAGTTTTATAGGAAAGAAACAAACTAGAGATTTTTTTAAAGGCTTACTTCTGATCAGAAGCTCTTGAGCATGCATGCAAAGTCAAAAGGATCAGACTTTAGTCCAGTATCCTTAAAATCATAGAATCCCAGAATGGTTTGGGTTGGAAGGGACCTTAAACCTCATCTTGTTCCACCCCCTGCCATGGGCAGGGACACCTTCCACTATCCCAGGTTGCTCCAAGCCCTGTCCAACCCAGCCTTGGACACTTCCAGGGATGGGGCATTCACAAATGTGCTGCCACTAATGTTTGGAATCAGATCTGAATATCAACTTTGGATTTGTTTGCTCCAAGAATGACAATGAGACAGGTACTTCTTTGTGAACAACACATCCATACTTCTGAACTGATGTTACATCTGAGTTAAACACTGTCCCAGGCCAAAGAAAAATAACTTGTAATATAAATAAAGGGAGTATCTCCATGCCCAGAATGGATCAGCTGACAATAGCCTGGGGAGAATTGTCTCGAAAGAGTTATAAAAGCTGTAATTTTTCTAAAATTGTAGCTGTTTTCTGTGTGCAAGATATAACTGCAGCTGGGAGTTCACATGAGGCTTCATCCCAAAAGCTGTGTCTTTGAGATGGAAAGATGGATCCTTCAAGGACAGATAGTCAGACAAAGGGGCTTTTTCACAACATTAACTAGTAGCTCTATCAGAATCCTCTGAACATTTCCTATGGACTTCATCCTATGGAATTAATTAGGGATACCTCTGTTTGCTTAATGGAAATGACACAACACATTATTTATAGCCTTGGTGTGGCAGACAGTCTCTGGCTTTCTGTCCAACACAAATCAAGAAAGGTGACTGTGGTGGAAGAATAGTGTCTCCTGAAATGAAGGAGGAAAGTTGTTTACATTGTTCAAGAACGATGAACAGAGATTTGAACCTGCCATTAAAATGTAAGGCCATGGCTATTAAACCTGTGTATTTTAATACTCCTTCATAGTGCTTATAAATCTCCTACATTCTTTGCTCCTATGTAAAGAATTTATCCAAGACCATCACTGCTTTGCCACTATCACTGCCCTGCCAGAGTAGCTCTTATCAGCCAGCCAGATGGCAAACGATGTGCCAGAATTTACAGGGAAGAGTCCAGTGTGGATCATTAATTCCAACCCGGTCCAAACACCATTAAAATGTCACTGCTAAGGACTCTGAGAGCCAAGGCACTGACAAAACATGTTCTACACAAGTACTTCTGCAACCGGAATGAATTATCGAAAGCCCTTCCAAAGTTTTCAGCAGAAAGGAAAAGTTATGGAATGAGTAGATTGGTGTAAGTGATAATTACACAGACCACAAGTAAACTTCAATTGCAATACCCATCTCTATATATATATTTTAAATATATACATGACAAAGGATATTGAACTAAATTGTATTTAGTTTCACAAAGAATTTTGTTCATTCATAAAAACAATTTTCTATTTAAAACAAGAGCAGGGACTGGATTCTGGCTGGTGGTGCTGCACTGCACTGAGCTGTGCTAGTCTGTGTCCACAGAGAAACACTACATGACTCTGGATTTAAAGATATTTTGTAGAGCAGCATATGAGGAAAAAAGAGGCCTTATTCTCACTTCTAGGAATAACATTTTTTTTTCTCTACTTCCTCCGTTTTTAGTGCAGCAATTCAAGCTGCATATTTTGCTCTAACCAAATACAGTATTTTCTCCTCTCAGGTGGTTTTCATGACTCTATAAGAAGCAGTTTGATGTTATAACATTAAGCCTTTGCAATACCCAGAGACGTCAGATCTTTGGATAAGACACGGTGGAGACCAGCAGAAGAGCCACATCAGGGACATCTACAAACACCTGACTTAGGGGGAACACACCATTTGGATGACAAGCAAAAGGGCTTTCCAGGCATTAGACTGTACTTTCCATGGCAGAAGACAACAGGTATGCAGAACATCCAGAGCCTCCACAAGCATAACAATTAGTACTTCTGGTTCAGCTCCCGGTAACTCAATCCCTTGGTATCAAACTCAATCCACCAGTCCCTTTCCATAATGTGTTCTTCTTTAGAAATCAATTAAAATTCAGCACAAGATTCATTGGGAAGGGTTGCAAAGTTTCTAGCCATTTGAAATGAAGGTATTTGCATGTCATAGAAGTACCTGCCATCATCATAGGATCTCATCCAGCGTAAGGATATTTTAATGATTTAAAATAATTTCATGTTGATTGCAAAGCAAGGAGCAGAGGGAAAAAACCCTTCTTTTTTTCAGTGGGAGTGAGTTTGGGTGATCAGAATGCAATTGGGCCAAAGGAGAGCTGAGCTCCTGGCCTAGCCCTGCTCTGCAAAATCCCAAAAATGTTCCCCTGTCAGGGGGGTCCATGGGAAAAGAACTGGGAACACTCATCTGCTAACTGTGCTGTAGGGAAGCTGTTGCTCCTGCTCTCTGATGTCACATGTGGTGGCTGACAATGAAAATTGATGGTGATTCATACAGGCATCTCCATCCCTAAGAAAACTGGAACAGCAGCTTGCATAATCCTGAGATTTACTTAGGTAACATTCCAGCACCATTCTATTTGATCATCATTCCTTTACCTCCCTCTCCCTCCCAGCTTTGCCTTTGATTAACACAGCCCTGATATGAAACTTCATTCAAAAAGAAAGCAGAGTGGGAAGGCAGCCCTGAGGTGTGGCTGGTGATTTAAAAACTGAAAAGAGGCAGTGAGAATGTCTCAGAGAGGTGGGAAGTTGGGATTGTCCTGTTTGCTGCAGGCAAAGTGAGAAGCTGGAGAGAGCTCAGCTGCAGCTGAGATATATGTGCAGGTGAGGAATGTACCTACAGCTTAATGCCTCTGCCTGTTTCATATGAGACAAGATCATTATTTTCAGTATTTTAAAGTACTTTTTGCATGAAACCTCAGAATGGCCCAACTTCAGTGTTTTGAAACATGCTTCTCCACCGAGATTCTTGAAGAGTGTTGGAGAAATGCGTAAGTTTCATAATATATGACTAAATATCACGTACATTGCACAGCTGAGACACTGAAGCTGTATCTTACATAATCGCCAGGTTTCCTATTTCCTGACCAAGGCGGCCTCTGAATGCAGAAGAAGCACTCAGGGAAATTGCACAGGGAAGTGTACTCTGCCTTCCAGGCGACCTTGGCACTTTAAATCAGGAAGCAAACATGGATCTTCAGACTTCACCCGGCCCATGGATTATTTATTATGATCTTGCAGCAGAGCTCTCAGGCCCAGCCACGAATCAGGAGCTTGCATGCAAACGCATAACAAACAGACAGGGCTTCAAATACCCCTTGTTTATCAGCAGGGATGTTTAAAAATTGATTTCCCTAGAAAGACAGAATTTATCCTGAAGAGTGTGTGGGTATATTTCTCATCCAGCTGGGAAAAAGCCGTTCCCAGAGCGATTCCAGGGTGATAGAGTGAGGTGGGATGGAGCTGGCATGGCCTCACACAGAGGGCAAGCTGCCAGGGAGAGTTCCCAACATTAAACACGGTATTTTTTGATCAAACAGATACGATACCTTGAACTGCAGCCCAGATTGATGAGGAGACATGGCTGAGGGAGTATTGTGGCTGAGGGGGAGTCGTGGCTGAGGGGATTCATGAGTGAGAGCGAGCCACGGCCGAGGGGGAGTAATGGCTGAGGAGGTGAAACGGATGAGGGAGAGTAGTGCCCGAGGGGGAACCATGGCTGACGGGGTAGCGTGACTAGGGGAGAATAATGGCTGAAGAGGTGAAAAGCTGAGGGGGTGTTATGGCTGAGGGGGAGTAATGACCGAGGGACAGCTGTAGCTGAGGTGCTGACATGCCTAAGGGAGAGTCACGGCTGAGGGAGTGTCACGCCAGGGCGGATCTCATGGCTGAGGAGGTGTCGTGGCTGAGGAGGAAGCAGCGCCAGGTTTGAAAAACAAAGGTTTCTGAACCAGTTGTACCCGTGGCTGAGCGCTGCGAGCAAAGCTCGTGGCGGCAGCTGGTACCGGCAGAAACGGGCACGGCGGTCCCGCCTCGGCCTCCGCCTCAGCCTCAGCCTCAGCCTCAGCCTCAGCCTCAGCCTCAGCCCCACGGGCCCGGCACCTCTTCCCGCTGGCCCTGAGGCGGAGGGGCCGCGGAGGGCGGGGCGGCCGGACTCGTTTCGCGCCCGAGCGGAGCCGGTCGTGGCCGCCCCAGCACCGCCTCCTCCCCCTCCCCGCCCTCCTCCCGCCTCGCGGAGGCGGAGGGTCCGGGACGCATCGCCGTGTGTGTGCCCGCAGCTCCCGTGGCCGCGCTTCCCCACTCCGCTCCCGCCGCCTTCCCTCGGCAGCGCCGCGCCCTCCGTTCCTTCGCTGCTCCTTCCCGGCCAGCCGGGACTACGCCTGCGAGTCTTCTTCCCCCGCATTCTGGAGGCTCCCAATATGTTCAGCGCCGTCCGCGCTCAGAGGCACCAGGTACGGCGGGCGGGGGCCGGGCGGGGGCCGTGCGGCCACACTTTGTTCGGCGCTGGGGAGCGGATGGAGGCTGCGGCCCGGGCGGGCGCCCCGCTCTTGGGGAACCGGAGTCCCTGCGGCTCCGCGGCGCTTTGTTTCTGGTTCGGGGCCCGTTTTCTTGGGCCACGGAGTTGCCCGCATGGCCTGAAGGGCGTGAGGCCGCTCCCTCCGTGCCGGAGGAACGGGCGGGCCCCGGCGGCCGGGGGATGCAGTGTAGCCTCTGGCCGGGAATTCCCGGGTTCCTCACGCGTTCATGCGCTGCCAGGGTCAGGCGCTGCCTCTCCAAGGGCCACGCTTCAGCCCTCCAGTGGCATCGTCCTAAACCCTTACCGTGAGCGAGAGGAAAAAAAAAAAAAAATCGCGGGAATCCTGGACTTTGAAGGAAAATAGCCACTCCGGGATGAGCAACGTCTGCTGACTGCTGGTTGCCAATGTCATGACCCTCCCTATCATTTATACCAGTTCCAGTAAGTGGGAAATAATAAAGCAAAAACAGTGACTGTCAGCCCACATTAGTACTTCTGGGGAAAGCTCATGAGGGTAGATGACCAGAGCGGTTTGGTTTTGGTTTTTTAGGGTTTTTTGGAGGGTGGTTGGGGAGGTGTACAGCATTTTCTGCCTGCATGCACCAATTTCCAGAGCTTTTTAGAATTTTTCAGAGGGTCGTCAAGGTAGAAAATGCCTTTGCTGTTCCTTCACCCAGCATTCCCACAGACAATAAATCCTGGATTGGCTGTAATTTCATGCAGGTTAGAAAAATGTTGACAGTGAGAGGCAAAGCATCCGAGTTACTTCCCAAGGAGATGAGTGGTGATAGACTAAAGGAAATACAGTCTCATGTCACTCCTTATTTGTGTGGTTCGTGAAGGGTGGACTTCTTTTTTGTTGTTTGTAGTGATGGGTGTGTAGACACCACAATTATTCTCTTCTGTCAGCGAGCTAGAAAATAAGAGAGCAAGCAGGATGTGGTGCATTGATGGTGAGATTGGTTTAATTTTAGAAAGCGGATTTTGTAGCCACAAGCCTGACTCCTGGAGCACAGGATGCAACAGTCAGGGAATACTTTCCACTTAGGAAGCTGTGTGTTAGCTACTGTAATTAAGTCTAATTTTGATTTCCTCAGCTTGAGTTCTTAAGGAGCAGGAGATGGTGAGAAAAGCAAAAACTGCCCAGAATGGGGGTGCAAGACAAGGAGGACATACAAACAGAAATCACTGATTTGTTTGTGTGACAGATATTTGGAGAACTGTGGGAAGTGTGCATTAGTAGAAAAAAATAAACCCAGGAGGCAGGGAAAAGGGAGGAAAGAACTCAGATTTTAGTAGAGTGAATGTGAGGCAGAAGGTTGAAAAAGAGATGTAGAAAAAGACTGTGACAGCGGCAGCAAAAGTATAAAGTGGAAAAGGAGAGGAAAGGCAGAACCAGTGTGGAAAGGGAAGTAATGACCAGAGCTGGGGCTCAGAAGCGTGGGAGGCCAGTCCTGGAAGGCAGTGCTGAATAGGCAGCCGGAGTGTTACAGCTGCGGGCTGTCGCTGGAACAGCAGTAACAGTCAAGCATGAAGCCTGCTGCTTATAAATTTTTAAAATCTCCATGCATAAATGTGTTTGGAAGAGCTGTCTGGGCTTGCTCTCTATAGAGAGCAGTCCAAGCATTGCGTCTTCTGGGGTTGTATGTAAGACATTTTGGAGAATGTCCACAGTACTCTGTCCTCCCTCTTCAGTTCCTAATCAGTGATAGCAAACATTCCCTCTTTCTCTCTCTCTCTCCTCACTGTTGGCATCAAAGCACGACTGAGGTTGATGTGAAGTAGAAAAATTTTGTCTACAAGTCATAGTTATCAGTGAGACTGAATCTTTAGTGGAAAGCAACTGAGAAGTCAATAAGCAAAACAAAATTGTTGTAAATTCTCAGTCTTACTTTAGATTACTGGTATAAAGAGGTTGAGTCTCTTTAGTGTTGTAAAGTATGTCAATAAATGTCTTGGTCTTTGGTGTTTTGCCCAAATGCAGACTCAGACATGAAAAGATGATGTGTTTTTACCATGCTAATGTATCAAAGAAATGTTTTGAGGACGTTTGGTTTTATCTTCTGATACAGACAATGGACTGTGACCAGTTGTAGGTGTGACCTACATTTCTTCTGAGCTGGGCTGTCACAAGCCAGAAAGCATTGATGGGCGTTAAATTTCATTTTTGTTTCACAAGTGTCAATCAAGTGTCTGTCATTATATCAGCAAGTATTGACTTTAAATCATAAGATTAACAAGTATCTCCCCCAAAGTAGTGCTTTACCTGTGAGTTTAAGAATACCTTAATTTGACTAAAAGGTTTGTGCAGAATTGGCACAGCAAATACTGCCCATGGAAAATGAGCTGTATTAAAGATGAGAGGTGAAATAGATGGTCCCTGTGTTGTGAGGTCATGGGCAAGGTGATTTCTGCCTCTGGGGCTTGTTGTCTTGGTGGTTACCTGAGACTGCAGCTCCTGCACGAGGCTCTGCGGGGGAGAGGCCTAGGGCAGCACTGAGGATCACTGTGTCTCAGTATCATTACTGTTTAGGTGAGTTTTCTTAAATGGACCTTTAAATGGGCATACAGTGAAATAGAGGAGTTCAAAAGGAGGGGATCTCCCTTCTGGAAGTCAGGATGTGCAGCCAGTGTATCTCTGAGTGCATTATGAGCTATGACTCGCTCATGGTCCAGTGGCACACATACGTGGCAAAGGAAAATCTCAGTCTGTGCACAGTAGGAGGTGTTCAGGTACAACAAGGCTGTGTTTAAAATCGAGCAGCTGGGCAGACATTTGAGTCCAGGCATTCCTGTGCCGGGGAACAGCTGGGTGCCGGAACACAGCATGTGGATGTTCCGTGACTTCAGGCCTGCCTGAGCCCAGTGTGATCGGCTGTTGACCCAAGGGGGTCTCCAGCCCCAGTCATTACTGTTAAAACTGCAGCAAAAACCCAGAGTTTATGGATTACTCTTTTTTTTTTTTTTTTTTTTTTTTTTTTTTTTTTTTTTGGTGCCATTTTAAAAGTAAGTGCAGGGAATAGCTGCTCTCAAGTAGGAGTTTTCTCCAATGGAATGTGTTGTTCCCATTCTGGGATGATAATTCTGTAGCTTTAATGTGTTTAAAGAAGTGCATTTGGATGGAGTTTAAACAGTCATCCTGTCAGAGGTACCAGGCTCTACCTGGCTGGCAGTCATCTGGGAACATCTCACTTGGCTTAAAAAATTCAAAATCCTGGATAATTATAAAAAAAGCCACAGAGTTCTTGATATGCTGAGCTAAAAAGGAATATAAGCAATGGGGGAAAGGTAATGACAAAATGATTTTGATTTTTAAAAATAATTTAAAGGAAAGAGTTTGTTTGCAGTACCTGTTTATAACCTTTAATGCAGAATAGGCAACGTTCTTGACTTTGGAGTGAATTTTCTGTGATAGTTTGGGTTGTGTTCTAGCAGTAGTACTCCAAACCAAAATATGGAAAGTTGTGAATCTGCTTGTGCTATTAATGCTGTTTTGAGAATAATATTAGCCATAGACACACACAACAGCGTTGAAACTCTGTAGCAGTAATTAAGATGTTCAAATTCCTAGATATTCAGATTGGACAATACCATTAGGGGCATAAATGCATCTGTGTGGGATTGGTGTCTCACGTAGAGGAGGACTTCAAAAGATGAATCTTCCATTTCAATCCAAAATTATTTTGGATGACCTCCTTAGGTCTTCAAGGTCCCAAGCAAGTATGTGTGGCAGAGTTAGAACGTTGGAAACAAAACTGCTGTGTTACAGCAGAATGTGACAACACATGCCCAGAGTTGTAAACTGAGTGAGGCTGATTGTGGGGTTTAGTTAGAATTGCTTGACTAGCTGTCCTGTGACTTGAAATGTTTTGGTTGTGGTGAATCTTTGGGGAAGGTGTGGACATCAGGCTGTTGGGTTCTGGTTTTGGGAAGTTTGCTTTCTTTAAAAATTGCAGTGATTATGCCAGTTGTACCAACGGGGGAAGTGTTGACTGTAAACTGTATTTGTTTAATAGAGCTTGGTGTCAGCTTCATAACTTGCCTGTAGGATTATGAAAAGAATATACCTTTATTGTGTGAGATTTCTTTTCCCAGCAAAGCCGACTGGCATTGCAGTGTGTTGAAGGAAGTTGTGTCCCAGGGTGCTGCTCCTGCAGTGCCCCCACATTCTGGGGTGCTGCGTTCCTGGTGGGCGCTGCTGTGCTCGGCAGCAGGTGTTCCCTTCTCCGGGCTGTGTGGCTGTGCCAGCTCCAGCAGCCAGGCTCAGCGAGTGTTTGCTCTGCCTGCACGGTTCTCTGCTGGCTGGAATATTCTGTGTTCCCGGCTGTGGGAATGGGGGCAGTGTCCCGTGGAGCTGGTACATGGTGGGATAATGCCCTCTGCCGCTCCTGGGAATCAGCCTCCCGCTGGAGCTGCTGGGCTGCCTGGACACCAGGCAGGTACTGCTCCTGCCAAAATAACCCCCAAGCTGAGTGCTGGCCACGCACCAGGGTCACAAGGTTCTCTTCCCTCCAACGGAGGGCACTTTTAGTTTTTGACAAGGAGAAATGAGCTGCACCTATTTTTAGGAAACCCAGTTTCCAATGTGGCATTTATTCTGTAGATACAAATATAGTGTTGGAACTGAAGTGATTGATGTTTTCCTGAGGTGGCACCAGGGTCATGGAAAGTTCCAGAGTGAGTGTTTGTTGCTTGTTCCCTCCCTGCTGCTGCTCCTCCTCCTCTTCTCCCCTCCCCGAAAAATCCCAGCATAAGGAGCCCACCAGCATGTGGATTCCCAGCAAAGCCACCCCAGTCTGCACTGCCAGTGCAGAGCTCAACCAGAACCCAAAAGATTCTGTTTCCAGCGTGGCAGAGAGATTTTTTTACCAAAGAAAGCTGTCATACAGATAGTGATTCCTGACTTTATAAATCTTTCTGGAAGTAGCGGAGACTGGAGACATGCCCAGTCATTTCAGACATGTCCTTAATCCATCTTCAGACAATTTTAGGCATTCGGTAGAAGAAGGCTATAAGTAGATGAGCACAAGAAGAGCCAAAGGTAGGAGGCTTGTGGATTGGGTGCTTTTAGAAAATGGAGTCATCTCTGTTGCCTTACGTGCGAGTTAGCTACTTGTGGAAGCAATAGTGATAATAGGACATGCTGAAGGGCAGAGTTGGTAAGGGGTTGGCTAAAAATGCGATTCAGTTCTTCTAACCTTTTCTCTAAGCACTAATGTAGCCCTTTTCTTGTCTCTGGAGGTATAATGATGATGTGATTGATCTCTTATTAGGCATGAGGATATATTGGTGTCAATATGGAATTTTTCAGGCTGCTTGCTTTTTGTGGGAAAAAAAAAAAAAACCAAAACCTTGTTTGTGAAGAAAAACTTGTGTGTTTGGGTCAGGAACATGAATCAGGTTTTATGTGAAATACGTGGCAGCACTATCTGTGTCCTTACTTGATACCTTCTCCTTTATTGCAGGTTATGATGCATGATTATCAGAGAAGAAATTCATGTCTATAGCTCATAAGGACTTTATTACATCATCTTCAAGCCTGATAGTTTTGGAATCCATTTTGCAGCTGCAAACACACGTCTGCTTTTGCATTTCCACAAACATCTTCCCTGTCAGGAGATCCTGAAACTCAAGTGCTCTGTTCTAACACAGTGATACCATTGGGCTATTTTAAATTTAGTCATATATTTCACTTGGTAAGTTGAACCATTAATTATGTATACAATAGTTAGTACTTCTGCTGAAATTATGTGAATTTAAGATCTTGGTGTCCTTTCTTTAATAAAACACAACAAATGGATATTTGTAGGTAAGATTATTGTTGCCAGTTTAGGGTTGAATACTTACAGCAGCAAGTGAAGTTAAAATAGATGGATTAACACTAGAAGTATTTTGTGGGAGCCTTGCTATTTTTGTTACTGATTTTTGCAATCCACTTTTTCTGGTTTGGGGTTTTCTTATTTAGTGTGATCTTCAGAGTTTTCTTAAACTTGAGATGGAAACACATATTGCTGCTGGTAACATTAATAGAATCCCACATATACTTTCCTCTAAGATTTTTAAGGTACTTTTGTGTATGTTAGCAGCTCAAATTTACAAATCTGATTTTTTTTTTTTTTAAATTACTATTTCAAATTCATTAGGTCACCTCAGGGTAATGGTTTAGTATTCCTAATTGGCTTCTGATTTGGAAAGTGATTAACTAAAAAAGAATCAAGTAAAGGAGCAATAAAATAGCTTCCAGATAAAAAAGTTAAACTTTCCTGAAGTTATTTTTCCAGTCGTGGGCTGATCTCCCTGAAGTGGTATTTTTGTATATGGCTGAGGTCTTCAGAGGAAGTTCTTCTGGCTTTGAGATGACTTAAAATATATGATTGTTATTCAGAATTTGTTAAATTCTGTCTGTTTTGTTGGTCATAATGTTCCTTCATTACTTCCAGCTGCTCTAAAATACTGAGTCATTACTCATAAAATTAAACAGAAAATGTTTCTCTAGCTATTCTACTTCACTAGCTACTTCAAATTCTTAGTTCTTATTTTTCAGTGTAGCTGGGTTTTGTGTTTGCAAAAAATGCAGCTGGACCAGGGTGATAGGGAACAGAAAGCAGTGATGAATAATGATAGCTGGGATGGATCTACCAAAAAAGATCTTTAGAGAGGGGAATCTGTGTAATCCAGTGGCTCCCAGCTTGCTCCCACAGAGCTGGCACAGGTTCAACCTGTGGTTTTGAACCCATTACCTGCTGAAGTGATGTGGATGCATTAAAAGTTGTGGCCTCAATCCCTGAAAATCATTAATTGATTAATGCCCCCTGCATGTTTGTTTGCAAACAGCGTGTTGCTAGTACTGCTGCACTGAAGCAAAATGCTGTATGTGTAACCTTTACCCATTGTGTGTGCAGCCAGACCAACACCAAAATGATTCCCAACGGATATTTGATGTTTGAGGATGAGAACTTCATCGAGTCGTCTGTTGCCAAACTCAATGCCTTACGGAAGAGCGGTCAGTTCTGCGACGTCCGCCTCCAGGTACCTGTGCCCTGCCCCAGTGGGGTGCCTGTAGGGGGGTGGGGGTTATACCATATGAAGCTGTTGCCTCACTGAGTGGGAGATGTGAGATTTTAGAAGCCCGTTTTTCTGAAAAATGCATACTAAAGAAAACCAAATGGGGTGCACTTTGAGAGAAGTGATGCTAACTTTCAGCTGGAGACTTGATTTGAAAAATTCATTTGAACTGTGGCACTCACCTAAGTCGGCCTTCATATTGTGAAAATACAAAGGTAGTTACAAAAAATCCTCACCAGCACATGGGCTTCTTGTTTGTATTTGACATAAAGGTGTGTGGACACGAGATGCTGGCGCACCGAGCCGTGCTGGCGTGCTGCAGTCCCTATCTGTTTGAAATCTTCAACACTGACAGTGACTGTCATGGGGTTTCCCATGTGAAATTCGATGATCTCAACCCAGAAGCTGTTGAAGTTCTGTTGAATTATGCCTATACTGCTCAGTAAGTAGTTCTCACAGTAACTAGAGAGAGGACAGACTTAGATTTGAAAAATCAGAATAACAGCAGTAAATTTCTGTCTTTAATAGGTTAAAAGCTGATAAAGAGCTGGTGAAGGATGTCTACTCTGCAGCAAAGAAGTTGAAGATGGAGAGGGTTAAGCAGGTACAGTTCCCAGCTCTTCTGGAAGTCCATTCTGCCTTCCCAGGCTGACAGCATTGCGCCTTTTGGTCTTATGGAGCCAAAACCTGATGCTTCTGTGGAAGAAGTGCTCAGCACAAAGCTGCTATAGACGTTCCTTAGCATGGTATTGATTTGGTGCCAGCTGGATGTTTTGCTTCCACTTGAGCTGTCTTGGTGCCAGAGTGTTCTCTGAAGTTACATTTTGTATTTGTGCACCTGCGTAAGAAAAACAGCTTTAATCTTGGCTGATTCCTTACTTTCATGTCTGTGGCGGCAGTGCTGTGCTTGGTTGTGTTGGGAGGATGAACAAACCTGTAAATCTGTCAGAAGAAGAACAATTCACACACTTCTGAACATAAATTTGGTGGTGCTTGACTTTGGAAATACCCTTAGCTGCACATAGGGGTACCCTTTACAAGGGAATTGGGATTATTAGCTCAGCTGACTGAGAAGTAGTTTTGAATAATGTGTTCTGTAGAAAAGTGTGGGGTTGATGTAGATGTGTAGCTTCCAAATGTGTCTGACTTTTTCATTTAAGATGTGCATATTCTTGTGGAAGGCAACATTCCCTTTACAGCACTGGCATGGGGATGATGGCAGGGAGTCACTGCTCTGTAGTTGGAAAACAATTGCTGCTGTATGTTGGGATAGATAATTTAAATGTATAAAAACTGTGCTTGTACACTAAGCTGCAGCTCTTCTGTTGCCAGGTTTGTGGTGACTATTTGCTCTCCAAGATGGATGTGCAGAGCTGCATCTCGTACCGGAACTTTGCCAGCTGCATGGGAGACTCGCGGTTGTTGAACAAGATCGATGGCTACATTCAGGAACACCTTGTAGAGATTTCAGAACAGGAGGAATTTCTCAAGCTCCCACGGTTAAAGGTTAGCTTAAGTTTGTAGAATTCCTTCTGGTACAGGGTTTCCAAAAAGCAACCTGTGGAACAGCTAGGATTTCCTTCCCTTTTGGGGGCAGAAAAGCTTGGTGTACTGACTGCTGCCAACAATGTGACAGTTCTGGATCTGTGTCCTATTCTTACTGCTGTGAACCTTAACTGTAGAGAACACATACTGTCACCCTTTCCAAGTGTAAAAAGGTGATTGTATTTAAATGTGCTTCCTAGTTCCATAGGCTGAACGCTCCTTGTGGTGTTTTCTGGCTCTGTGGTAAAGTGAGAGTTGTGCTCACTATGTAAAGTACAGCATGCTACAGGGTAATTCCTAGAGAGTAAATAATCTTTTCTTCTCTCCCTCAAGCTTGAAATAATGCTAGAAGACAATGTTGGCCTACCCAGCAATGGCAAATTGTACACAAAGGTAATCAACTGGGTACAGCGCAGCATCTGGGAGAACGGAGGCAGCTTGGAAGATCTAATGGAAGAGGTTAGTCTTTAAGAAAATGGGATTAGGGGATTAAATAACTTTAAAAAAACCAAAAAAGCCAATATGAAGGATGACCCCTTTTTACCTTTTTTTTAAAATTATTTTTTCACTTTTTTAACTATGACCCTAAAGAATTTAAATTTTGCTGTAGGTACCCCTAAGCTGAGAAACTGGGGGGGTGTTCAGGTGAGCTGAATGCACTGTTCAGTCTGGTCTTCACTTTCCTTTTTGCTCCCCGTTGCTGTATAGTAGCCTCAGAGTGGCCTGTATCTGCTTTAGTTTGGGGAGGTGGTACTGAGACTTGCCATAGATTGGTGATGTTTTCCTTTGCAGGTTTTGCTTGTAAATGCACAGTAGGTAAAAGCTTCTAATGGTTGTTCCTCCCCATTGGTTTATCTCCCCATAGGTTTATTAACAAAACTAGGATACCAAGGCTGAAGAACCAAGAAGAGCCTCAAGTGTATTGACACGTACAGAAGCAGCAGTCCTGCCCCAGTGCTCCTAAGAAAATCCGCTGTGGGCAGAGAACGATCATGATGATTTAATGGTGTTTACTTACTCCTTTACAGGATGCATTATTATGAAACTTGTGTGTTGTTAAATGACTTTACTCATTAATACTAATGGTAGATGTAGCCTGGGCAGTGTTTAATGGCAAAAAGAGTGGGGAGACAAAATTTTCAATTGGCTCCAGCAAAAGGACTTTACCAAACCTTACGAAACTTCAAAGTTTTCCAAGTCTGTTATTACAAGCACAAAAAGATCCCCAGAAACACTTGTCTAGGCAAAGGTACATGTTGATGCTGTCATATAATCTCAAGTGTGTATTTCCTCTTGGAGTAACTCATTTAAAAGCTTTGATCATGTTGAAATTAAGATGCATTTCATTGAAACAGCTGCATCTGATTTCAGTGGTGGACAACAATTTCTTCCAGAACTTAAATTTGTGTTGTCTTCCCTTATTCCCGTACCTTTCTTTTAGAGTCCACTGTTGGCTTCTCTTGGCCTTTTTTGATGGAGATAAATATGTGTATTTTTCAAAGCAGAAAACTTGTGTGCAGGGATAAGGAAAATGCTTGCATGAGACTGTGAATTTGTGTAACTCTGCAAATTAATGTGCCTTTTGCTTGTCTAATGTTTCTGTGCTGGGAAAACAGCAGAAGCCCATGGAAAATGAAGATTTCTCTCAAGCTGAGAAAGTAAGGAACCTTCACCCCGTTTGAAGATTGCCACCATGACATCTGCTTCCTTTCAGTTTTGCCACTGTGCGAGCTTGAGATGAGCTGATGAGCAGTGTGGTGCCTGGGGTAATGTGCCTGTAGCTGAGGAGCACAGAGACAGCAGCCACATGGGTGTTCTGTTGTTGTTTTTGCAGGTGCAAACGCTGTACTACTCAGCTGATCACAAGCTCCTTGATGGAAATCTGCTAGATGGACAGGCTGAGGTGTATGGCAGTGATGATGACCACATTCAGTTTGTGCAGGTACAAATTGCAGACAGTCTCAGGTAACCCCAGGTAGACTGGAGCAGTTTACAGCACACCTGAAGTTCTGCGTTCTGCTGGCAGAGAAGGCAGCAGGTGCTGTAGTGGAGAAATGCACCACAAGAAGGTGTCCAGCTGGGAGCTGCTGCAGGCCATGATGTGCTCTCAGCTTCTGTCTCTTTGGCAGGCTGGGCTGACTCTCAGCCTTTGCAAAACAGAGGGCTCTAATTCTGACTTCAAAATCAGTCCTGGCTGTTAGAAGAAAGAAGAGGCAGACAAGCACTCAGCTGTAGGAAGTCAGCTGAGACCTGGTAGAGTTCCCAGAGACTGTAGAGAAACACGGACTGCTTGGTTTGCAGTGGGGAATGTGTCTGTTTAATTTGGGCTGAGAAAAAGATTCCAGATCCAAGGTCTAATCCTTCAGCTGCCAGCGTCCGCTTCTTTTGTTCAGCTGCACTGGTGGTGTAGCTGCCAGATCTCTCTGATGCTTTGAGTGCAAATCGCTCCTGTGCTTTTTGAGAGGTCTTTTTTTATGGCTTTTATTTTTTTTTTTTCTAACCGGGTGTAATCTTTTTGAACTCCAGAAAATCCCATGGCTTAGTACAACACAGGTTAAGATAGAATAAAAAAGGACTAACAGTTGTAAATTATCAGTTGCTTTATACAAATGAACTTGGTTTAAATTTATGATTTTGAAGCAAATACATTGTAATGTTTTATAACAGTGAAACATGCTCATACAAAAAGTTTCCTTCATGAAATTTTTAGCTAATGTGTACAACACTGTCCATCCCAGGATGTGGATTTTAGAAGTGAAATGACAGGAAAAGGGAAAGCCAGTTAATTTTCCAGTTTCCTAATTGTTTTCAGAAAGCCTTCACGGAGTTCTCCACCTCTGGATACCACTTGTAATGCTTAGAAGCAGAGAGGTGAATGTTAAGGAAGTTCATTTTCAGAAATAAGACCGGGACTTCTCAACGTTTTTCTACAAATCCTTTCTCATAAGAAAAGTCCCCAACTTCAGACATTGTAAATAGTTGAGAGAACTAACACTAAAAAACCCCTAGATGCCAGTTCTGGAAAAATTGTAGCTTTTACATTTTTAAATTATAAAACTTTTTATTTTCTGTTGCTGTCAAGGCAATTTAAAGATAAGAGCGTAAGTGGTTAATTGGATGAATGTTCAGAAATAACAAAAATGTTCTCCACAAGTATGCTGGTTGTCACGGTGAGCTGAGCTTAGCAATCCAGCTCCTCTGTGTGAGGTTATCCGAGTTAGGTGATACGTTTCAGAAGTCTTGTGACAGTTTCCATGGAGATCAGGCTTCAGGGAACTGTGCAAGCATCGCAGACTTGGAACTGTGGTCATAAACTCTGCTGCTGAACAGAATAGACAGCACAGTAACTTCCGGTGCTTCAGGAAGAGCCTCAACAATCCAGCCATGTGTGCTGAAACTAGAAATTTTGCGGTTTTTCTTAATAGAGCAAAATAATGTAAGCTACATTTAATTGGAGATGAAAAGAAAGCAGAAATCTCCTGTTAGGGGCAAGTATCAAGGGAGTAAAATCCAAGAAACAGCTAATCTGAGCACAGAGAGGAACTGAGGTGAAATTAATTTGTCTTCAGCGAACGAACAGAATAGTTAATTCACTTCCAAACAGCATTATATAATTAACTCAACTTCCAGAAGCAGAACCTGGGAGCAAGGCTCCTAGGTGGTTGCTTAGTTCTCTCCAGCTGTGTGTAGCTCTTTCCTTACATTTTTAAATCCTGCTAGGAACACACACTCAGGTCCAGGGAGTTGCAGTCTAGCACCAGCAGTATAAACTACAGTCACAGGATAAAGTGAGTTCCAGGAGAAAAGTGTAGGGTGGTTTTTGGCCACTGTTACAGGGCAGGCAAGATGTTCTGCTGAAAATACAGGTGTGCTATAAATGCTGCTCTGTGGAGGTAGTAGATGACTGTGCTCTGGAGTAACTACATAGTATCTCAGAGAAGGAGAGGTGGAAGGAGCTGTAGTCTCTGGCTAGGTTTCTGTAGCTGCCTTTTGATTTTGCAGAAGAGGCCACCACGTGAGAATGATCACAAGCAGATCAGTAGCAGCTCCTCTGGAAGTCTTTCTCCAAATGCTACTGTTCAGAGTCCTAAACACGAGTGGAAAATCATTGCTTCAGAGAAGACTTCGAGTGAGTAACAGGGGCAGGGGTTGTCTAACAGATGTGTTTGGTCTCGGGTACCTGCCACCTCCTGCTCCCTGGGGATTTCCTTCACATCTCTGAGGAATGCTGATGTGTTTTTTCTTACTGATGATACAAGTCAAGTAATTTGTAGGGTGCTTCTGGGCACCCTGGGCAGATGTACCTGGGCCAAACTGGGATCACATAGGTTTCAGTTCCTTATCAACCAAATCGATGGTGTGCATCATTTTCCCTGAAAATCCTGAGGAGATAGGCAGTCCATAGTTAATTAACAGAGCTGTTTGCTCTGTGTGTGCGAGGCGACTCCCAGCACATCTTTAAGTTGCAGTCGTATGTCCTTCAAGCACTCTTTTAGTATCTAAAGCATAGCTGTCAATAACTAACACTTTTTCTAACGCTTGGAACCAGTAACCTGAAAAAATGAAGTTTTCATGCTGTCAAGGGGAGAGGCACAACCAGCAGAACCCATTTGGCATCCAGCTCAGTCCCCCTTCACGTGGCACTCTGCTTACAGTGGCGGTGTGCTGTCCCTGCAGGTAACACGTACCTGTGCCTGGCCGTGCTGGACGGGGTGCTGTGCGTGATCTTCCTGCACGGCCGCAACAGCCCCCAGAGCTCCCCCTCGAGCACCCCACGGCTGCTGAAGAGCCTGAGCTTCGAGCTGCAGCCCAGCGACCTCATCGAGAAGCCCATGTCCCCCATGCAGTACGCGCGCTCGGGGCTGGGCACGGCTGAGCTGCACGGCAGGCTCATTGCTGCGGGTGAGCCAGGGCAGGGGCACTGGGCCAGGGAATGTGCTGGTGCCTCTGAATGTGGGGCCAGTAACCTCTCTCTTGCAGGGGGCTACAACAGGGAGGAGTGCCTGCGCACCGTGGAGTGCTACGACCCCGAGAAGGACACCTGGACATTCATTGCCCCCATGAGGACGCCGAGGGCCCGGTTTCAGATGGCAGTGCTGATGGTGTGTGGGATGGGGAGCAGGCCTGTGGGATCCCACGTGGGCTGAGCTGAATGGGGCACACTGAACAGGATGGCTCTAGAAGTTGTTTCTCTGTAGTTCCATGGTTACCGCAGGGCTCATGGGCTGACTGGTGTGCCAGGAGGTAATGGGTGTTGGTTTGTTCCTCTCAGGGGCAGCTGTATGTCGTGGGTGGGTCAAACGGCCACTCGGATGACTTGAGCTGTGGAGAGATGTATGAGCCCAAGATTGATGACTGGACCCCTGTTCCGGAGCTGCGGACCAACCGCTGCAATGCAGGTGAGGCATCTGCAGTACCCAGACTGGGGGGTGGAAACTCAGCCACTTCTTACTCACTTGCCATTCTTTCTTGTATCACCAGGAGTGTGTGCCCTGAATGGAAAGCTGTACATTGTGGGTGGTTCTGATCCCTATGGGCAGAAGGGACTGAAGAACTGTGATGTGTTTGATCCTGTAACAAAGGCTTGGACGAGCTGTGCTCCCCTTAACATCCGTAAGTTTGCTGGGGAGCTGGGTAGGGATGGGAAGAAAAGGGCAACTGCAGAACTGCACCAAACAAGAAACTACACCAAAGCAAAGACCCTTAGAGTTGCTGCTGCCGTGGGCTGTTGCTGGCAGCTGACTGTGCTGGCTTTGGTTGCAGGGAGGCACCAGTCGGCTGTGTGTGAGCTGGGGGGGTACCTGTACATCATCGGCGGAGCCGAGTCATGGAACTGCCTCAACAGCGTGGAGCGCTACAACCCCGAGAACAACACCTGGACCCTGATGGCGCCCATGAACGTGGCACGGCGTGGTGCTGGTGTGGCTGTCCGTGATGGTAGGGCTGGGGCTGCTGCTGCCTTGGGGCCTTTCATGTTTGCTCTGATGCGAGTAGAATACAAAGCTGTGCTCCTTTTTGGGCAGGAAACAATACAGTAGGAGCCTGGCTAAAACAGCCAGTTGTAATTAAAAAGCAAAAACCTCTTGGTTGTGGGGTATTCATCCCACCTCCTTCTTCTGAAAGTGTCACTGTGCAGCTTCTGTTTGAATTTGGACTTAGCCCTTACTCTGACTCACATTCCCGTCAATGGTTATGGACAGGAGACCCAAAGCACATCGCTCCTGTAAGTGCAGACCTTGACCAGGCCGAGGTCTGCGACAACACCTGGGGTCCCTTTGGGCTTTGTCCAGCCTCCTGGTGGGAACAGAGGGCCAGCTGGTGCTGAGCAGTGAGCGTGGCTCCTTTTTCTCACACAGGAAAGCTCTTTGTGGCCGGAGGCTTTGATGGCACGCACGCAGTGAACTGCGTGGAGATGTACGACCCTACCAGGAACGAGTGGAAGATGATGGGCAGCATGACCACGCCCAGGAGCAACGCTGGCATCACCACTGTGGCCAACACTATTTATGCAGTGGGGGGCTTTGATGGCAATGAGTTCTTGAACACACTTGAGGTCTACAATCCAGAGTCAAACGAGTGGAGCCCCTACACCAAAATTTACACGTTTTAAGTGAATTAAATTCCCTTTTCAAACTAACAGGCTTAGTGATGTAATTGTGTTTCAGTAGAGGTACACCTGTGAATAGGGGTAGGGAGGGCATAGATGTTGCCAACAGCAACACAGAGCTTTTGCATATTGCATATTAATGTGCTGTATATATTTGTTTTGGAAAGAATATTGAGATGAAGGGTTTTTTGTGTATTTTAGAACTTTAAGGTTTTGGTTTTGTTTTAAGATTTTGACGATAACACAAGAGAAGCTAGACTGGGCATATCATTTGAGGAGCTTCCCCCAGTGTTTGTCACTTTGCACATTGAACAACTTCCTGGAGATGTGTTCTTGGGGCAGGAAGGGTAATGTTTGTGGGGGATAATGTTTTTTTCTTTCATCAGGCCTTGGTTTCCTTCAGTAACTGGAACAATCTGTAACAAGAAGCCTTATTTAAATAGATATAATGGCTATTTTTTTTATTAAAAAAAGCTGACCTGCCTCTGCTAATACCTTATCTTTTACACTTGCCTTTTTATAACAGTTTTTATATACTCAGCAGAGTATTTTGTCTGTTAAAATGCAAATGGCAGATAAATGGTTATTGAAAGAAAGAGACAGCCTTGGAGTTCCTAGAGCCCGAGTGGGACAGTGGATTACCCCCTGCAGGTGAGCTGCCGCCTCTGCTGCAATAGTGTGAGTTAGTCTGCACCATCTTCCCTAGAGCTGCACAGGGTTTCTGGACATGACACAGCCCAGACTTTCTGGTGTGGGAAAAGGATTCTGGCTCCAAGTATTTGAGAAGAATGCAGAGCATGCTTTCTGTACAGTAGTTTTGTTACTCTGGGTGAACTGGTCTTTGTACAACAACAACTTGGGGAGGGGGGATTCTCATGGGTTTTAAGCTCTTGCCAGCTGGCAAAGAAAACGTGTTGTAATACCTGTCTTAAGTTTATTTTTCTAATATTACCAGCTAGAAGTGTGATAGAACACAAATAACTTGATTTTGTATATGCTCATAGTCCTGTTTTAGTTCACTTTCTCTATTCCTATGGATCACACGTTGGGGTGGCATGACTTGGTGTCTAATGTGTAGTGCTGCACATCTAACTCTGGGTGCCAAAACTAGCACTGACTGCTTGCTGCTGCTGCAAACACATTAAAGGTACCTTTTGGGAAACCCTCGCACCACAGGCATGCCCTGACCTGGCTCTGTGTCCTTTTCTTCAAGGAGGCGGTGTCCAAAGAGAAGTCTGTGATAGTCAAAGTGACATTTCAGGTCGGTGTAGGCACAGGACAGGGACAGGGTGTGGAGTGTCCCATGTCCCTCGTGCCTGCAGGGGAGAGTCAGGCTCGCTGCTGGAGGGACCGGGGCTTGGAGCACCACAACCCCTGGGGAGTGTCTGGGCCAGGGAGCTTTCCCTGCTCTGGGGCTGTGTACAGAAACCTCTCTGCAGGGTTGGGTGGTACCCCACAGGGCAGAGAGGACAGGGACCACCCAAACGTGCAAATGAACAACACAGGGGTGCAAAGCTGCACCTGAAGCTACTCCTTCACCTGGGCAGCTTTAGGGATGAGCCACACCAGTGCTGGCACTAGGCGAGGTCCTGTGCAGTGGGGCAGGAGCTGGCTGTTCCAGCTTTCCATGGGAATGGGAAAACACACCAGTCCCAGGAAATTCACTAGCCTTTGCAGACTCTGAAGCTGGTCCAGCTGAGCAGGGAGAGCCAGGAGAGTGGGGAACAAAAGACTTGCCCTCCACAACAGCCCCTCCCAGCCAGCTGCCAGCAGAGCACGGCCAGCATGTGCTGCTGCTTGGCCGGGGTCAGGACACAACGTGCCCCCACTCAGCACCTTGGAGCCAACATCGCCACCCCGCCCCCGGGGCTGGAGAAGCGCCCTGCAAACAGGAATTCCACCCCCACTCCACCCCGCCCAGCACGGGAGCCTGGGCAGAGCCAGCACAGAGCCTCTCAGAATTAACTACTGTTTAATGTAACAATAAATTACATTTTTACAATCAAGAATTTACAAAGACAAAAGTTAGTATCAAAATAGTCACTTTAGAACTTTGCCAGTCAGCTCATCTCTGTACAAATACAAACAAGAAGAGGTAGCGTTAAAGGGCCTTAGAAAATGGCTTTTGGAAAGTTTCATAGACTCAAAGCAGTTCTGGAAAGCAATCAACAGTGCAGCCAAAGAGGGATGTCACCTGGAGAGGAGGGAGAACCAGGCCCACCTTCCAGGAGGATGTGGCAAGAGCAGGATAAGGAGTTTCCCCAACAGTACTGCTAGCAGGTTTCTACTAGATGAAGATAAAATGCCCTTTCCCTCTGAAACGGGGTCTGAGACCAAACACCTGCATGAGGGTGGGGGTCTGTTTTGTCTTTAAGGAGAAACAAGCATCAATCTGCTCCCTTGCCCATTCTACATCCTCTCCTAGGCCTTCACTGCACAGGACACACCATTGTGTCTGTGGGTCTGTCCTTCATTCCTGGCCTTGCACTCAGCTACTTCCTGCCCTCCTGAGTCCCCAGGTGCCACAACAGATTCATTTCTCTCACTTGTCACTTGTAAAGTACCAGCAAAACAAATAGAGGGGTTTTCCTATACAACCATTAACAGCCCAGCTCCTCCCAGGAACTCCGGATGCTCAGAGCAGCACAGCTGCTGCATCCCAAACCAGCCCTGCTTCTGCTGGTTATCCATGGCTATCGAGACAGACACATTCCAGTAGTGAACAGAATTCTCAGCAGAAATCTCGACATCCACGGACATCCATGTCCACGTGAAACTGTGTTTTCCCTTCAAATCCAACCCACACCAGCACCACTGAGGAAGAAAAGCCGGCAGGTTTTTGGCTCCTCCAGCACTTCCCTATCCTCCCCCTGAGGAGGCGGAGCTCACGCGGCTGAGCCCTGATCAGAGCCAGCCCCGTCTCTCGGCCTCCCTGTGCACGGACGCCTGGCACTGCTCCAGCGTCTGCTCCAGCTGTGCCAGCTGGCAGCAGCCCACTTCCAGCCTCTCCCTAGGAGACAGAACAGAAAGGTTAGCAGGACACAGCAGAATAGGAATCTTCACAAATACTCAAATTTTCAAGGACATTTCCATCAAACTCAGCAGCAGTGACTTCTGCACTACAGCTGCTAAAGCTGAGGATTTCACATGAGCTCCTTACAACAGCGAACCCACAGCTGCTACAGCCAGAGCTCCTGCTCCCTTCTAGGGCAGGTAAAGGGGAACAACTGGCAGGAGAGGTCACTGACATCCACTTTCTGGAGAGATTTGGGATTCTGGAAGGTTCAGACAAACCATCCTTCACACACTGACACAGCCTGTATTCACACTCAAAATAAGGACCTGGATACACCCCCTTATGACTTAGGCCCTTTCAAAAGAGGAATCTCAGCCTCATCACACATAAACATGCCCTAACTTAGAATCTTTTGGAAACCTTTCTCAAAAGACCATTTAGAGCTGCTCCTCAATAAAGGAAGAAAACCCCCAAGCACAGCCTGAGGGCTGCCTGAGCAGCCTCCAAAGTACTTGTTTTACTCTACTGAGCACAGATTTCCACACAGTTTTCTTTATGCATGTATCAATACAGGTCTAGAGCCATCAACTTGTGGGACTGAAGCTTTTAAACTGTTTTTTATACTGATACAAATATTGAATGTCTCCCTCTCTGCATAACTTTGTCCCCTGATCTTGCAATCTACACACTGAACTTCACAGAAGATTCAGGGACCCAGAATCAATCCAGGCAAAGGGAAGCTTTTTAGAGTAATTCATCCTCCACCCTTTCACTCAGCTGATCTTGGCCCTTGATAGCTCATTCATATCCACACAACAGCAAAAACCAGTTACCTGTCCTTTATTAGCCAGCTCAGAATTATTAGAAACCCATGATGGCATTTTAGAAACCTCCCAGAGCCTGGATTCACAAACCCTCAGTGACACAAATTCATAATGAAATGAGCCAGAAACCACTAGCAGAGGAAAGAGGGCTCAACACCTCACCTCCAACAGCTGAAAATCACCATGTAGGCACTGATACCTCATCTCCAATTTAATTTCTGTCCTCTCCTGCTCTGAGTTAATCGGGCTTTAAAATTAAAAAGGGAATTTAAAAAATCCCCCATTTATTTTTCCTATACTGTTCCTACAAAGGGGGATTTTTATTGACCCAGATGATTCCTCTCGTGGTACCTTGGTTAATACAGGTGAAAAAGCTGCCTCAACCCCCCCGATGGGGTCAATAACTGGCTCACCTGTACAGCTCCTGTGAAACACACTCATACAGCTCCTCAGCAGTGAATTTCAGACTGTTATTGATCTAAAACAAAGAAGAAAGAATAATACAGTCATTTATCCAGTATCACATGTCTGCTACAATTATACAGCAGGCATAGCAGATACAGCTCATGTATTCCCTAACAGGCTCTCAAGTTGAGACAGTACATTAAAGAAGTCATCCTGTAGCTTCCAATAATATCTAGTATTACAAATTCCAGCTCCATTTTCTAACCACTTCTGAACAAATCTAGAAGACCTTCAATAATTCTTCCTCCCTTCTTAAGTTACCCAATAGTTTTATTTAGATATACATATATATACAGAGAGAGAGATAGATAGATATGTGTGTGTGTACCTCAAATGAAGTAAGTTCTGACTTGCATCAATTCCAAAAATATATGTGAAGGCCCAAACCCCAAATATATTTCCCTGCATAGCAGAGCACTGCAAGTCTGAAATATATAATGTATTAAATAGACAAGTATTCCACTAAAAACATTCATTTCAAGGCTTTTTACTCTCAACAGCAAGTCATTCACACCAAGTGAGCACTCAGCAAATCACACAAGCAACTCAAGTACCTGTTGAAATCCAACCAAAAATCTATCTTTATGTTCAACAACTAATAAATAAGAGCAAAGAATCAAAATTCTTAGTGGAAATACAGTGATGAGACATGACCTCAGAGGTATCTGAAATAAAAGCTGTAAGAGAAGTGACCAAACACCAAAGAAAATGTCATACCTCATGTCTTCTGAGGAAGTTATAGAGGGTCCAAATATCTTGGAAACTGCTAGTTGGGGTCAAAATTCTGAAAAAGAAAAGATTAGGGATGCTTTAAAGCAAGTAGAAAAGGAGTCTATGAAAGAGTTAAAAAAAAAGTCAGAAATATTCAAGGGAAAAATAAATTACTTGAACAAAAAGGAAATTATGAACTTTGAAGAATTTTCCCTTCCACTCCTCCAACAGAATTAAAGAGCTTATTATTCCTGTGAGGACTTTTCTGGAGGATTTTTCTAATTAAAAATTCCCTACATGTTTTTGTGAGCCATTTCTGTATGAGGAGGGAGGAAACCCAGCACTAACTGCAAGCCCTTCGGTGCCCAGCAGCGAGGCCCATGGGCCCACACAGAACCACAGCAAAGCTTTCCAGGATACACAACATTCCCAGCCCAGCTTTAACTCATTCCCTCCAGATGCCCACCTGCAGCCCAAATGCTGCAATTCACACTTCCCATTTTTGCTACTTCTAATAGCCACCAATTCCCACCCAATACTGCCAAGGGCCAATGGGATGTGGCAGCTGAAGAGAGGTGGCTTTAATGAAGCACCTCGATTGACACCCTTTTCTACAAGGCTCCAAATCCGATCCAATAAGAAAGTTGTTTTTTAACAAAATTAATTATCCTCATCTAATTAGGCAGCTGCAATTCAGTTCCACCTCAGTGTAACTTCGTTTGCATTCACCAGGAAAAGCAAGTCCCCTAAATGCTGCAAAATGTACCTTAAAATCAACCTTAAAAATCACAAGTAACACCTTATATATATATTAAGAAATACTGATAAAATTCTGTTTTTTAAGTCCTACATAGTTAAATCACGATTAAGATAATGACTGGACTTGGAAAAAGAAAAAATCTTTTGGGGAAAGCTCTATTTACTTTCCCATGGCAAAGTGCCCAAATTCTCCTCTCCCTCCTCTTGGAAGCTGTAAGCTTTATTTATAAATGAATTAATTAGGAATTGAAAAAAATAGGAAAGTAAAAGAGTAAGTTAAAAAATCTCAGTTAAAGGATCCTGTGTTTGAAGCAGGCTGGAAGACCACAACACAGCAGAGGATTTATTGTAACTGGAGTGTCCACTGCTTTTTCTCATCGTTTTTCATAGGAATTATCACCAAAAATTAGTCACACATTCTTCCCCCCCTTCCTAAGAAGCAGTAGCCAAAATGATTGCCTTAAACCTGCCAACTACGAGTCAGGAACGGAACTAACTGGCTGCTGTGCCTAAAAACACCTCAGAGCCTTCCCCGGGCACTGCAGCGACAATCAGCTTTGACAGTGGAAAACCCTGGCAGGGAGAAGCTGCCAGCAACCCTCCATGAAAACATGGAGGTGACTGGAAGGTATTTTGTCAAAAATCAAGAAAAATAAATACACTGCAAGGTCAGTCTCAGAGCAAAATGAAAAGTGAGGTATCTCTGCCTATGGCAGGGGTGGAACAAGATGAGATTTAAGGTCCCTTCCAACGCCAACCATTCTGATTCTATGAAAACTTCTGAATTTTTGCTTTAATACTCTGTAATATTGATAAAACTGCAATGAGACATTAACCTGCCTCCTCTTTGGCAAAGCTCCTCAGAACTCTGAAACTCCCTTAAATCCTTCCACTCAAGGCCAATGCAGTGAATGCTTTGTGCAAATTCTCCCCATTTCTTGCTCCATGATGCCACCTACTGCAAACCTGCACATCAAAGCAGGCATTTCCAAAGTGTCCAGGAAAAGTACTCCAATTCCTACAATCAGCCCGTGCATTTCAGGATTTTTTATTTTTACAGAGCTCTCCCAAAGGAAACCAGCAGTTTTTAATGAAACACTTCTGCAACACAAAAATAACCATCCTGAATATTCCATATTCCCATTAAATCTCATCCACCATATCTATAAACTGATACCACAGGATCTGTTGCAAAAACTTTAGGACTGGAATGAAGAGAGCAAAGATTAGCAGTAACCTGCTTTATTGAAACAATTTCCTTAGAGGGAAAAAACCCACCATCAATAAATTGAATCCATCAGCACTCAGCTGCTCAAGCTCACATTTCTGCCCATATTTTTCTGCTTCTAATTTTACAATATTTTGACAATTTATCTTTGAAAGAAAGACTGCAATTCTTTGAATGGTTCTATATTTCACTGCCATGAGAAAAGGACTAAGCCTACACTACACAGGAGAATGCTTATTCTTCTTGAAACTTCCAATTTTTTGTGATGTAAAAAAAAGAACGGCAGAGGGATGGGGCTCCCCCCTGCCAGAGGGCAGGGATGGATAGGATTCTGGGAAAGAATTGTTCCCTGTGAGGGTGGGGAGGCCCTGGCACAGGGAGCCCAGAGAAGCTGTGGATGCCCCTGGATCCCTGGAAGTGTCCAAGGCCAGGCTGGAGGGGACTCGGAGCAACCTGGGATAGTGGAAGGTGTCCCTGCCCATGGCAGGGGGTGGCACTGGATGGGTTTTAAGGTCCCTCCCAACACAAACCATTCTGGGATTCTGTAATTCTATGAAGACAGAGGGAATATTATCCTGCCTAAAGAGAGAATCAAGCTGATTGTCATTGTTATGGCTGTCATAAAGAACACTCTAGAACTGGGAACAGCGAAACCTCTTTGCTGTTTAAACCTTATAATCTTTCATTCTATTGGAACTTTGCCACCATCCGACCGGGCCTCACATTTGAAACACGAATGTCCTGAATTATTCAAAGTTCCTGCCATCAGAACTGATGTATTAATCATAATCATTAATAGCTCCAGTTACACCTGAGCAGAGGCGACTCACTGGTCAAACACTGGAAAACAAATCCCAGACGTAAAAGACAATTCCCACCAAGAGATCTCCATGTCTGCAACACTTTCATAATCTTCTGCTACTAAGAAATGGTTCCAGGCAGCCTTCACAGCAGGATTTTTACTGCAAGTCACTAAGCACACAGAATAAAGAGTGGTTTGGTGCTGAAATATGACTTTTGTAACTTCAGGTGCCTGTCACACGTTTTGTGCCCAGCTGCAGTGCTCACCTGCCAATGCCCTCATGGATGTCCTTCACTGCTGCCAACAGCTTCTGCAGGCCCAAAAACGCCTCCTCAAACGAGGCCTTGGCAGCCATGGTCACGGAACTGGGGTCCAGCTTCTGGAATAGCTCAATACTGAAATTCGAAAGAAATAAAGAAGAGACAGAAAAGCAGTTAATAAAATAAGCTCAGAATTCAGAGAAACCCAATGTCTGTTTTGTGCTTGTATTTTGTCTATTAAAACAAAAAGGTCGAATATAAATCACACTATCTAAAACAGTCTCAGAATAAATGGCAGTGCAGAAATGGAATTATCACTGCTGATTAGCCGAGTCCTTACAGACCACCAGAAATGGAGTGCCTTTGTGACTGGCTGGCTCAGAAGCCCCTCCTTGGAAAAGTTTTCAGACTTAAGACAACAAAAAGAAAACACAGTACCTATTTGGATTTTATCAAAAGATACGGTATCGCAGTGAGTTTCCAGCAGATTTTTCAAAAATAACCAAAATAAGAGCAATGGCAAAACATCTAGATGGAAGAGGAGGTATTTTCCTGCAATTCTGAGTGTACATGAGAAAGGAAACTCACTAGATTCTGCATTTTGTAAAGTGAAGGATTTTGCTTAACAACAAAATGTTTTCTATTTCAAATTGATTTTCAGGTTTTAAAACAGGGTATAGAATTTTGCATAAGCTAGTAAACCTCCACTTTGTTTGGAAAGAAAATAACCACAAGAAAATTAAGATCTCAGATGCTATTTCATGGATAAATATGAGATTTTCATGGATGTCTCGCACTTGTGGGGTTTTCAACTTTATTTTCCAGGCCAACTTATTTCAGCTGCTGCACAGAAAAAGTGCAACAGATTGACATAAAAATTTGCATGCTACCAACTTCTGTGTGACAGGTTTTGTGATTTTTTTTCTTGGGTCAATTTAGATTAATTATGGGGTAAAAAAGCACAGTTTCTAAAGTGTTCCTGTTCGAAAGTTATCTAAGGTTACGTGTTAGTTCTGAGCCCCTTTAGCAAGCTGTACCTGTACAAGTTCATGGTGTTCCAAACACCTTCCAGGACCGACCAGATTTCCTGGTGCCTGTTTTCCTGAGCCACATGAAAGCTGGGATGTAGCTCTTTTTCCTCAGTGCTTTGCAGATTGGGTGTTGTGGCTTCCATTTTTTCACATGCAGCATTTTCTGAAAGAACCATGATGTCTTCTGATAAATCCTGCTCACTGTCTGCCCTCACCTTATAAAACAGTTCAGCAAACAAATAATCAATGTATTTGGTTCCTAACTTCAGAAAACCAGAATCTACATGCTTCTACAAATTTTTTTAAAGCAATGCTCAAGAAATCAAGGCTGAACTCTTTGAGTCACCTTGGTTACAGTCTCTGCATCCAAAGCCTCTCTCGATGGTTTGGGCTGGAAGGGACCTTAAAGCCCACCCAGTGCCATCCCCTGCCACGGGCAGGGATACCTTCTACTATCCCAGGGTGCTCCAAGCCCTGTCCAGCGTGGCCTTGGACACTTCCAGGGATGCAGGGGCAGCCACAGCTTCTCTGGGCACCCTGTGCCAGGGCCTCACCACCCTGACAGGGAGGAAATTCCTTCCTGACAAGTCTTCAGGCAGAGCCTGATTCTCGTGGCAGCAGAACCTCAGGTTCAGGGCTGACTGCATCACACAGAGGTCCCAGCACTGGTGACTCCTGACCTTGTTTCTTTCCCCTTCAGCCTTTTCCAAAGATACCAAGTACTCTTTACAGCTGTTCTGACCTATCTTCTTTCCCATAAATCCAAATATTTCATGCATGCTCAAGACTCCAGTTTTTATGCCATTACATACAGAACTGACAGTAACCACAAAACAAGACAGTTGAAATTTCCTCCACAGCAACTCAGAGCTGAGCTTGGAGTGAAGACCAACTTCTGAGAACACAAAGAGTGTCAGGACAAGCCCCAGCAACCATCACAAACCACGTGACACAGGGGCATCCCTTCTTCAGCTACCAAGACAATGAAAGCTGAAATAACACACCTAAGAACAGCAGTATGGGACCCATATGGGAAGGAGAAACAGCAAGTAATCTCTAAGGCCCATCAGCTAAAAATGCAATAGAAAACCAAGACAAAATAATGGTTTTCAGTGACCCTTCCAATACAAACACATTTATATTAGGGAAAAAATGTATCAGCAGATATTCATTGCATGAAAATAAAAGTTAAAGTCAGGGTTTCTTCATTTAGGAAACACCCCAGCAACATTTCCTGGAGTAATCAGTGGCAATGACGGGAATAAGCAAGGTTTGGAACGCGGAAGAACTCGGGGATGGGGCGAGGTGGCCAAACACCAAAGCTGCCCTTACCTCCCCGAGGCTCTCACACAGCTTTGTCACTTCAGCGTAAGCCTTGGGAAGGATACCATTGTAGTCTGACCGGCAGCTGAAAGCATGGAGCAATGTTTTGGATTCCTGGAGCAGGATACGCACTGTTGAGGAGTCAAATGGTTTATCTGACATTTGGACATTAATGTGAGAGGGAGAAAAAAAATGTTAGGGGTTAACAGTCTTGGCAGGGAAATTTAATACTCAAATACCTGGATTAACAGAAGCATATGAAAAGCCTAGGAAAATGGTTCAGAAGCATCAGGTACAACAATCTCAGACAAACATGCATGAGATTGCTCATTCCTTAACCAAGACTTCCAAATTTATCCTGGGATCTTGCATGAGGATCAAATGGCATATCTAAAATAATTCTGCAGAACAGCAATATCCCAAGGAGGTAGAACCATGAAATCACAGGATATCCTGAGTGGGAAGAGACCCGCTAGGATCATGGAGTCCAACCCCTGGCCCTGCACAGACACCCCAACAATCCCACCCTGTGCATCCCTGAGAGCATTGTTCAAACACTCCTGGAGCTCTGGCAGCCTTGGGCCTGTGCCCATTCCCTGGGGAGCCTGGTCACTGCCCACCAGCCTCTGGGGGAGTTCACCAGATCTTTCTGTCAAAATCTAATGCTCAAAGACATCTTTAAACAAATGGAAGGTTTGTGGGTTTTTTTGGTTGGCTTCTTTTGAAAACAAACCTCCTTGCCCTCACATACCACATTAAATATCCTTTGCTCCTGCATAATTTATTTGGCAAATGCAGATCATTTGGTCACACGTAACATGGGGGCAAAGGAGGGAAAAGGATTATTTGCTTTTTAAAAATAATTCAGAGACTTTGGTGATCATTAATACACATAGTCAGTTCTATAACTCAAACCAGAACAGGGAGGCTTTTTACAAGTTTACAATTAACATTTTGAAGGACTGTTACCTGCATAAAGGTGTTTAGAAAGACATTCAATGGTTGAAAGTAAACTTCTTGGCACCACATAACCAAAAACAGCCATCCAGTGTTTTTTATAACACTTCAGCAGGTTTGCTAAGGTCCATGGTGGCTTCAGATACAGGATCTGGAAGAGAGTATATTATAAATTCAAAGGCTGGTTTTCAGTCAGACATATTCCCATACATTCCACGACTGCTCTGTTCTTCAAGAATGTGATGATTTCTGACTGCTGAAGGAGAATTTCAATGATTCCTCAGAAATAAGATCATGTCCAGATTTAACAAGTTTATCTATTAATAAATATATGATTCAGAAGCATCATGGGTTAAACAGTGATGCTCATTCAGAAGCAATGCACAATCAGTCTCATGATTTTTGGTTCCCCATTCCTCAAAAACTCTTAATACTTTTGATTTATGTCAAAACTGATCTAATTAGTTACTTGTGCACAAAAGCCAACAGTAACAAGAACGAAAAGAACAACAGTAAATATGCCCTTGATTTTCCAGTACTGTTACAAAGTAAAATTAAACACTGTGACTATTTATACATGAAGTAAAATATGCATATTGTAAAAAAGTTGGAATTCACTACTATCAAGTGAAACCAGTGTTTGAAAAGATGTTAAAAGAAATTAACTAAGTGAATCAAGAAGTGATTAAAAGCTTAGCAGCTAATCAGGGCAGCTTGGGAAACCACAGTCACCCCATAATTTTGGGGGATTTTTAAAGCCACAGAGGCTTATCTGCAATAAATTTAGACTTCTAACAACCCCCCACCAGCTACAAAATGGAATCTAAAGTAAAGTATGGAAAATTTGAAAGTGCCTTGTATATGGGTCTTTATCTTCTGCAAACAATACTTTAGCAAGTGTGTTTAGAGGTTCTCATTAGTACCCTTGTCATTCTGTATCTGTACTGGAATCAACTTAGCTGTGAACACCTTTATCCACATCTGTTCTGGTGGGGAAGAAATGCCTGCAACAAATGCCTCAATATTATACAGAACATGACAGAATGATTTGTTGTAGGATATATTTACAGTCCAGGGGTTTACTTGACTAGAAAAGCTGAAATCAAATTTTAATGCCACTGAAAAAAGAATTCTGAAACTTCACACTGAGAAACCAGCACCCCTGTTACTGTGTCATTAAAATTCTACTAAAATACTGCACATGTTGCACACTAGTGGTCAAACAGGATAATCTTGCTATAAAATGAAATATTAGAAGTGATCGCTGAGCTGTTCCCTGTCAGTGATATCACGGACCTGGATGACTTGGGTTTGGCTTGGCACAGGTATGAATAGCAATAAAATACCAAGGACATTCAAACCTCTCAATAATCAAAATATCAAGCAAGATGATGTAAGAAACCACCTCCATCCACAGGTTTCCAAATGCAAGTTTCATTTCAGTCTCCAAAATACAAGATAAAGCTTCTCCTAAGTTCCTTTCAAGGTCTGGAAGCACATTTGGGAATTGTGCAGTAAAACCAGCATCGCCTCTTTTTTTCTCAAATTCTGTATCTGTCAAACCAATGACACAAAAGGTATTTACTGAAACTGGGTTTATATCTAATCCATGTTGATGGTACCTGAAGAACTTGTCCCCAGAAGTAAAGACAGACTGCACTTTAGTTTATAAAGCAGATGTGCTACACCTAATTAAGTTTCAAGTATTTCTAGTTATACCCACTTGTACTGTGCGTATTTTTAATTAAGAGCTACTAACCAAGAAGGTTAATTTCCCCAGAGTATTACTCATTAGTGATCTCACTCCACATTTCTTTTTTTCCTTAAATATCTTAGATCATATACAGCCAACAGGGTTACCAGCAAGCACAAGATGATCACTTCTGAGCTCTGTAAGCTGTACCTGAATCTTTGGAAAAATGAAAAAAAACTCTTTCAGTCCCAAAAAGTTCAGGACAGCTTTTAAATTACTCTAAACACAGGAAATTCATGCACTGTTTTTTTTTTTCTATAAAATAAAAATACATCATATTTGAATTTCCTAGAACTCTGAGACCGATGGTTTAATTAAAGTCTTAAACTTTCAGAAAACCTTTGGAAAAACCTTTCCCAAACAAAAAACATTTCTAAGGATTCAAAGCATGGGAAAACTGAAGGTATAGTAGCAACTGTTCTCCCTCTGCCCTACTGATTATTACACACTTACAAACCAGCATATTCCACAGGCTCACCCTGCTTTGGCTGCTGCAGCTCTTCACAGTTCTGGGGCCTGTTTGCGTTCACATTCTGCAGAGCAGTGACCAGATCAGCTTTGCAGAATGCCTTCACCTCACTCACAATGGCTTTATTACACAAATTTTTATCATCCCTAGAAAAGAATTAATTATTGTCAAAAAAGGAATAAAAGTAGCACACTGAAAAAAACCCTGTATTTTGAAAATGTATTTTGTGGCCTTCACTATATATACAAAGTTCTCTTTCTCGAGCAATTAGAAGCAGTTCAAAAAATTAAGCTGGAAAATTAAGTAAAAATGAGAAACACACTGGAAAGCATTTTCGGGTCTAAGTTTGCTTGAAGAAAACAATAGCTATAATTACTACAGCACTGATGCTTACTTGCTGTGATCTCAGAAAGCAAACCAGGCAATAATTCTAAGATATTACTATCTTATTTGATGGTTACACTTAATTCTCCTTGTTGAGACCCTTTTAACTATTCTGCTGGCCAAATCATTATCCCAGATGCCACTCTGAGGTTCTGCTCCAGCAGAACTACTTTAAAAATCCAGGACAAAGTTGCACCCCAGTACTTTCTCAAAAATTCCCACTGCTTATACTGGTAGAGGATAAAAGGATTTTTGGATGAAAAGCAGTTCTGAAGTCACCTCCTGTTCTTTGATCAGTGAATCCTAAAATCACCATCACTATCCTATGAATACTGTGACTGAAATGGCATTTTCAGCAGCCACCTGTGCCAACTTGAACAACCCAAATGGTACTCAGAGTTTTAACCCCACTCACTGAACTGTGCAGGAACTGGTTCTAGCCAAGACCAGAGTAAGTAGAGCCAAGGATTATTAGTACTTCAAGCTGGCTTTACCTGCTTGTATCAAATTCACAATCAATACCCAGAAGTCAGCTGTTATCCTCACTAACAGAACAGCAACTAATCCATCTGAGCTTCCCCCTTTCTAAGATTAACCCCTTGTTTGCTTCTGCTCACATGGCTGGGAACGGAGATAAAGTCCCTAACTGGATCTCAATTAATTCACTTCTTTTTTTCTATTTTGTAACTTCAGTAGTATTTTCTATGAGAAACCAGAATAAAAAATCTGAGAAACCTATGCTTTAACAAGTTTTAAAATTGAATATTGAATAAGCTGTATACTCTATTTCAGGCCTCAAGCTCATGAAGGTGATTCCATCTCCAGTTTTAGTGGTTTATTATATCCCTCTACTTCAGCTTTTAAGAGAGTGATTGCCCTTCCAAGAGTTTACTTCAGAAACTGCTTTTTCTTTAAGCCCTGATCTGAAAGCAGTGTGGCAGGAGAGCTGAAGGCACCAGGAACTCACGTGCAGAGGATGACAAGAGCTTGTGGGAAAAGCTTCTGGTACTGCAGGCAGCACTGCAGGACGCGGTCGTCGTTGTTCTCATCACTCAGCCCATCTGCAAAGGCAGTGCAGACACAGCTGAGGGATGTGGGCACAACTCAGCCTCACAAACACCTCCCTGCACTCACGGTGCTCTTTGTACATTTAGCACTCCCCACACAAGGATGCAAGTGTAAGGTGACAGTGAGAAACAACTGATATAACAATAGATAGTGAACACATTTGCATGCCACAGCCTCGGATACACTCTGAAGGCTGCTGTAAGAAATTAGCTCACTTCAACTAGCAAACTAAAGAGTGAAGTCTCCATTAAATTCAGAATTCTAAGGTTGCCACTAGGTGAAGTGCAAGGATGAAGTACCCAGCACAAATGGATTGCATATGTATTACACATTTTTTGAGAAGCCAGCTGCATGGATTGCCCCCACAGTTTGGAATCCTGGTTCTTGAGACACTTGTAGATAAACTGCACTGCAGGGATAGCTTTGTCCCGAACATGCTGCAACATTTTCCCCTTCTTTAAGTTGTCCAGCTCTTGTAGGACGACCCAGGGAATTATTAATGCAAGTCTATCAACTCCTGGAAGGAAAAAAAACACCACCAATAAACAATGGTATTTGCAGGAACAACACAAACTACTACAGGGAACTTTCAATTCAAGCATCATATTTATGCAGGTTCATACCTTTTTGCCAATAATTTCATATTCCTTGCTTGAGAGAATCTAGCATTCAAAAAAGAGCTGAAAAAGGCTGAGTTCCCTCTTTCTAATCTAACCTCAATCTGGCACTACACTTATTACATGGAAAAGTGACAATACTAGGCAAATGAAAGGGAGACATGATTATAATAAGCAGAATACTTTGACAACATTACAACAACATATTTGCAGCAATTATCTTGGCACACACTCGCTGTAAGATGCTGCAACAAGGTGACACAGCAGTTGGAATACCAGGCTGCACACACCTGAGTGACCATGGCAGTCACTGTGACAAAACAAGCAGCAAAAACAAGTAGCAAGGGCTTGTGTTCATTGCTACTTTAGGAGCTAACTAGCACTCCTAAATCAGGAACAGGAAGTGTGGATACTGAACCATGGTTTTACTTGTAGGTAAGTATGGGCTGAACTTTAAAGCTTTTATGTAAAATACAGGGTAAATCAGAAGTTCAATCAATGTTCTGTTGGTCCACCCACGACAAATACTTCAACTATTTTCTTTCTCATTCACATTATGAAAACAGAATTTTGAAAAAATGCATTAATAACCATCTGCTTCTTAATAAATAGGCCAGGAATCAACAGCGTTCTCAACATGGTGGGTCTGGTGCAGGACCAGAAAATGGGAGTTTCAGTATTCTAAAAAGGCATCTCAGTGTACATAGGACAACAGCATTCCTAACTTGGGAGAAGAAATACAGTCTGGCACACTCCTAAAAATCACTCAGGCCCTTAGGAAAGGTATTTTCCAGGTGGCTGGAATAAGTGTATTCATTAGCTGAAAGCATCAAAGCACCCTAAGCATCCTGACAGATTCCGGATATGCCTACCAAGAACTGACAGGCACAATCCTAATCCTGCAAACATTAAATAACCAACAGCTTCCCAGCATGTTAAATGCAGATATTAAAGCCAGGGTCTGCATTCCAAATTCCTGGGAAATTGCTCAGTTCTGCCACCTTTACCAAGACAGAAACAAAGCACTGACTGACTGCTCAACATAATTTTGATTATATTTCTAGAAAAAGAAATTCTAAAAGGAGACTAGAAAACAGAGTTATCACTAGTAAGGGGTTAAATGCTTAAATTCAAGTCTTAGAAAGGGTTAAGACTTATTTACCTCTAAGAATTCAAGTATATGCCTGGGAATATCTAACATTCTCTGCAGGTACATGGGCTATAAGCACAGTAGGTTCTGCTTCCACAGCTGAGGTTTCCCTAGGATGAAGCTTGTTTGGGTTCACAGAACCAGGCTCTCAAGTGTGAGCCTTCTGCCTCTGCATGAAACCTGCAGGGGGTTTTAAGGGGTCCAGGCTTGGTTTCCTTCAGATAGCCTTACAGCATCTGTTTTTCTTACAATGTCTTACTCATCAGAACATATTTACATACCTGGTATATCCTCAGATTTCAGGGATCTCACAAACTCAAGGTGACTAATCATTATATTTGTGTCTATCACCACTAGGATATTCAGACCAGAACTTAAAGCCCCTAGGGGAAGAGAAAAAAGAGAAAACAGCAGAAATAATCAGCTGTGTGCTCCCTATTCAGACCATCAATAACTGTCATTACTGGCTGCAACTAGAGAGCAAAGCAGATCCAATCATGACATACCAGCAGAAATATTTAAGTCCTGTTCTGGAAGATCTATCTCCATGCTTGTAAGTTCTCCACAGGTCTGTATTACAGACAGGGCCATCCTCTTCTCCACACGAGCAACATGCAAATCTTCAACTATCTGCATCTACAGTGAGAAAATGTATATGTGTGCAATCCATTGGAAGGCATCAGTTCATAATTCTTCCCCAAAAAGATACTTTTGCATTAAAGCTGTTAAAACTGCCTCAAAATGATGTCTGAAAACTTTGAAGTTGGTACAGGAAATGTAAATCCACGAGAGCTTCTGCATATTTTCCACTAAAGACATCCAAAATATGGCCTAGAGAGATTTATGACCTTTCTACACGGTATTCAAAAACTTTGCTATATTTTTATGCTACACAAATTGCAAGATTCCTAATGGGCACTTCTTAAAAAAATATGTCTCTCTTCCAACTAAAAAGTTAAGGGGATGGAAAATGAGACAGCTGGAGATGTGAGCAACTATGAAGGCTCCTTTGTTGCACATGGTAACAGAAAGACACTCTTTATCTCAGAAAATCCTGATTAGCAGCACTTTAGCAAGTTTGCTTAGTTTTTTAAATAAATGCTCCACATTTTTGGAGTGTAGATCATGAGTCAACAATGCCAAAGACTAGGAAAGGTCATGGAATTGTCCAGTTACACAACCTCAGTGCCCTTCGTCTTTTAAGACAACTCAGAAATGTTAAATGAAAGCATTACCAACCTCTTGGTCTGTTTCTGCGTTCTGACTGTCTTGAAGGGATGGAAAATCTTCAGAGGTCTGTAGGGAGAATTAAAAAAACCATACCAACACCACAAAATATGAGGGAATACTGAGGGACAAGGGATCCCCATGTCAGGAGTTTTGGAATACAGCCCTAGAGTGTTAAACATGTCCCTCACTCACCTTTGGGACAGGCACAGGCTTTCTGACCTCACCTCCCTGGTAAGAGTCCAATGTGCACGGGACCTCAACATTCTAGAAACAAGCAGGAACAGAAGAACAGCATGTCTTAGAGGGCTTCTTAGAGAACACTGGGTATTCCCAACTGAATAGGGAACATAAACCACAGTTATTAGCATCTACAGTATTATTTCAGTAGGGCTTAGAGGCATGGCTTTCTTTTAAACAAGGAACAGTGGATTACACAGCAAATTCCATCTGAATATTAACCTCCCCACACCTTTTTTTTACATTGAAGGTGTTGGACCAGGCTGCCCAGAGAGGTTGTGGAGTCTCTATCCTTTGTCCTGGGCAACCAACTCTGGCTGACCCTGCTTGAGCAAGGGGACTGGACTGGATGATCTCCAGAGGTGCCTTCCAATCTCAATGACTCCCTGGCTCTGCACATAATAACTCTCTTAGCATACACACAAAATGCGCACACCACCGTAACACGAACTGGAATCTCCAAAGATGCTGGGCATTTACACCAGAACAACAGCAAAAAACCGCCATGCTCAAGCCTGTGTTTGGCTCTGCACCTCAACGTGAGCTTAAACACAAACCAGTCACAGATAAAAGGGAAGTTCTGCAGCACACATACCAATTTAGTCCCACATCCACCCCAAGCTCTCCTGGCATCACTCCACCAGCAATGCTCTGTCTTGCAGCAAGTTTTCATTGGTTCAGTTTATTCATTCAAAAAACGAAATAACATCAGCTCAAAACAAAAAATCAGCTGATTTATACCTAAACTGAAGTATTCCACACTCCCAGCAGCAAAGCCATGGAAGCATCTGTGCAGACACAGTCCTCACATACAAGACCTTTACTCTTCTGGTCTGTTTAACATTTAGCTGAGGAACATGGAAACAAGGTTTACATTGGGATCAGAAAAATCCACCTAGTTAGCTACGAAACCTGGCTGGATTCTGCAAAAAGACAGTCTGCTCATATAAATCTGTCTGCCATTAAGAAACCACCCTGAAACATCTACATAATACAAAGAACAGGGTTCTCATTACCTGCTTAAAACACAATGCTGTGGCTTCCAAGTCTCCTTCTTTAGTCCCTGAGTGACCAGGAGCTTTAGGAGAACCAGCGCCGTGTTTTTTGCACTTCCGAGAGTCCCATCGTGGCGGAGTTTCAGATGAGGAGTGTGATGATCTGTGTTTACTCACATGCCTCTTTTTCACAGCAAAATCTTTATATTCTTCCTCCTCTTCTTCCCAGAAGCTAGATAACACACTTGTCTCCTTAGTAGCAGGCCTATCATCACGGCCAGGCCCTGCAGAGCTGTCAGGTGACTTTTTGGGAATTCTGACATCTTCACGTCGCTTTTTTGAGCCCTCTGCCTTTTTATGTGGTACCTCATACACAGAGGACTTAAACTTTTCTATCATAGCTTGTTCTGCTTTTAGCTTGCGTTTACAGAGTTCAGCTTTCTCTCTCTTTTTCTTCAGTGCCTTGTCCCTCTGAAGTTCAAAGCTGTGCCAGAGCCTTTTTCCTTCTGTTCCGTCAAAGCGACTTCTTTCCTTGCTGGCAGTCACCACATCAGGAGTGCGGGTGGTTTTGCCATGTTTGATTTCTTTGGCTTTAAACTGGATCACTATTTTCTTTTGCTTTTCAGTTTGAATTGAAGAACCATCCAGAGTTTTGCTTCTGTTTGGAGATTTTTCCTTGGATTTTCCAGCTGCATCATGGGAAGCACGAGAACTTCGGTGTCGCTTCTTTTCTTGCCCATCCTTCTCTGGTTTGGATCTACAGAAACATTACGAAGAAAGTAATGTAATTTAGCTCAGTTAATGGAAAAGAGCAACAAAAAAGGCACCTGCATTTGATTTAGACAGAGCTAAGCATTTATGAGCATCATGTTCTTAAATATGAATTTGGAGCAACAGCTGTCCTTCAAAATAGTTTGATACAGTATTTTTTAGATTTACCTTTCTCCACTGTACAGCCATTTTAGCTTTAAGAAAATGGAGAAAAGGCTTTTTCTGCATTCACTGTTGGTTCGAGAGACACTCTATACAGTCGAGTTTCTTATCACACAGATAAGTTTTAACAGCAGTTCAGTGATAAAGGAGGTGTGTCACCCTAAAAGGTCAGCTTGGTCACACAGTGCCAAAACACATAAAGCTTTCAAACTGTTTATCCTACACTAACTGGGGAACTTGGAAAAGTAACAACAGATGGGAATATAGTAACATTCTGCAGAAATCATAAATTATATGAAAAAGTATTAGGAAACTTTAAGAGCAGAGAAAATACTCAGTAATTATATTCACTGCACACTAGGCTTAAAATATCCAAGGTAAGACTGTTTAAAACACCTTATTTTATTTGGTGAACAGGTTGAAAAAACTCTTCAGTTCAGCATTAAAGGGTCTGTGATTGTTATATTTTTAAGTAGTTCTATTTAGTGACAGATTGAGAATTTACCTCTGAAATTCTGTTTCTCCTTTCACACTGTGCTTGTAAGATCTTGTGTCTTCAGAGGTCTGAAAGAAAAAAAAATCAGGGGCTTACAGAGGAAACTGCAGTTAAAAAAAAAACCTTCCTAAGACAATGTCACAACTGAGAGGTTTGGCTGCTTAGAGAAATTGCTGTCAAAGGGTGCCAATGTGCATGCAAAGATAAGGGTGCAAAGGGTTTAGTAGCACTTCATGATTTAATCATGGAGCACTTTAATGCTTAGGAAGGGATTCAACAGGCTCCACTACAACAGTAACAACTACAGATCTGAGATAGTAACATTCCTACCATGATCAATTCACAGGTACTCAGGTAAAAACACTGTCCCACAAGACAGGTAGTTTTTATACGCCTCTGGGTTATAGGACTCAGTTCTCCCAAAACCACAGCAGGGTGTAGAAAGTTACAACAGAAAGCATTAACATATGGATTATTTTGGATAAGGAAGCTCCAGACAGTTCATCCTTTCACAAATAATTCACTCCTTCAATAACTGGGGCGTGCTGACTCAGTGATGCCATAAAGTCACTGCTGCAGAGATTTTTCCTACCTAGAGAGGCCTTAGCTGGTTTACTTCCACACTAGAGAGCACTTAATGCAAAAATCAAAGGCTTGCAGAAACCAGGGGAGTCCTAAATTAAGGCAGGTCTGAGAACTTCCGCCTATGGTTGGTTCTGGAGCTGCGGGACCAATACCAGCAATGCAACTGAAAAATCAGGATGACAGACAATTCCAACGGCTCCCCCCGGGGTCACAAGCACCCCCCTGCTGTCCCCACCAGCTGGAGGACAGTGAAGTAGCTCCCTTGGGGTAGGTGGAATTCATGATGCTGCTGGGACAACTTCTGGTGATAATAAACCCATTTCCAGCTGCTCCGTCATTCATTTCTCTCTTCAAGGCCTATTCCCTGACAAGTTTTTAATATCTTTTTCATGACTTTTTAATATCTCTTTTCAACCTACCTCCTCCTTTTCCCAAAAGTTTTCATTTAATTTAATCATCATAAGCAAATTTTCTTACTGTTCCTCTCCTCTCAGAACTATCAGTTTGGGGGATAAGACTACTCCCACCCATGCTGGGATCACACTACAGGACACTTGCTCCTATTTGAGGTTTCCTTATCTTTTTGCTGTTAAAACTGTATTCTTCAAACTGGTAGAGGCATTAGCAACGGCAATAAGTTACAGTATGAGGTTTTAAGCCAACTGTTTAGCCTTTGTTTCACAGAAGTAAAAAAACCCAAAACAATAAAGCATCTTAGGATAAGTTAATTTTAAAAGACAAATTGAATAATAGTAAGGAATTCAGGGGAAGAAACAATAGTTACAAGTATTTGAACATCATTTGCTCTATCATCAAAAAGCTTCTAATATGAATAATTCAGATTATAAGGCCGTAATATCATACGCATTTAACAACACTTGCAAAATTTTTTGAGAAGACAGTCTTTCTTACTTTGTATATATTCCTTGCTGTCACGATCTGCTTAAAAAGCAGATTTTGTGACGGTTCATTAACCCGACCCCAAGGTGCAAAAGTCACAAGGGAAATTCAACTTCACAGCAAAATAATACACCTTTATTAAAATACCCAACTCAATTGCGATAGAGGGAGAGAAATAAGAAATAAAGAATCAGGAAAGAGGGTATAGGAGAAATAGCTACCAACAGACAAGACGAATCCTCGCAGAACGAAGGAGAAGTCTTTGGACTAATAGACTGTTTTCTTCCGTGGGGAGGACCTCAAAAATTACCGTGGTTTTAGGGGTCCGTTTTATAGTCCTTCTAAAGGCCGGGGTGGGGGGGAAGAGCTGCTGGTCAAGTAGGTGGGGAATAGCCATTGTTCATAGGCTCGTTGAACCAAGGTGCAGAACAGGCCCGAACAGGTTCAGCAAGCACCAGTCTTGCCCATAGCCCTGTCCACAGTAACGGTCCATTGTTCTCTTCAGTGGTTACCATGGGACCGGTTTTCACCTCAGTGAACACGCATACCTGTATTCTGTAGGTAATGCCTTGGCAAACACCCCACTTTCACCAGGCCCCCCTCCTGTACACAGGGTTTTTCGGGGTTTTAGCCCCTAGTCTCTGTCCCCTCACAACAGCTGTGAGGCAAATAATGAGGGATTTTCGTACAGTCTCTTACACTTGCAAATCCAATGGGAGAAAAATCTAGCAAATTTAGGTGTGGATTTATTAAACTACAGATTTATCAACTATGTATTGCACTTTTGAGAGTAAATAACTTGCCAGAAGTGGACGTAAACAATAAAAAATAATAGGTATTTACACACAAGTGTGACCAGAAAGATGAAAACTCCTGTAGCACCTGCACTTCACAAGTGATTCGGTGAAAGCTGACTCACCAGATACAAGTATGTACTAGAATATGCTGAGAATTTTGGTCATTAATTTATGTCTCAGTGGGTAGAAAGAAATATTTGAGAGTCGGTCACCAAAACGCTGTTTAGTACAACTTGTGGTTAATCAGAAAATTAGGATATATTATCCAAGATACAGAACAGTCCAAGAAAACAGCACTAATTTCAGTACCAGTATTAAACGCAACTTTCCTCAAACAGAACGATACACTAAAATAAAAAACTCTCTTATTTTCTGATACCCACACTACTCACAGCCTCTGGAGAAAAACACATTTATATGACCAATTCAACCCTCCGGCTGCTCTTTAAGACCCTGTCTTTAAATTTGATTCATGATTCTACCACAAGGCTGCTAAACTATTCATGTTCTCTTGAATGTAGGAGTTTTAATTAAGATAATAAAAGTAAATAATATTTCTGCTCCTACTTTGTCATCCTGGCCATCCAAACGGTCTTCCTTTCCAGCTGGTTTATTCGGCTTCTTTTTAGACATCTTCAAATCCTACGAAAAAAAGTGTTTTGTCTTTATTACTTGTGTCAAGTTTTTAGGTCCAGAGGAGATAAAAATGAATGTTAACTGCATAGAGAAAAATACTTTAATAGTCTTCTTTTGTTGTCTCATTACAGAGCCACAGATCTCAACGGGGTTAATTATTCACATCTAAGAGAATGCCAGAGCAGAAAAGACAGCGATTATACCTCGCCAGAGACACCTATTTTGTACTAGCAAACAAACAGAAACTAGCATCCTTTAACACTAAGTCGTATAACCCAGTTTTAAGACCATCGGACATTGGAAGGGGCTGCCCAGGGAGGTGTTGGAGAACCCATCCCTGGAGGTGTCCAAGGAAGGCCTGGACGTGGCACTCAGTGCTCTGGGCTGGTGACACGGTGGAGATCGGGCACAGCTTGGACTCGATGGGCTTGGAAGGCTTTTCCGATACAACTGAAGCTGTGACTCTCTAAGGCAGTCCCGACTGTGTAACTGTCGCCTTCGCTCCCTCCCGAGAATGACGGAATTACAGTGACAGCCCGCAGCAGCCTCGCCACCCTCCACACAAACACTGCACACCAACAGGAAGTTGAGGGGAGCTGTGGAAAGCTTCACCCGGAGCTCCCAGCGAGGCGATTCCCAGATCCCAGACCCGAGCAGGGGAGCCCGGGAGCGGCTCCACCCTGAGGCGCGGGCAGCACCGGGCTCTGAAGGAGCCTCTCAACGGGGGGCTGAGGGGCGGCAGCCTCCTGCCTCACTCCCTCCGAGAGGAGAGCCCGGGGTCCCGCAAGGCATCCGGGGCGCTGCCAGCTCAGCTTCCCTTCCCTTCCTCCCTCCCCACGGGATGCTGTGCGGCACCGCCTCACCCCGCTCGGCCGCTCCCCCGCGGGCCCCGCGGCGGCTGTTGGGGCNCGGCTCCTCCTCCGCCGCGGTGCGCGCCGGGCCGGCCCGGGCGCGGCTGGGAAGTGTAGGCGGAGCGATCGGCCCTCAGCGTGCGGGCTCCGCAGCGGTTCCGCGCCGGGAACATGGCAGCGCTAGAGGCGGCGGAGGCCGCGCTGGGGCTGCGGCAGGAACAGCAGCAGCAGCAGCAGCAGGAGGAGGAAAACCACGACCATGACCACGACCACGATCATGAAGACGGCGGCGAGCCGGCGGCGCTCAGTGAGAGCAGGCGGGGATCGGGCGGGCGCGGGGAGTGGGGCCCGCCGTGCCGGGGCTGAGGGCAGCAGGGCGCCATGGGGAGCCCGGGCGAGTTTGAATTTACACCCCGGGGCCTCTCCCCGCCGCCATCCGTCCGTCCGCGCCGGGGAGCCCTGGGAGGCGCAGGCTCCCGCTTGTCCCGTTTTCGTGGCGCGGTGCGGGGCCACACGTGTTCCCGCCGGGCCTCGCTACACTTGAATCCGCGCTCCTGTCGCTTCTTTCTTCCCCAAACCTAACGATGCTTTTTCTGTAGTAATAGTTTATTATTCCATGAGGTCCCGTGGGGAGCCCGAGGTGCGGCGCGGGCCGCGCGGGCTCAGCCGCGCATCTTTCCCCGCGGTATTTTAAACCACAACGTGTTTGCTCCATGTGCTCAAGGACGAGCCTGCTGGAGCAGGGAAGTTGGACCACCGTGGTCCTTCCGACCTGACCCGCACTGGGATTCTGTCAAGCGGTTTTGCTGGACTTCTAGCCCCACAAAGTGAGCCCCTACTGCCTTACAGTTCGAATGAACTGACTCTTCTAATTAATTCTTTTTCTCGTTTAAGTATACTTTAGGTTCTCGGAAGCGTTATTCTGTTTGTGCGTAATCAGTGATTCCTGGTGGGAGTTTAAAAAATCCTGAGGTCTTGGTTCGGTATCAGCCTGCTTTTCTTCATCATTCAGTGTGAAAGTTTACCTCTCTCCATGTACATTTACATATTAAGTATATTTTTTATGTATATCCTTTTCAACCATTTTAACTTCTCCACGTGCTCTGAAGATATTGACTGTCCAGGTCTGCTGGTTTTTTGTCACTGCTGTGCTCCTACTATGTATTTTTGTAACTGTTTTCTCTTTTCTCACATCTAATCAATAGGTGTTAGGGATTTCTTACTAAACATCCTTTTACTTACTCGTTTTCTTTTTATCTTTATATTAATAAAGCATGTAGAAACTATCACAAGACATCGTGCAACTTTTTAATGGAGCAGTAGGCTCCATGCAAATCTTTCTTAGGGGAGTTGTCAGCTTAAAACAGGTCTGTGAGGAACACAGCAACAATCTCTGTAGCAATGCACCTCCTGATAGATTTTAGAGTAGTTAGAATAATTTTACTCTGTGCTTATTTTTTCAGTTTCTTGAGCCTGTCTTGAGGTATTCCTTCCATTTCCTCTTTCTGTTTTGTTTTCATAATAACAGATATTTGTACTCAACAGCATTGTTTAAAAGAAAACAAAAAAGGTAGCCCAGGAGAATCTGAAGAACTGCTGTAAGATCCTTCCAGCTTGTCTTAAGTTCTGGTCAGGAGTAGGTGGGCAGGGAAGACCAGCAAAATCAGAGAATCATGGAATGGTTTGGGTTGGAAGGGACCTTAAAGCCCATTCCGTTCCAGCCCCTGATGTGGGCAGGGACACCTTCCACTATCTTCTGTTGCTCCCTGCCCCATCCAGAGAGCAGCCATACATTTCTGGATCCTCTGGAAATAGATTCCAGCACAAACCAGTTTGTAGGTCTGTATTTTCTCCATGTGGTGCATCCCAGTTTCTGCGTTGGGATAGACAGCGTGTGGTTGCCTCTTGTGCTCTCTCTGCACCTCCTGATCTTGGAAGCGTCTGTCCCAACCAGGCTGAATAGCCTTGGCCTGCTCTGTTGCTCGTCAGTAGTTGCAAAGCGATGCCAGGGCTTTGTTATTTCTTGTTAGCCGCGGTTGAAACTTCCCTAGTCCCACCTGTCCCTTCAAATCTTGCTGGGAGCAGGACAATATTTATAGATTCATGTGACTTTCTGAATCCTTTCCTAGTGCTTCCTTATGTCCCTTGGAGAGAGGTCGGACCACACCTTCTGGGGATTTCTACCTCTTCCTTCAGTTATTTTCCCCGGGTTTGACTTGGGCACTTGACTATTTCATCATTTTATTGCCCCATCTCTCATCCTCTTTAAGTCCTTGAAATTCTTCACCAGGCCCATCTCGTACTGCCCCAGGGAGTCATTCATTTGCAAATGCTGATGGCACCAGCACTTACCCTCGCCACTGCCTCTGCTGATAGCAAATTCCTGTCTTAGTCCCTTCTTCTTCCATGTTGTTTCAATCAAACTGTTATGAAACTTTCTTAGCCGATAGTAAATTGTCAGGAGAATTTGGAGCTCCTTGTCTGCTTTGCCTTGCTTCACTGCATCCTGCCAGAAAACAACGTGTAAATGTTATTTTGTTCACCTTAAACATCTGGTACTGATGTGTCGTTTCAGCTGTGCAGGATGGCATTATTCCGCTGTGGTTTCCAAGGACAATTGGAGCGATAATTCATCTCATACTATTCTCCTGCATAATTTTTCTTCCTCCTTCATGCTTGTAGTCAGCACCAGGTTATTGGAAACAAATGAACGTGTTTGTATAGTTCAGTTACATTAACGACACTTTTGTTGGGTTTTTGTTTGGTTTTAAGATGGTGTGGTGGTCCCTGAAAAAGTGAAAAGCAACAACCTGGATGTGAAAATTCCCAAGTCAGAATCGGAAGCTGAAGAAAAAGGAGTGGAGGAAGAACGTCCAAGGGAATCTGATAGCAACATTTTGGATGTATCATCTGATTACCCAAGAGGTTTGCTAATAAACTCTAAATATTTGTGTCATGTGCTTGAGGAAAGGTATAAATAGTAGGGAGGAAAGGTAAAGAGGATGTGTGAAATCTCATTTGAAAACTCACCTCTGTATCCTGAGCACATGGACCAGTTGCTTTGTCCCGCATAAGAAAACCTGAAGATTTATCCTGTAAAAACGTTGTAAAGCTTAAAGTTGCTACAGAATGTGTTACAGTGAAGTGGGATGTTCTGTGTGCTGGAATCAATAAAGCAGATTTCAACCTAATTTTCTTGGTATTGGCAGATTCTGACTGCTAAGTTGAAAAATCAGGTGGTAGATTTAAAGGTTAAACTGTTTACTAAGGGAAAGAAAAAAATGGTAGAATTTAATGTATCCTGGCTTCACAGTGAATAATTGTTCTTAAATTTGGTCCACTTTTAGTTGATACTTAGTTTTGCCAGTCAGTTCATACAATGTTTTTGTACTGCTTTTGTGCATGATTTGCATTTGCTAACAATGCTGAGCAGTAAAACCAGGTGTAAAGGGAATGTGACTTGATCTTTTCAGCTGGTTTTTTTTTTTTTCCAGAAAGTTTGTTTGTCAGTATTAAAAGGAAGTAGGAATATATGAAAATAGATGGGTCTTATTAAACAGCTGTTATCGGGATACTTTTTGCTGTCATTCCTGCTGTCATGGAAGTCAAAGAACAAAAACAAGTATTCCAGTTGCTACTACAGTAATTTTCTAACAGTGCTAGGTTTGAAATGATGCATAGAAAAGTAGCAGTAAACTAAAAGCAGTTTTTAAATAAAGAATGTTTAACTTCTAAATATTTCTGGGGTTTTTTTAGACAAACATATTTCAATTCAGAGACACCTTGCTGATCTAGAGAAACTGGCTGACCTGAGAGAAGGTGAGTTTTCCACAGCAGTGTCCCAGAACACAGATCTTCGTGTTGCAGGTATTTACATTTTCCTTTAGATTTTATCTTTAACACACTACATATATTTATGATATTTAAAGACTAGGGGTTTTGTAAAAAAGGGCTTTATGATTTATTCTCTTGTTCTGCTAAATTCTGCCTAAGGGGTTGTTTGACATTCAGCTAGTTTTCATTTAGGTTAGTGTCTCAAGGGCTTCAAGACCTTTTTTACACAGCTTTGCTTTTGCTTTTTGTGTCTCACGTGCAGGATTTTCAAGAATTATTTTACACTTTTTGAAATTATTTTATATAGAGTACATTGCCTTTTTTTGCAGCTTGAAGAGATACCAGCTGCTTGTTTTATCCAAAAGATCCAGGAGTTGGAACAACAAAGCCTTGTTCTAACCTCCTAATTTGTGGGGGTTTTGGTTTGGGTTTTTTTTAAAACATTTCAAGTCTCTGCATGTCATCTGTAAAGTTCTGTTGTTCCTTACTACTTTTTAGGAGTTTTATTAGCCTTGTGTTGATGGAGTAAAAAATCCTAAAAACCAAAATGCAAAGGTTGTAGAAGTTAATGATTTTTAAAGTTAGTGATTTTGGTCTATATTCTGTGGAGCAGAAAGAGGCAACCCATAAATTTGAAGTTTGTGCATGAAATAGAATGTTCCCTGAGGATTTCATCTCTAACTCGTGTTGATTTTACCTTCAGCCCTTTTTCTCTTGGCCTGCATCTCAGCTAACACAAGTGTATTTCATGGTCTTCATAGTTTTTAATTGTATTTTCAGATGAAAGGAAGCCTTGTCCGTTGTGTCCTGAGGAGAAATTCAAAGCTTGCTATAGCCACAAACTCCGTCGTCACTTGCAGAATTTGCACTGGAAGGTTTCTGTTGAATTTGAAGGTAATGGCAATTGGTTTTGAATAGTAAATACTAGAAGAAATTGTGGGCATGTTCTGTGTTTCATCTTTCAAAATTCCTCTTGACTTAAGCATTTTGTTACCAGCTCTGAATTAGAACCATATTTTGACAGAATTAATTTTGAGGTGGGATGTAAAATGTAAATGTGAAATAAGTCTATTCTTCTCCAGCCAAAGTGGTTATAATTGTGCATTTTCTCATTAGAAAAACACCAATAATTGCTTGATGTATCATGAAAATTACCATAAAATTTGAAATACGTGTGCAATGACAACTATTTCAATAGAAGTTTTAGTTACATATTAATAATACTCAAACACACTCATGTGGTCAATTTTGGTGCATCATAAAGATTCCATGGGTTCCCATAAACACCTGAAGTCTTTATGTATTATCAGTATTTAGTGGCTTTAATTGTTTTTTAATAAACTCTATAACCTGCTTGTAAGATGCATTAAAATCCCTGCAAGAAGTTTAGGAAGGAAAAGAAAGTGAGCAGTGTGTATTTTTTAAAAATCCGGGTGTATGGGTTTGTAGGAAAGAAAGTGACTATTTAGAGGATGGACAAGATAAAGTTGAACTATAAATGTTGCGACTGGAGTATCAGGTATCTCATTTTGGTTTTCTTTAACTGTGGTACATATGTTTTATAGGAGTCTTCACACAAGTCTTTTAGCCAGGTAACAATATTTTTGTGAAAGACTCACAGGTACTTTTGAACTGGAGACTTGGTGTAGCTTTGTAGGATGCTCAGGGACGTATTTTAATAAATTGTAAATTCTGTGCATTTTAAAATTTATAAGTATAATTAGCTGATAAATTTCCCTGTGCAGAGGGTGAATGTACCAGGTAATTGGTGATGTTCTCTTATTGCCATCTTGTGAAATCTGAAGTGAGAGCTTGTGGTGCAGGCCATATACATGCTGTTCATTTACTGTTCTGGGATGGAATTTGTTTTCCAGGGTACAGAATGTGCATCTGTCACTTATCCTGTCGGCCAGTAAAACCCAACCTTGTTGGAGACCAGGTAAAAATGCTGAATCACAGAAATTCTTGTTACTGTACAAAGTGGAGGAATTGAGTGACTGAGGGGAACTTTTGAGATCTGCTTAGTCACCAAATACATCTTGCTCCTCTGTATGTGATGCTGAAAGCTTGTTGGTCCAGGATGTGTGATAGAACCCTAGGGTAGCTGAATGTGTTTGTGGGGGGCAGCTGCCTAGATCAGCTCTGGCTGTAGATTCCAGTTATTTTGAGTGCTCTAGAGATAACAGACTGATGACTTCTCATATGCCTGTGTTCACTTCTACTTCAACCATGTTGTACGTATTTATGTTTTATGAAACTACATACAAGACTATTTTACAGACGTTGTCAAAGATGGGAGCTCATTACCACTGTATCATCTGCTCAGCCACTATCGTACGGAGAACCGACATGATAGGTCACATTAATCGCCACGTGAACAAAGGAGAGACTGAGTCAAGGTTTATCACAGGTGGGTTCTGACTGACAGGACACATTCAGTCTTTTTGTGTCACGTACCTCGTGCAGTAACTGTGATAAGGGCTGGGGGACATGAGAAAAATTCAGAAACAGAGTTAGCTTTTCCAATGAAAAATCTGCCCTGAATATTTCAGAACTTTTGTTTCATCAGAGTTGTAGCAGAGTTGTGATTTAGTCTTGCATTGACCAGTTCCTGTGTTCTTATTGATAACTAGTACTCCCCTCACCCTTGATGTTGTAAGTACCAGCTTGTGTGTTTCCAAAAGAGTGAGGGCCATGGCATCCACAGAACAAAAAGTCTGGAGTAAATCTTTCTGCACTGTAAAAGTCCTTTGCTTTTTATCCAGACTGCACCAGCCTGGGTTCCCAAAACATAGTGATGTTTTTTCAGTTCCAGAGAGTCGTGATAAGGGTGTCAGTAGTTCTTTGGTAAATTACAATCCTACCTGACTTTGTCCAGAATGAGACTTTGGTTTCTAAACTTGCATAAACTAGGTTAAAAACATTTTAAATAATTGGAATGCTAGTAGTTTGATGCGTGGGTGTCAGTTTGCTTGTCTGAAAAGCGATAGTAGTACCATACTCCATATATTTACAGAGTTTGTGCTGTGAAATACATTGATCTCTGTGTGCTTCCCATTTTTAACAAAATGCACGAGGTGGTTTTTCCTCACGGGGGGAGGAGAAATCCAGAGGTTTTGTGCTCTGTAGGCACTTGGTAGCTCTTGGGGCTCCTGAAGTTGGAGCAGATCCATCACGTCTATGTTTGAAAGCCCCGAGAGAGAGGCAGGGTTAGCACTGGAAGGTAGCCAGTTGATATAAATTTTTCCTGGTTGTTCCTAGGTACATTTTAGACTAGGGATGCATTGCTCAGAGGATGGCAGCCTGTGTTTACAGCTGTCAGATCTGAAAGCTTGTTTTCCCACAGACTGTTTCCACAGAGCTCTTGTGCTGGAATTGTCCATGTGCTTGTGCTGTTTATGCTCATTTCGTGGGGCTGTTTGATACCTTAGATTAGATCAAGGATTTTAAGCGATTTTTTACAGTTCATTGAGACACATTCAGGACTACGATAACAGGGTTTTAATTAATTAGCAAGATACTGTGTTTAAACATGTAAAACAAATGTGCTAAGCCTCAGGCTCAGGGGCTGGGTTTCTTAAACTGGAGTGGATATATAAGAACCCAACTGAGAAACAAATCTGATGTTTTATGAGAAGAAAATTGTGATAGAGCACGATCCTTATCTTCCACTTTTGAGATTAGAAGATAAATTGTTGCCAGCTTCCCCCCCCCATCCTTGTTAAATGGTCCCTGTGCTGGTTTGCTTGCAGCATAACCCAGACTTCTTGCTTTATGGGAGCAGTTTTTCAGTGTAATACCAACTGTGTTAATATTAATTTCACTTCTCACTGATTCTTTCCTTCTGCCTCAATTACTTGTTTCAGTTCGTGCTCCCAAGTCATCTTACAAAGTGGTGAAAGAGTCAGCCACAGATGTGCAGGTTCTTCCCAACCACTCCACGCCTCAGAAAACAGATTCCTATTTTAATCCTAAAATGAAGCTCAACAGGTGAGAGAGCAGGGAGTGGGAGGATGCACCAGAGAGATAGGAAGTTTGTAGTGAAAAATATATGTTTTGAAAGCAACCCTGCAAAACTTCTGTTCAGAGGGTAGGAGAAAGGAGTTTCTCATCAGAAAACTCTTCTTGACAAATAATATTAATACCCAAGAACACTATATGTGAAATACTGTCATTTCTGAAGTAATTAAGTATTTTACTGTAATTAGTGGATCTTACCTTGAGAATATGCTGCTGTAGAATTCAACTTTTCAACATAGCTGAGGTTTTTGATTTATGGTTCTTCCCTGTAAAAGGTGGAGTGTAGCTTAAATATTCCACTGTTAGTTTAAAGGGAAATAAATAAGGAAAAGGAAGTAAAAATGTTCTCTCAATTTACAGTCTATGGCTGTTTTTTATCTTCCAGGCAGTTAATATTCTGTGCACTGGCCGTGCTTGCTGAGGAGCGCAAACCCATTGAATGTTTGGATGCTTTTGGTGCCACTGGTAAAGTAAATTTCTTTAATATTTTGGTTAATTATACAGTAGGAGGAAGCAGCAGAAATTCATAACTGACGTCACATACTCAAAAATAATGTGAGGTACACAATAATTTTCTTCCTTAGGCAGGGAGACATGAGCTTCCATCCAAAAAACATCTGTCAAAAGCTGTATTAAGGCTTTTAAAAAGGCTGTAAATAATATTAAAGTTCAGTGGTCTTCTTAAACTCAGTTGTCTTAATGTCCTTAAATTCTGTTTTTCCTCAGGTATCATGGGATTGCAGTGGGCAAAGCACCTTAGAAGTTCTGTGAAAGTTACAATTAATGACTGTAATGAAAACTCTGTCACAATGATTAAGGAAAATTGTCATTTAAACAAAATGAAGGTGAAACTGAACATTAGGGAAGAAGACAATGATGAAACTGGGGAAGATGGAGAAAATAGTGACACCATTGAGGTGACAAAAATGGATGCCAATGTTATCATGCATTTGAGATCATATGATTTTATGTAAGTGTTGAATGTTTCTGTCAATTTTCCGGTTTGGTAATGACACACCCCACCCCACTTCCCAGTATATGATTATTTGGAGAAATTGGAATGATAAAAGGATCAACCAGCAGTCACTTGAAATGTAATTTTGTTGTCCCAGAAATGGTGTGGGGACAGAACTTTAATCTTAAGTGTTTTAGGGTTTTTTTAATAACTTCATTGTCTGTTTGCTGAAGGGAAATACCACATCAGTTTTTGGGGTTTTATTAAACGTCTTTTAGTTTAAAAATCATACCTTTGCCTGCTGTTTGTTGCATCTCTTGTTTTTGTCCATTTGGCAGCATATTAACTTTGAATTAAAGCAGGCTCATTCTTCCAGGTTGGGTATAAAGATGCATACATGCAAAACCTATACAGATATCAAAATAAGTGATGCAATTTTTTTGTGTTATTAATGACTAACATCCAGATCTAAGCAGTGCTGGAAGTTTTAGTCCTGTTCCTTCTTTCTGTTTTAAATGTGATCATAGGTGAAGGTTATAAAATAATGTTTTCCTCAGTGTAAAGCCAGACTCTGGAGCATTTATAGACACTCAGTGGTACTTCCTTTCTTTTCAGCCATTTGGACCCCTTTGGAACATCTGTGAATTACCTGGACTCTGCCTTTAGAAACGTGAGAAACCTTGGGATTGTGTCATTGACATCCACAGACATCAGCTCCCTCTATGCCAAGGCTCAGCACGTGGCCCTGCGTCACTATGGCTGCAATATTGTCCGAACAGAGTACTACAAGGAGCTGGCAGCCAGGACTGTAATTGCTGCTGTCACAAGGTACTGCTAAACCAGCTGCAGTTAGGGTAAAAAAATTATTAGGTAATCATTAGAAATAATTAGTGACTGGACAAGGTGAAAATGCATCAGTAGAGTAGTGGAGGTGGGATGGTCATGTGAAAAAAAATACCCAGACTTGCAAACTCTTACATTTCTCTGTCAATATTTGCCATTTTAAAGCTCCGTAGGACTTCTTAAATAGAAATTAAACTGCTTGAATGGCTTCTAGCTAAGCATTTCAGTTAGATTTTCTTCAGTGGAATCTGATGTTCACTGCAGATCCCCACACTTAAGGTTCAAAAGATGGATGTGATTACTGACTTGTGAAATCAGTTGTTTGCATATAGATACTTCTAGTAAATTCAGTCTGTTTAATAAATGAAGACATAAAACCTGATTGGAGGAAAAAGATACAGGCAAGAGGATGGGACAACTGCTTGGGAAAGATGAGGAGGAAATGAAATCACCAGAGGTTTTCAGAATGGCAGAGCACAAATGCTGATCTGAACATGTTTAGATTTCCCTTGTCCTTTCCCGGCATATGTGATGATGCAGGTGGCAGACCAATATTTTTAGCTGTGATAAAAAGAAGTAAAATTAAATTTGCTTGGTCTGCCAGGAACGACACAAAATGAGGCACTTCAGAAAGAACACTTCCTCCTGATGTCTCAAATCTTCTGCCTTTCTCTAGGAAAGGATTGACCTCAAGAACTGTGCAGCAGGTTCAGGTGTCCATAGCAGTGTTTGCCTGCTGAATTCAGCACAGTTTGGTTTTTGTGTGTGTTTGTCCCCCCAGAGCTGCAGCTCGCTGTAACAAAGGCATTGAAGTGCTGCTGGCAGTAGCTCTGGAACACTTTGTTCTGGTGGTGGTCAGAGTTTTACGGGGCCCGACCCCTGCGGATGATTCGGCAAAGAAGGTCCGATACCTCATCCACTGCCAGTGGTGTGAAGAGAGGGTTTTCCAGAAAGAGGGCAATATGATGGAAGGTAAATGACTTTTCTTTTGCACTTTGTCTCTCTGTTCTGTGCCTTGTTTATATTTACATCCCATTAGTAACAGTTCTCATTGTATGTAACAATGAGTGGTGTGTGTGAGGTGGAGAGGCCACTGTGCTTCATAGCTGTGGGCTAGATCATTGTCTGCATGGATTTTCCTCTAAATGGACTGTATTTGTGGCACAAATTGCTCAGGTTGTGGCTGCCCCATCCCTGGAGGTGTCCAAGGCCAGGTTGGACAGGGCTTGGAGCAGCCTGGGATATTGGAAGGTGTCCCTGCCCATGGCAGGGGGTGGCACTGGATGGGCTTTAAGATCCCTTCCAACCCAAACCATTCTGAGATTTGTTTCTACATAGGACATCCTCCCAGCCTGCTCGAGCTGCTGAAGCTGCCAGGATGCCTGGTATGTCTGTGGATCTGCCACTTCAGTAAAAGCCCTAGGAGTGGGGTAGCCTTTGGTGCTATTGGGTTCCTCTAGACGGCAGCAGCTGGATAGCTTTTGGTGTCACATTGCTTTTCTGCTGCATTTCAGTTCCTTAAAATGCAGTGGACTGAGCAGTCTGGCTTTCCCCTGCTGTTGTCAATGGGCTGTCTCCATACACAGGTTAGCAGAGGCAGGAGACAAAAATTGCGCTCCTGGAGATGCTGGTTTGAATGAATATAAACCCTAAAAGCTTGTTTCCAAGTTAGAGGCTCTTGGATAGCTTGCTGTCAACTCATGGTGTCTATGCCCTGCTCAGAGTCAGGTACATGAGCATTCAATAAGCTGATATTAAAAAGTTGTTAAAAAATCAGATAAAAGTTTTAAGGATGGGAATGAGTAGCTGAGTACGGTGTTATAGTAGAGATCTTAACTTGTAAATGAATTGTTTGCTTAATGCCTTAATTGTGCAGGACTTACAAGACTCATGGTGGACTGTGTTTTGCAGATATAACTGGCTGATGTTTCAGATTTTTTAGTTGGCACTTACTGTTAATCTGGACAGCTGCTTATGTAAGGGTAGGAAGGCAAATATTTTCCTTGTTACTTAAAAGAAACATAGGGAAGTTATGTTGCTTTTTTTTTGTTCTTCAGTGTTTTAACACTGGTTAAAGATCAAGTCATCAATCCCTAAATCTCACCATGAGCTGCTTGGCAGAAGTGAAAATGGTGTCATACTTCTGCTGTTGCCCTTCCAAATATCTCACTGAAGTGAGCTCCCACTGCATCTCTGTCTCTGCAGTAACACAGGCATGGATGGCTATTTCCAAACAATTTAAATGCTGTTTTTCTGCTGCAGAAAACCCTTACCAGCAGCTGCCCTGTGACTGCCACGGTAGCATGCCTGGGAAGACAGCAGTGCTTCTTGGTCCTCTCTGGTAAGTTCACATCACAGAACACATTTGGAGAGTTACTCTGGGTCCAGGAGCTCTGAAGCTCAGCTGTTCATACTATAACAAATTTTATCTTAGCACTACAAAAGGAGGTACAGCAATCAGGAGGAGCTCAGGAAACAGAGTGTGGATTTGAATTTAGTGGGGTATTCAGTTTTTCCTTTCATTTAAACCAGTTAATAAATAGTAACACGTTCTAAATTTCATGTTCAGTGCACTTATGGAATATGTCCTGCACAGAAGAACCTGCCTCTGTATTCCTCTATTTGCCAAATATTAAGTAACTCTTGTTACTCTATAGTTGTGAAGAATTTATTAAATAAATCATTACATGTGCTGGTGGTAATAAATACTACACTGTGTGTTAATTAATATTTGCAGAAATAAGAATAAATATTTTTAAGTCTTTTAGCCATTTCAAATCAGTATTAAAAATGGTTGGCAATCAACAGTACCCTTCTTGTGGGGATTTAATGACTTTCTCAACATCTTAGGGCAGAAATAAAATAATGTTCTTGAGATAATGTTTGGTGGTTTTTTTGGTTTTTTTTTAACAAGACCAGTGTTGCTGTCATTGCAAAAAAATCAATTCAGTGTAACATAATTGCTAATCAATTTGGGCAAGAGAATTTTGGAGCTGCTTCCATTAAGAAGCCTTAACTTCTGACTTCTCTTGTGTTTTGTAGGTCAGGAGCTCTCTTTAACACTGGATTCCTCAGGAGGATGCTCCTGGAGGCTGTGCAGTATGGCTTGGATGAAGCTCAGCCACTTCTGAAGACATTAGTTTGTGAAGCAGAGTGCACAACTCTCAAACATTTTTCTACCCACAGTCCTGGTGATGAGAACAAACAAGGTAAGAAAAGGGGCAGTCTATTCACAAAGAGGACTGGCTTTGTGGCGATTTTTAGAGATGCTGATCTGTAATAACTTACTTAACAGCAGTGTATCCATAGACTTGAATGCATCATTGAATAATTTAATTATTTCGTTCTGTGTAATTAAAGCATTTTTGCCACTTTACAGCAGAATTAATTTCATCTTCTAATTGTATTCTAGAAGAGTGTGGCGTATATATTAAAACACCAAATACTTCTGCAGAATCCTACTTGGTACATGGTAAGTGGAGCATTTTGGTGTAGCTTTTTTAGTATTTAACAGTATTGCACTCTGGAGTTTTTTCCCTCCCAGTACTGATTTTACTTCATCTTTATCGAGATTGTATTTATTGGTAAAAGCAGAATGCAAAATACTCCATGAAGGCTACTTTCATTTACTTGTTACTTCTGAAAATGGCCTGTTGATGAAACTCAGGCCAGATTTTACCTTTGCAAACACCAGCTTACAAAAGCAGGCACGGAGCTGAAGTTGCTGTGTGGCTTTGTTTTCGTGTGCACTGTCTGAGGCTTTGCTGGCGTTTCTGGGGTGCCTGTGAGTGCTAAGTGGTTTCTGTGGCCTTGTTGTGGTGCAGGGAAGAGGAAAAGCGAGGAGGTGCTGCGCGGCGCGGCGAAGCGACAGCGGGCCGAGCACAGCGCCGAGCACCCCCCATTCTACTACAACATCCACCGGCACAGCATCAAGGGCATGAACATGCCAAAGTAAGTGTGGGTTCACCTGCCAGCCTGGTCTGACACTGACACACAGCTGGTACTGAGTCAGCCCTGTCAGCACCACGTCCATTCTAAAGGTGGGGGTTTGGTTTTACTGCGTTTCTTCCCAGGTTAAATAAGTTCCTGAACTATCTGTCAGAGGCTGGATACCGCGTGAGCCGAACCCACTTTGACCCCATGGGAGTCCGCACCAATGCACCCCTGGCACAGTTCAAGACTGTTCTCATGAAGTACAGCACTCCCACCTACGTGGGGGCACAGGCAGAGGGCTCTGTGCACCTCCCTGGAGAGATCCAGGTGGGAGATGTTCCAGCTGTTACAGAGATCAAGGTGGAGGAGGCTGAGTTAGCGGAAGATGATAAATCCGGAGCCGCTGCCGCCGTGTTCACGCAGTCCTACCCCACTCACTGTGCTGCTGATTAATGGAGATTGTTCATCAGGATGTTACAGACTTCCAGCACACCCTGTTCCAGTAAGCCACTCCTTCCTCCCAAGCTGGAGTTTGACCGTTTGAGCTGTCTGTTGTACTTCGAAGGGACAGTTTAGACTTAGGTAGCAGAACGTAGCTCTGATCCCGGCACGGCTGCGGTCACAGAACCGGCGCTGTGGGAAGGCCATGGAGTTACCTGCTTTTATGCTCTCCTCCCTTTCACACTGAGGCATGGAGGGCGCTTCCCAGTCTGTCCAAGCCTTACTGCCAGCACAGCATCCAGGAGGGGAGACAGGGCCAAAAGTGTTTGGCATTTTGGAATATGAGATTATTGTGAAAGAGCCTGTTCCTAAAATGCATCATTCCTAAAACCTGACCAGCTGTGATCCAGAGAGAGGGTGTGTTAAGGTAAGAAAATAGCACAGAATAAATGCCCTGTGAGTTAAAGCCAGGCAGTCCTGCCTGGGTGCAGCTGTAGCTCCAGGTGGCACATGTAACTGTGCGTTCAGGTCTGTTTCCAGGGTTCTGCCTCCAGGCAGAAGCTGATCCCGGGAGAACAGGAAGGAGTGGTGATACGGCTGCTACCTAACTTCAGTTTGTAACCAAACCTTAGTGAATTGTGTAGTCATTCTAGGTAGTTGTCTGCTCAGAGCTTACAGTGGTTGTGTGCTGCAGAAAGGTACAGGGACAAAGGACCACAGACCTTCAGGTGAAGTTTTGTGGCAAGTTGTCAGTAGTAACTCTGAGCTAAGATCTCTTCTGTGAACGAGCAAAGCTGCCAAGTGATGGCAGTTCTGGTTCTTAAATACATGGCAGCATTCCAGCCAAACGAGCTTGCCTTTGTCCTTTCTCTCCCCCATACTTAAGTTCTAGTATCTCTTAGTATTCCACTTAAACAGCTGTCGCAGTGGTGGCTGTTTCTCACAGGTTTGGTGTTCAGCCTGGCCCCAGGGTTAGGCTTATCTAAGAGCAGAATATGAGGGGTTATTATCCTTACCCATCTCTGAAACTTTACACTAGAAGTAACATGACTGATGCGCTCCTGATGATGCAAAATATCCTATGGTCCTGTCAGGCCAGAAACTGCTGCCTCTTCTACCCTCTTCAATTCCAGATTGCTTTGGTGGTGAGTTATTCTCTAATTTCAAAAAGGAACAACCCACTGAGGGAATCTTGGATCAGTGATACAGCAACAAAGTTTCCTTCAAAAATGTAGTGCTTAGAGTTCTTTTCCAAAGATCATCTGCGATCACATTGGAAAGCTAAATGGAAGGAGAATCTCACATTCCCTACTGGCATTTTTGGGTTTTTAAGTGCACAGAGTGTTGGCAGTTGTTGCTTGGAAGTAACACACTTCAGTGTTAGTAGGATAAAAGCTGTCCTAAAGTCAGTTACCTGGGGAAAAGGATTGTTCTGATTACAGTAAAGTAGGTTAAAAAGAATGTTTAACTGAAGCCCCTTGTAGGAATTGCTTTTGATTACTCTTGCAGCTCCTTTTAGGGAACCAAAGGTATTGAATACCTTTTCCAAGCCAAGGCAACTATTCCCAGCTGTCTGGAGGGTAGAAGAGGTGAAATTCAGGCTTGTCTGTACAGTCTGGGCTCTTTTCCTCTGCCAGACGGGCAGAAGCTGTTGTGATCTGGGATGGGGTTTTGCCTGTTGCCAGGGGCCAGCTGAAGGCATGTTAGTAACTCAGGCCACTGGGAATTCTCTTCCTATTCAGCAGTTTTCTGTTGTTGACCAGGTAGGGTCAGTCCTGCCATAATCAGCTGACAGAACATTACTGTTGGTTTGAGACTGGAGCTTGGGACATCTTGTTCCTCCTTGCACTGATCCACATGGCCAGGTTGACTGTTAGAGTGGGAAATAGGTGAGGATAATGCAGGAGGTGGTGGCAAGGTCACAGCTCATTCCCTGTCATTCTTGGAGCAGCCAGTACCCAGTGCTGTGTCAGGCACCAATGACAGACCTTCAACAGATCTTTGTTGGACCAAGGTGTTGCTGCAAGTGGCTTGTCCTGAATGGGAAATCAGTGCAAGGCCATCAGCTGAACAGCAGGCTGGAGAATAAACACCAGACAACAAAGGAAAATTGTGCTGTAGAGTATGATCCAGTTACCAGTATGAGCAGTACAGTGTCACCTCTACTGCTCTATATACCTGAGGGACATGTCCTCCTACCCATGGAGTGTTTCCTATTTAGCTTAAGGATTAAAGGAAGCTTTCAGGGAGTTTAAGCTGTTCAGAGGCAATTTGGGTAACCAGTGGTGGCCCAGAGAACAGCAGGATCTCCTCAGTCAGAGTGCTCATGTTCAATGCATCTCAAGAGACCCCAGTCTGGGCATACACAAGCACTGCCTCTTAACTCGAGGTGCATCCTCTGGTTGGGTGTTGTGGTAAATGTAGAAAGAAAACAAGGAAAGGAACAAAACTTGACCTCTAAATAATGCACCTCAGCTGAAGGGTTCATTACGGTTGCTCTCTGCTGCTTTTGACTGAAGCTGCCTCACAGTTAAATGCACCCAAAGTTGCTGGGTTTAACGCCAGTGCTGTGAAAATCCTTCATCCCCTTCCTCAGGCTGCAGGAACAGCAGCACTGGTACTGGCCTCTGGTTGGAACAGCAGCACCTGTGACAGGTCAGTGGAAGAGCTGATAGCTTCTATGTGCCCCTGTTTCTCACTCAAGGCTCAGGAGCTGAGCTGCTCTCTGGGCACTGTAAAAGCCACCACTGGTGGAGCTGAGCTGCATCTGCACAGCCCCAGGCATGGCAGGACAAACACAAACACTGCCCAAAGAGCGTCCTTTATCAACCACAAGAGGAAGTGGCACTGCAATTCCCAACAGGTTGTTGATAACATTTTTGCTTTTATTGTCAATTTGAGGATTTCAGTGGGACTTTAGTTGGATAGGAGATACTTTAGTTGGATATTAGGCTTACCCGTACGTAACACACATTCTGTACTTAAAAAAGAACATGGCTTTAAAAGGGGGAAGAGTAATGGCATTTTCAAAATAAAATAGTTTATAGCACTAAAGAGTCACAGTGCAATCAATGGTTTAATCAAACAACTACATTCTATATATAATATTTAAAGAACATAAATATTCAGGAAATTCACTACAACATGAAAATAAAAGCTTCGCATTCTCCCACGCTTTTTAAAAGGACTGGAGACAAAGTGACAGCTCCTAGACAGACTGCTCAGCTTCACAACACCTCTCTTGCTTAAGGGACTATCCCTCCCCTCAGCTCCCTCCAGGAGGGATGCTGGCACTAATCTAGAACTTTCCCCAGTAACTTTAAAGCATTTAGCACAGCCACTTCCCCACCCCGTTATATTCCGTGGACATGCACTACAGTCTACACAGCAACGCTTCACAAAGTCAGCAAAAACAGGTCCCTAATAGCTGCCCCTCTGTGCTCTGGGGGCTGAACACTTCCATTTCATGTCGCAAAAGCCCAAGGCTCTCCAGTCAGAGGAAATAATTAAGTTACTCAAAGAAGCCTGTGCAGTTTCCACAGCGGGATAAAGCTAATCTGAACAGCAGCTAGAAGGGACACTATTTACAAGTGCTAGGAAAGCCCAGAGCCAGGGAAGGGCAAATCCTTCCCAGGAGAATCCCCGAGTAGCAGAATACTTTTGTATCACATGCCAAAGCCAGTGGGAGTCCAGGCAGGACAGGGGAGGAGTGTAAACCACACCATGTGGAGTAAAGCCTGGTGCTTCCCACTTACCACCAACTCTTTTTCCTTCGAGCCTCAGGGGCAAACAGGGGAGGCTTCACCAGCAAGTCTGAGAGCAAAGGGAGGGAGCCCCGTGGTGACAGCTTCCCTGCAGACAGGACACAGGACAAGTCAAGCTGCCGCCTCAGAGCCACAGCAAGGTCCAGAGCCAGGGCACAGGGGCTGTACATGCAAATGACCAGCAACTACCGGGCCTTACAGCACATCCCACTGCCACGCTGGGAAACTTGAGCCTAAATGTAAGACACTAAATGGTAAACTTTGTCAAGTACTAAAGTTGTCTTCCAAAGTGCTAAGCCATGTTTGTTAAAGCTATGGCAAAGTAACAAAAGTAGAATCTTGGAGCAGCTTACAGTCGAAGTCTTCCCTACTCACACTGACACCAGGAAAAGGTCCCTGCTGGGCTGGCACAATTGCCCAAAGCAAAGCATTTTGATGGCCGTATGCTGGAACTTGGGGGATTTGCTTTAAGAAAAAAGTTTTCTGGACAGTTCTTTACAGCACATTCACAACAGACATCCTACACTATGGAACAGAGCAGGGCTGTGAAACATCCAGATTTCCTTCACTTCAGCTGTGAGGACAGGGCAACATTGCAGGAGGGAGGGGCCAGGCAGGAATCATCAAGATTGGAATGTCCTGCAGGGGGAAGATTTATGGGTTTGGGGTGTTCGGGTGTTTTTTGACTGAAATAGCCATTAAAAACCAAACCAAACCAATCTGATGAACCACCTTACACTGAAGTATTAAATTAAGCCCAGTGTAAACAGCAAGGTTTTAAAGTGCCAGTTTTCTCACTGCAGCTCTCTTTGGAATCCCAGAATCCCAGAATCCCAGGATGGCTGGACTTGGAATGAACCTTAACCATCATCTCAGTCCATAGCCCCTGCCATGGGCAGCAATTCCTCTTACAAGATGCAAAATTCACCTTTGTTCACAAGAACATGTCTTAATGAACCTTTCCTAGGGAATCAGATTACTCTAGCTGCAAGACTATCCCAAATCCATTCTCTACCAATCAGTTCTTCAGATGGATAACAGTCACCAAATTCCAACATTTAACACATTCCTTGGCATATGCTACTATTGAACAGACTTCCTTGGCCACCCAAAACTCCACACTTCACAGAGGCTACTATAACTGTGTTCAATGGAGCCAAAATCCAGATTTACCTGGACAAAATGAAGCCATTCCACACTGGAACACTGGATCAGGTATCATGCATTAGGAACAAAAAAGCATCTCAAACACTGGAATGCACTGGAGAAGGTCATTTAGTCTCCTAGGGAAAAACCAAAAAACCCAACCCAAAGACTAAATTAAATACAACCCAGAATACTGTCTAGTCATATTACTGAGTATACTGAGAGTGCCTGAAGGCACCACGTGTGTTGTCCATGAAGATATTGGTGGTGCCTTATTTTAATATTAAAGAAGTTGTAGCTATAAAAAGAGTTAGTTCCATCCCAGTTTCCCAGCACTTATTTGTGCTCCTTGGTGGGGGCATAATACAGTTCCATGGGTTTGTTCACTTTCCAGTACTTCTCACTGACCAGTTCCAGGGAGAAGGACCCATTTAGCACCTAGAAGAGAACAGCAAAATGGGAACGAATGAGGTAAATCTGATGTCATGCTGTAAAACAGGCTACTTAAATCAATACTTAAATGTGTTGACTTGAAGGAGTCACCAATAATGTGGCACGAGTTGCAAGCTAAAAAACCCAAAGATTCTCAAGTGAAGTAGTATTTTTCCCTCTTCAATTTTAATTGGAAAAGAGTAACATAAGCCAGGTCATGGTTGGTACCATCACTGTGTCTTCCCCAAGTGATTTCTATGCCTCCTTTTCTACCAACCAAGCTTTTGCCAAAAAGCAACTGATCTGCTGCTAAATAAGCTGGTGCCATGAATTTTACCCCGAGCCAGCTTGGGAAGAGCCCAGCTGAGTGGATTTTGAGCAGATGTGCATGCATGGCCAGCTGACTGGGGCAGGGCGGTGCTTACGGTGAACTGGCCAGCGGCGGTGGCGATGTAGATGGTGTACTGCTTCTCGCTGGCCGTGTCCAGGTTCATCTGGTTGGACTCGCCTTTGCTCCGCAGCTCCTCCAGGGCCAGCCTCACTGCCAGGTACTTGGACAGGTGATCAACCGTGGCATTGCCCGAGGTCTTGATGTACCTGCAACAGCAGCCACACAGATCAGCAATAATGACTGAGCAGCAGCTGTGGGAAACACCATCTGAAATGCCCCAAATATTAAATGTCAGCTGTGAAAAGGCCTCTAGAGACCGTTCCCAGCTGAAGCTTTGCATAGATTTACACACATCACAGACAGAATGACTCATCAGCAGAGAAAGCCAAGAAAAGACCTGAGGAAACGCCACAAAACTACTCTCTGCTGTGAGCCAAAACTTGCAATCTGTGCTTGGACTGAATTATGAACAAAAAAATGGCAAAAAAGGCTGCCAGTCTGCAAATCCTGCTGACACAAAGCTGCTCTAAAAACTGCTGACACTTATACAAGGTTTGTTTATTCCCAAAGAATCTTAAAGTAGAAAGGGGCTGATATAACACCATCATCCCACTAGTGGACTGCAATGCTAGAAAACCTTAAAGACATCTTTATTTGTGATCAAAGGCTTAAAACAACTTATGACTGTATTTTTTATATTAGTTGAGCAGTACCATCTACCTGACTTGGAACAGAAACAAGGGAAGAGTGCTTATTTGCATCTGACCTTGGCACAGAGTGACCAGAGAAGCTGTGGCTGCCCCTGGATCCCTGGAAGTGTCCAAGGCCAGGCTGGATGGGGCTTGGAGCAAGCTGGGACAATGGAAGGTGTCCCTGCCCATGGCAGGGGCTGGCACTGGATGGGCTTTAAGGTCCCTCCCAACTCAAACCATCCTGTGATACAGTTAAACAGTATGTGGCATGACTGAAGTAAATTGATGTTTAGAAGCCCCAAGAAATAATGGAAAACCAAAGCACCAGGAAATAGCAGCAGATACCTGGAGATGGCCAGGGGCCACTGACCTCGTCTGTGCGCTGTCATCGTTCTCCATGAGGGTGGGGTGAGGCCTGAACACCAGCTCGATCTCACTGGCCCCGTCCATCACGGGGTCTATGGCCACCGTGGTGTTGTTGTTGTCCAGCTCCAGCCCAGAGTCATCCGAGGTTTTGGTCCTCTTGTTGCTGGGCCCCGCTTCCTGGTTGCTGTGTGTGGAGGCGTTGCTGCAGTGGGAGCTATCACCGTTGTCCTCGGCCCCGCTGCCGTTCTCGATCTGCTGCTTCTTGCCCCGCTGCAACCTGGCCACAAACAGGCAGAGATACACCCTGACCCATCCAGAATCCACCCAGGTCACAACACACCTCCTCCCCAAGTGAGGCACGTGCACAAACAAGCATGGAACATTTCAGAGAGATTTAAAGTTTAAAAAATTACTAATATTAATTATTTTGTAGAAAAAGATCCTCATAGAACTATTCATTTTTTCATGTCCCTCAAGCACCTTTTAGCTACATTTTAAAACTATTTTAACTTCACACAGTTGTTTTTCAGGCAATTGCAGACCATTATTTTCATCCAAACATGGATCCACATGTGATTAGGATTATTAAATCACACCATGCTTTATCATGCAACGTTTGGGGCCTCTCTCCCAGCTGCCTCTCCGGAGGCACCTGGAATTTCACCACGGTGTAAACACCACGTATTCCAGCCTCTGAATTAAGTCACAACTAAGGCCCAAGTCCTGGTATTTTGTGCATTTATTGGCATGTAAGGGTAGCATTTTCATAGAGGATTCATGGTGTTATGGTTTCTTATCTAAGACATGACAGCCATAATTTGGTAAAACTAAGCTGAAGTCTCTATCGGGCTGCCACAAAAGTCACAGGGAGTGATACAGAGGTTTCTGATAGTAGACAAAAGGTTAAAAATTGTTGGGGAGGGGAGGGGAGGGGAGAGGGGAGAGGGGAGAGGGGAGAGGAGAGGATTCTCAAGCTCCACAGGGCATGAGGACAGGCAGTGTATTTTGAGCCTAAAGGCAAACGAGATGATTATGTACCTGTTCATAGCCTGAATTTTTAATCCCTCCTCGATGCTGTGACTCAGGGCTTGCTGGTTGTTGTGCTTGCTGATCCTGGCCAGCACCCTCTCCTGATGAGCTTCGTACTCATCCCGGCTCGGGTAAATTTTACTGATGAGAGCGTCGAAATTGGGGTCTGGCCGCAGGGATCTTTTTGAAACGAGCTTTTTGCGACATGTTGGACATTCTTTGTTGCTAGACATGGACAAGAAGGAAGGAAACAACACTTAACTCTCCAGCAGTAACAAAATTCTGCTCTGTTGCTTCCATTCTTGTTCAAAGTGGTTGCTAAGACTCAGTATTTATAGTAAATCTAGAAAGGGGCTTCTGTCTCTTGACAGGTCAGGTAGTTGCAGATATTTAAACAAAAGTCCCAAATATATCTCTCCCTGCTGCTCTTTTATTTTAAAGTATGTTTGACCAAACTATTTAGACTGAAGAGATCAAAAGTCCCACATTCCCTTCTTCTCTTCATTTTCTGGCTGGATTTTTACCTAGAAAAAATGGATGTCTAGTGGAAATTATACTGAGGCACAGTCTAAGGAGGAAATTCCTCCCTGTGAGGGTGGTGAGGCCCTGGCACAGGTTGCCTAAAGAAGCTGTGGCTGCCTCTGGATCCCTGAGAGTGTCCAAGGCCAGGCTGGACAGGGCTTGAAGCAAGCTGGGATAATGGAAGCTGCCCATGGCAGGGGTTGGACTGAATGGGCATTATGGTTCCTTCCAAGAGAAACCGTTTGGGGATTTTATGATTCCATGATTTCTAACACTCACAGGACATGTAATTTGAAATGGCTGAAGGCCACATAATTTGGAATGTATTATTAGGAAAAGGAAGCATGAGGGAAATGAAACCCATTTTTGTCAATAATGTATATTTTTGTTTTACTGTTACTGGATCTAAGAGAAGAAAAGAATACAAGAGGACTTAAACTCCTTGCAGGAAACAGAATTATGAGATGACTTTTCATGAGGAAAGAATTTGATCTGTCTTCCAGAGATGGGTAAACACAGAAAAACAGGATTTGAAAGGTGTGCTGCCCATTCAGAAACTCCCAGAGCACACTGATCAACCCCCCACCAAGGACACTTCCACCTCAAGCACAATGGACTGTCCAAGCCCTCTTTCCTCCACAGTGTTCATCCCAGTCCCCTGGCAGCATCCTCTGGCAGTGTCCCATCCTTGGCAGTGTCCCCTCCCCGTGCCCTGGCCATGTTCCCTCCCTGTGTCCCCTGGCAGTGTCCCCTGGCAGTGCTCACGTACCCGCTCCTGAGGGCAGTGATGATGCAGTCGGCGCAGAAGCGATGCAGACACTCCTTCGTGGTCATGGTGTTCTTGAGCATGTCCAGGCAGATGGGACACATGAGCTCGCTGTGCAGGCTCCGGGGGGACACCACGATCTCCAGGCCATCTGTGATGGCTTCCTGGCAGCAAAGAAGGGAAAGGTTCTTTCATGGGATTCAGTCCCTTCCTCATGGAGACAGTTTTACCCAAGGAAACGCAGCAAAGAGACACAACACACAAACACATCAAGCACACAAACCCCCAGTGCTGCCAACCCTGCAGCACACAATAAAGACAAGGAGCTGCTGGAGAGGGTCCAGTGGAGGCCATGAAGCTGATGAGGGGCCTGGAGCATGTCTCTGATGAGGAGAGACTGTGGGAGTTGGGCCTGGTCAGTCTGGAGAAGAGAGGACTGAGAGGGGAATCTCAGTATATGTAAGTATCTCCAAGGAGTGTCAGAGGACAGCTAGACTCTATTCAGTGGTGACAGGATGAGGAGCAATGGCCATAAACTACAACACAACAAGCTCCACCTCAACATGAGGAAGAACTTTCCTTGGAGGGTGCAGAGCCCTGGAACAGCTGCCCGGGCAGGGCTTGGAGTCTCCCTCTCTGGAGACATCCCAAACCCCTCTGGATGTGCCCCTGTTTCACCTGCTCTGGGTGACCCTGCCTGGGCAGGGGCTTGGACTGGGTGATCTCCAGAGGTCCCTCCCACGCCCAGCAGTCCCGTGGTTCTGTGATTACCTGGGGTGTTCTCTGCAGCTCGTACAGACTGAGCTCCCAGGTCTTGCTCAGAGGCTGTGTCCCGTTGGTCTGCACGGCCTGAGACATGGCTGGGGAAAGAAAGGACACGGGCTGAGCACTCAGGTGTGTCTGGCTTGGGATCCTCTCCCGTCCCGAGCCGCAGCAGTGTCTGTCCAGCCAAGTAGAGGCTCCAGAGAACACCCAGCCCCCACGTACCAGGCTCTGCTGTGTCACACATGGATAATCCCCTGCTTGTACCACTCCAGCTGCTCAAGCCTGAACACTTGACAAAAATCAATTCAGTTGTTAAATAAAAGTGACACAGAACTGAAGGCCAGAGAACTTGGGCCACAAATACCACCTGATGCAGAAAATACTCCTAAAACATCCACTTCCAAAAGTGCACATGGGTCAAGCAGGGTCTGCTTCCTAAGCGAGGAGAAGGGCAAAATGAGACAGGACACAGCACAACAGCCAAACATGCTCACTGGAGCACACCATGAGGGCTTTTCCTTCTTCCTCAAAACACATCCCATGGGCTTTCCCACCAGAATTGTGAAGGATACTGAAAGACCAAGTGAAACCCAGTCACTGCATAATTTAAATAATAATAATAATAATTTTAAAAACCTGGAGAAACTGCATTTCTGTCCCATCCAAATTTTAATATTGTATATGATGAGGCAAAATTACCACACAGAGTCACTGCAGATGTGAAAAAGTCTGGTCAAAGTGACAGAAGAAAATGATGTTTCTGAACAGAAAATATTTTTATGCTGGTGGAGAGGAGGCATTGCTTCCCATATCTCCAAAAATGCCTGCCTTGAGCAGGAAATCTTATCCCAAAGAGTGGTATGTTTAAAAAAATAATTGTAACTACGTAAGTGGCAAGATTGCCGTTGCAGACCTTTTTTCCAAGTGCTTTCTTTTATTCCTTTCTTAAATCTGGGTTTCCAGACTCTTCAATTCAGCAGCCAAATGCATTTTCTATTGGCATCTACCACATACATTATAATCAATTTTTGAACTCATTAAGTTCTATATGAAAAGGCCCAAACTCTCTGGAGAACAAGGTTACTATATAAGCTTTAATTAACTGTGAAGGGAAAAGCAAGATAAGCTGTGCATAGTATTAGATCTACTTTCATCCAGGCACAGAAATCAGAGTTTTCTCACTTGGTATTTTTCTTCTTTTTGAAGAAGGAGGGAAAAAAAGCCTGACATAATAGACATATTATGTCTATTAAGCAAAATCACAGAATCCTGGAATAGTTTGGGTTTGTAGGGAGCTTTAAGCTCATCTAGTTTCAACCCCCTGCCAGGGGCAGGGACACCTTCCACTATCCCAGGTTGCTCCAAGCCCCATCCAGCCTGGCCTTGGACACTTTCGGGGATCCAGGGGCAGCTACAGCTTCTCTGGGCAGCCTGTGCCAGGCCCTTGCCACCCTCACAGGGAACAATTTCTTCACAACACCCCATCTAAACCTACTCTGACAGCTTTTAAACCACGTGGCCCTTGTCTCTTATGGAGCATGGATCAATATCTTGTTGATCCCTACTTTATGAGAGAAAGAAACCATCCCACCAGCCACTCCTGGGCAACAGTGTAGCTGGGAAGTAAGACGGGAATCAGACTCATGTCAGGGCATGACCATGTCAGGGATCCCTGGATGCTGAGCTGGCTTTCGTAAGCAGTGTTTTAAAGCACCTGCATCACTACAACCCTGACCACCAGCAATGACTTTGTGTCATTCCAGCCCCAGTCACAACTGCAGTGAGGCTCACTGAAAATTAAACACATGATAACCACCCTGACAATCCCAATTTAACAGTGTTTGCACCTGGCTCCCTGCCATGCTATTTTCCGACTTTATTTACAGAAGGAAATGAAGAGATTAACATTCATATGGTTTGATAAATTATATTGATATGGCCCCCCTATGGCCGAGAAAACAATTTAACATAAAAACAGAAAATTAATATTAAGACACAAATTTTACATTTGGATAGGTAAACTCTCACTGAATGTCAGATACTGGGTGATTGACACAATGGAGAGGCTACTAGTGCAATAAAATGATCTGTAAATACATGAGTGACAAATGTTCTCCGCACTCAAGACTGTGCCAAGTTCTACATTTAAAATGCTGAGAAATCCAAGGTTTGTCACTCTATAAAGAGCAGTTAGCAAAGAGACACAACCTTAGTGCTGCCCTAGAGCGCTCCCAGCCAGGAGGGAAAGATGTATAATTAATTCAAGACTACAGACTCAAAAATGTCCCATAGCAGCCAATAAAACTGAGGAATGCAGAGAAATCCGAGGCACTGGTGCAGTTTAACAGCCCCAACAGTTGGTAAGACTAAAGACCTTTTCCCAACATGACTGTTCCTCTCAGTCGTAGCATAGCAGAAGTTTTCATTTTCCTGGTAACTAGTCCCAAACTCCCATTTTCCCATAAACTTAACAGCATTTCTCTTCAACGTTAAAAAAAATCCTCCCTTGAAAAGCAACTAATGACACCTAATGCTGTGATTATGGAATGTCTGGAAGGCTGTTGGACAGACGACATCTGACTGAGGGGAAAAAATAATACTGGCATTTCTGAAACCCATGGGCTTGGAAGCACATAGTCTTTTACAGCTTCTTGGCTGTATTTATTCTCCTAAGAAAGTGTTTTGCCTTGAGATATGGAATCTTCCAGCTAACAGCCACTCACAATTCCCTAACTCTGAGATGGATCAATCCATGGAGTTGGGCAGTATTTCCAATCTGGCTGTCAAGCTACTCCTCCTGGCTGGGAGACACTGTAGTGTGACCTCACACAAACCATCTGCTGTGCATCTGGACACCTCTGGAAGGGCTCCATGAATCCAACACTGATAGAAGTGTCCAAAGGGAGATAATCCTCCTGGTTTAGATGTCAAGGGCATCAGGGAAAAATAAAGTACCAACTTAAATTGTTGATCAAACTCCAGGCTGTTTTATCACAGTGTTGGGAACAGCCATGTACATGACACAAAGATGTGATTTTAGATTGGTGCTTTAGGTGGTATATTTATAGCAGGAAAGTATAGATTGTATAAGCACCTTGAGTTCAGGTACATCCCTCCTGTGGAGCTGAGGCTCAAATTTCAGTTTATTCTAACAAGGAATGTATTCTGTGTGCAGCAGTGGTCTTTTCACACCACCTCCCAGATTACTCCATTCCTGTCAATAATCTCCTGCCCTCAGTGGCAGCTCCTCATTCCGCGTTCTGTATCCCACCCTCCAGGACATCTCCTCAGCTACAAAGACTGGAATACATAAAAATACCATGACATTTCCACAGAACTATCTATATCATCGGTTGCCTCCAAGGAGTCCAGAATTCACCTGCTCAAACTCATCACACGTCAAACCCAGGCTATTCCTAAATTATAAGGCTTAGATTCTTTTAATCTTGAAGGATTAATTTGAAAACTTTTCAGATTTTGGTACATACGCACACAAAAGCAAACATTGCCCACTGTTCTAATGCATCAGGCAGTAAGATTATTTTAATCATTAAAGCTCAAATCCTGGAACTTAGCCTTTCACACCATCTGTATCTCGTCCAAAGTAATATTAAAATATGCTACAACATTAATGTCTTCTGCCAGGAGTAGAAACAAAACCCAAGAACTGTTACAGGAACAGTAACTATTCACTGCTGACGTGGGTCAATAGGCCAGGCAAACACTTGACCTCAAATGTGACAAATGCCTTTGCCAACAATTCAAATAAAAAGGAAAACAGCCATTACCAAGCTATAATTTAGTCCTGTGAAGCAACAATATTAAGCAGAACTCTGGGGGAGTGAGTAGAATTGTGATTTTATCTGCCACTTGTTAAATTTTATGCCGAGTTTTCCCATATTATGAAGCACGCTACTGTATAGTGTATGTGTGACTACTCAGGTGAGTTTCAAAAATGAAGTTCTTAATCTCTTAAATTAACCTTGGACTTCAGAATTAATAACCAGCTGGGAAGGAGAAAAGCCAAAGTTCCTTTCTAAAATTCATTTCAGGGCTGTATCAGATCAGAACAGGAGGGATAAAGGACTGAAAACTTTTGGGAGCAAACAAGAGAAAAGCTTCAAACTCCAGAAAAGCTGAATCTGTCACAACAACTAAAATGTACAAACTATTCATGATATGTGTTGCCTTAGGATATTTTTAATGAGATTTAGTTTTTATTTTTTCCCTGCCCTGCTGGCACATTTTTTTGAGGCTAACCACTCTCTTCTTGTGTCCTTGAAATAAGGACAGCTGGGACAGCTGCCAAAAGCAAGACCTGAGCACTCCAATCAGTAAGGTGAAGTTCAATCATTTCAGGACCTCTGTTGTGACCTTTAAATTTTCTGTACATTTTAACAAAAATTCTGCGAACATCCATGCACTACAATTCAAAATCTTTTACATGTTCACAAATGCTGTGACTGGTTCTGCCAGAGGTACGTGGAGGATTCCAGGTTCCTTCCAAGACAGTCTAAAACCAAAGGCGTATTGAAATAACCATACCAGACCCTGAATTTCAGTGCCTAAGGAGCCACCACAGACCTGCTTCCACTTCATTGGGAAACCAACATGGGCTTGTTATTTTTCATCCCACTAGAAAAAAACCTTGAAAACCTGCCCATCACCTTCTTAGACTGCTGCTTTGGTACAGTGCTAAAAGACCCTTCTAAGCAAATTTTAAGAAACATTGTAAAAGTTGAAGCCAAATATGCTGAAATTCACGTGTACTGCTCTCCCCAGGCTACCAGGATGACATCAAGGGAGCCACTTGCCCTGCTCTTCAGCACACAGCACACCTACTGTCCATCCCACTTAGTAACAGAAATGGCAATAAGCAGCAGCATCCTATTGCATTGATATTGTAGGAGAAATTCTGAGATGTCAGACCAGCAAAAATGCCCAGGTGTCCAGCTTTTCCAGAGCTACGTTAAAGAGCCACAAGGATTTCTCTCCCACTTGGCAGCAAAGCCACAACTAACAGTGATAGAATTCTCTTGATGAGAACAAAAAGACAGCTTGGTTATTAATAAACAGAAAATAAACTCCCCCACAACACTTGAGAGACAAAAAGACTCAAGCCATTTTATGGCTGATTGACTTAATAGCTGCAATAAATATACAAAAGCAAAACTGTGAATTTGGCAAGCAGGCAGTTCTCACCTAAAGCTGGGCAACAGCAAAGAACAACTTCTGTTTCAAGGACTCCCTCACAAGTAAGACTGTCCATTTTGTAAACAGTACTACAGAAGCAACACTTAACACAGTTTAACCCAATAATTACACAAAAGAGTTCAATGTTATCCCCAAGAGGTGAAGACTAAAGAATGATTAGGTTTTAATTAGTTAGCAGAATGCTACTGCTAACTCCCCGCAGTCTGCAAGAGAGCTCCAGGATCCAGAAGTGGGGGGAAAGCAGACAGGGGTAATTCCTAAAATATTTCTCCACCGCAACAAGTCTAAACAGCTCTACAATATCCAATGCTGCTCATTCCTCTGAAAATTAGGAATTTAAGGTCAGCTTTGAAAGCCAGTTATTTGCATCAACAGAAAACCAAGCAGAAGCAAGCTGAGGCTCAAGAGCATCTCTCTGCCAATCTCTTTACTCTCTGTCTGCATCATGACTAAACTGCTGACCTATTCAGAAAAAAAAAAGGTAAAAGGTATCTAGGGGAAAAAAAAGTAGAAGGAATTCCTTTACTCCAATGTTTCTTTCATGCATGTTCCTAGAGCTGGTGCTTCAGTAAGAAGAGATACAGTGCTCCTTATAAGAAAAACACAACTGAGCAGTCGCAGACTGAAGTCTCGGTTTTAAAGCTCCTTTTCCTCCTCCCATTAAATTATTTTTGTAAGCAAGGGGAAGAGTTAAAAGAAATATGAAGAAATTCACTTAGCCCAACGTCTATTTCACATATAATACTGACGGCTTTCCTGTAGCCTCTATTTCCATTCAGTGATAGCAGAGCACTGAAAATGCCAGAATTCTGCTCTAATCACCCAAGATGCCCAACCATCTTTATACTCAACCCATTACCACGCATCACTCTTAAAACACAAAGCATCACTGATCAAGGGAAATCCATGCAATTTATTTTGCTGGCACCTGCATATTATTTCACTTCTAAGACATGACAGAGAGTGCTTTTCTTGGCAGCTGCAGCAAGACTGGTGCTTCAAAGCTTTGAAGCAATTTTAGCCACTGAAGAAGTGAAAAAATACGTCCAATACAAAGTCTGTGACCCTCTATTATCAGAAAGTTGAATGCAGACAACAATAAGGCAGTTATTAAACGCTGTGAGTGACAATTCATGGGAGCAGTGAGGTTTAAAGATGCTTTCGATTTGTTCGTCATTGCTGAAAGGCACTGTAACACAGTCACACCCAGCCACAAACCTGTACCTGACACTGCGGCTCGGGCTGTCCAGTGAAAATTCCTCCCATCTCCAGACAACTGATAAAGGTAATCCTTCCAACAAATATATTTTTTAATGCAAAATATACTGCTTATCCACTGCTGTCACAGCCACTGCCTCTGTCTTCACTGACAGCTGAATGTCAGCTCTGAGTCTGACATGATGTATAAGAAAATTATCTCATTACACAAGTTTTTAATGGAAACACAGATGAATACAAATCAGAGCACCTCTGCAGGGAACTCCTATGACAAATCGAGTCTTTGTCACTAAGTGAATGACACTCGATTAAAGAATTCTCCCCAAGCAAAAATAATTTCACCCGCACACTAGTCACATTTTTTCAAACGCAAGCAATTCCCTTTAATCCTTAAAAGCCCATGTGCAGTGCACAGTTATAACACAGAGCTACAACCACTTTCAAACAGGGCCAGATTATGAATTATCATACTGGAAATCATCTTTCTCCACTAGCTGTCCTCTGGATTTCTGTGGAATTAGGCACTTGATCCAATTATTTTCCACAGAAGAGGGTCTGAAAAACAAACAGCTTACAAAATTCCCGAGAAGAATATTGCTCAGGGCTTGTTTTATATACACACGGTGCCATAGAGTTGGTGCAAGGAAGGCAAGTGATCCAGAAGAGCTACTGCAGAGTGTAAAACTTGGCAAGAAACAAGTGCTAAATTCGAACGGGAAGCAGTGGGAGCGATGCGGAGGGAGGAGGCACATCCTCAGCTCTCGGCAGAGCGTCCTTCTGCACCTGCTGCCCTGTGGGAAGCGACATTTTCCCGGGAGCAGCCGGGTGGCTCCCAGCCCCAGTTCGCGAGCATCACGCCCCGCCAGCACCGTTCTGCACGGGCTCCGGGATAAACAAAAGACCGGGAACGCCGAGCTGTAAATCACACCCGGGATCGTATCGTGCAGAGGGGCGATCCGCAGAGCCAGCGAGAACAGCTCGGGGCCGTGTCCGTGAGCTGTCCCTTGCCGGGGATGGAGCTGTCCCTTGCCGGGGAAGGTGCCGCGCTGGCCGGGCTGGTACTGCGGTACTGCGGCTGCGATGGAGCCGTGTGTGCTACCTCTGCCTGCAGCTCCCAGGCGTGCGGCTGCACACATGCACCTACACATACATCTGTGCGTGCATACATAGGGACACAGCTGCGCAGATATAGGTATGCGTGCATATATGTATACCACGGCTGCTCCGGGCTCAGCAGCCCCAAGCCGGCCCTGGGGGCGGCTCGGTGCCCCGCGGCCCTGCAGCACGGCCGGGCTGGGGGCAACCGAGGCTCTCGGCTGCCATGGGGCCGGTGGCCACGGCTGCTCCCGGACACCCCCGGCCCCCACCCCGCCCCGC